>CM059436.1:90993664-91348385 GCA_030390025.1 Squalus acanthias | reverse complement strand
GGCATGTGTGTCTGGGCATGTGTGTCTGGGAGTGTGTGTCTGGATGTGTGTGTCTGGATGTGTGCATCTGGGAGTGTGTGTCTGGGAGGGTGTGTCTGGGAGAGTGTGTCTGGGAGGGTGTGTCTGGGAGTTTGTGTCTGAGAGTGTGTCTCTGGGAGTATGTGTGTCTGGGAGTGTTTGTGTCTGGGAGTGTGTGTGTCTGGGAGTGTGGGTGTCTGGGAGTGTGTGTGTCTGGGAGTGTGTGTGTCTGGGAGTGTATGTCTGGAAGTGTGTATCTGGCAGTGTGTGTCTGGGAGTGTGTGTCTGGAAGTGTTTGTGTCTGCAATTGTGTGTCTGGGAGGGTGTGTCTTGGAGTGTCTGTCTGAGAGTATGTCTCTGGGAGTATGTGTGTCTGGGAGTGTGTGTATGGGAGGTTCTGTCTGGGAGTGTGTGTCTGGAAGTGTGTGTCTGGGAGTGAGTGTGTCTGGGAGTGTGTGTGTCTGGAAGTGTGTGTCTGGAAGTGTTTGTGTCTGCAATTGTGTGTCTGGAAGTGTGTGTCTGGGCGTGTGTGTCTCGGCATGTGTGTCTGGGCATGTGTGTCTGGGCATGTGTGTCTGGGAGTGTGTATCTGGATGTGTGTGTCTGGATGTGTGCGTCTGGGAGTGTGTGTCTGGGAGGGTGTATCTGGGAGAGTGTGTCTGGGAGGGTGTGTCTGGGAGTTTGTGTCTGAGAGTGTGTCTCTGGGAGTATGTGTGTCTGGGAGTGTGTGTGTCTGGGTGTGAGTATGTCTGGGAGTGTGTGTGTCTGGGAGTGTGTGTATGGGAGGTTCTGTCTGGGAGGGTATGTCTGGAAGTGTGTGTCTGGGAGTGTGTGTATCTGGGAGTGTGTGTTTCTGGAAGTGTATGTCTGGAAGTGTTTGTGTCTGCAATTGTGTGTCTGTGAGTGTGTGTCTGGGAGTGTGTGTGAGAGTGTGTATGGAGAGGGAGTGTCTGGAAGGGCGTTTCTGGGTGTGTGAATCTGGGTGTGTGTGTCTGGCTGTGTGTGTCTGGAAGTGTTTGTGTCTGGAAGCGTGTGTCTGGGAGTGTGTGCCTGGGAGTGTGTATGAGATTGTGTGTCTGGGAGTGTGTGTCTGGGAGTGTCTGTGAGTGTGTGTCTAGGAGTGTGTGTGTCTGGGAGTGTGGGTCTGGGCGTGTGTGTCTGGGCATGTGTGTCTGGGCATGTGGGTCTGGGCATGTGTGTCTGGGAGTGTGTGTCTGGATATGTGTGTCTGGATGTGTGCGTCTGGGTGTGTGTGTCTGGGAGTGTGTGTGTCTGGAAGTGTGTTTCTGGGAATGTGTGTATGGGGGTGGGTGTGTCTGGGAGGGTGTGTCTTGGAGTATGTGTCTGAGAGTGTGTCTCTGGGAGTATGTGTGTCTGGGAGTGTGTGTCTGGGCATGTGTGTCTGGGAGTGTGTGTCCGGATGTGTGCGTCTGGGAGTGTGTGTCTGGGAGTGTGTGTGTCTCGAAGTGTGTTTCTGGGATTGTGCGTATGGGAGTGGGTGTGTCTGGGAGGGTGTGTCTTGGAGTGTATGTCTGAGAGTATGTCTCTGGGAGTATGTGTGTCTGGGCGTGAGTGTGTCTGGGAGTGTGTGTGTCTGGGAGTATGTGTGTCTGGGAGTGTGTGTGTCTGGAAGTGTGTTTCTGGGAATGTGTGTATGGGGGTGGGTGTGTCTGGGAGGGTGTGTCTTGGAGTATGTGTCTGAGATTGTGTCTCTGGGAGTATGTGTGTCTGGGAGTGTGTGTCTGGGCATGTGTGTCTGGGAGTATGTGTCCGGATGTATGCGTCTGGGAGTGTGTGTCTGTGAGTGTGTGTGTCTGGAAGTGTGTTTCTGGGATTGTGTGTATGGGAGTGGGTGTGTCTGGGAGGGTGTGTCTTGGAGTGTATGTCTGAGAGTATGACTCTGGGAGTATGTGTGTCTGGGCGTGAGTGTGTCTGGGAGTGTGTGTGGCTGGGAGTGTGTGTGTCTGGGAGTGTGTGTGTCTGGGAGTGAGTGTGTCTGGGAGTGTGTGTGTCTGGAAGTGTGTATCTGGCAGTGTGTGTCTGGGTGTGTGTGTCTGGGAGTGAGTATGTCTGGGAGTGTGTGTGTCTGGGAGAGTGTGTATGGGAGGTTCTGTCTGGGAGGGTGTGTCTGGAAGTGTGTGTCTGGGAGTGAGTGTGTCTGGGAGTGTGTGTGTCTGGAAGTGTGTGTCTGGAAGTGTTTGTGTCTGCAATTGTGTGTCTGGGAGTGTGTGTCTGGGCGTGTGTGTCTGGGCATGTGTGTCTGGGCATGTGTGTCTGGGCATGTGTGTCTGGGAGTGCGTGTCTGGATGTGTGTGTCTGGATGTGTGCGTCTGGGAGTGTGTATCTGGGAGTGTGTGTGTCTGGAAGTGTGTTTCTGGGATTGTGTGTATGGGAGTGGGTGTGTCTGGGAGGGTGTGTCTTGGAGTGTATGTCTGAGAGTATGTCTCTGAGAGTATGTGTGTCTGGGCGTGAGTGTGTCTGGGAGTGTGTGTGTCTGGGAGTGTGTGTGTCTGGGAGTGTGTGTGTCTGGGAGTGAGTGTGTCTGGGAGTGTGTGTGTCTGGAAGTGTGTATCTGGCAGTGTGTGTCTGGGTGTGTGTGTCTGGAAGTGTGTGTCTGGGCGTGTGTGTCTCAGCATGTGTGTCTGGGCATGTGTGTCTGGGCATGTGTGTCTGGGAGTGTGTGTCTGGATGTGTGTGTCTGGATGTGTGCGTCTGGGAGTGTGTGTCTGGGAGGGTGTATCTGGGAGAGTGTGTCTGGGAGGGTGTGTCTGGGAGTTTGTGTCTGAGAGTGTGTCTCTGGGAGTATGTGTGTCTGGGAGTGTGTGTGTCTGGGAGTGTGTGTCTGGGAGTGTGTGTGTCTGTGAGTGTGTGTGTCTGGGAGTGTATGTCTGGAAGTGTGTATCTGGCAGTGTGTGTCTGGGTGTGTGTGTCTGGGTGTGAGTATGTCTGGGAGTGTGTGTGTCTGGGAGTGTGTGTATGGGAGGTTCTGTCTGGGAGGGTGTGTCTGGAAGTGTGTGTCTGGGAGTGTGTGTGTCTGGGAGTGTGTGTTTCTGGAAGTGTATGTCTGGAAGTGTTTGTGTCTGCAATTGTGTGTCTGTGAGTGTGTGTCTGGGAGTGTTTGTGTCTGCAATTGTGTGTCTGTGAGTGTGTGTCTGGGAGTGTGTGTGAGAGTGTGTATGGAGAGGGAGTGTCTGGAAGGGTGTTTCTGGGTGTGTGAGTCTGGGTGTGTGTGTCTGGTAGAGTGTGTCTGGAAGTGTGTGTCTGGAAGTGTTTGTGTCTGGAAGCGTGTGTCTGGGAGTGTGTGCCTGGGAGTGTGTATGAGAGTGTGTGTCTGGGAGTGTGTGTCTGGGAGTGTCTGTGAGTGTGTGTCTAGGAGTGTGTGTGTCTGGGAGTGTGTGTCTGGGCGTGTGTGTCTGGGCATGTGTGTCTGGGCATGTGGGTCTGGGCATGTGTGTCTGGGAGTGTGTGTCTGGATATGTGTGTCTGGATGTGTGCGTCTGGGTGTGTGTGTCTGGGAGTGTGTGTGTCTGGAAGTGTGTTTCTGGGAATGTGTGTATGGGGGTGGGTGTGTCTGGGAGGGTGTGTCTTGGAGTATGTGTCTGAGAGTGTGTCTCTGGGAGTATGTGTGTCTGGGAGTGTGTGTCTGGGCATGTGTGTCTGGGAGTGTGTGTCCGGATGTGTGCGTCTGGGAGTGTGTGTCTGTGAGTGTGTGTGTCTGGAAGTGTGTGTATGGGAGGTTCTGTCTGGGAGGGTGTGTCTGGAAGTGTGTGTCTGGGAGTGTGTGTGTCTGGGAGTGTGGGTGTCTGGGAGTGTGTGTGTCTGTGAGTGTGTGTGTCTGGGAGTGTATGTCTGGAAGTGTGTATCTGGCAGTGTGTGTCTGGGCCTGTGTATCTGCAGTATGTGTCTGGGAGTGTGTGTCTGGAAGTGTGTGTCTGGAAGTGTGTGTCTGGGAGTGTGTGTCTGGGAGTGTGTGTCTGGCAGTGTTTGTGTCTGCAATTGTGTGTCTGGAAGTGTGTGTCTGGGCGTGTGTGTCTCAGCATGTGTGTCTGGGCATGTGTGTCTGGGAGTGTGTGTCTGGATGTGTGTGTCTGGATGTGTGCGTCTGGGAGTGTGTGTCTGGGAGGGTGTATCTGGGAGAGTGTGTCTGGGAGGGTGTGTCTGGGAGTTTGTGTCTGAGAGTGTGTCTCTGGGAGTATGTGTGTCTGGGAGTGTGTGTGTCTGGGAGTGTGTGTGTCTGGGAGTGTGTGTGTCTGTGAGTGTGTGTGTCTGGGAGTGTATGTCTGGAAGTGTGTATCTGGCAGTGTGTGTCTGGGTGTGTGTGTCTGGGTGTGAGTATGTCTGGGAGTGTGTGTGTCTGGGAGTGTGTGTATGGGAGGTTCTGTCTGGGAGGGTGTGTCTGGAAGTGTGTGTCTGGGAGTGTGTGTGTCTGGGAGTGTGTGTTTCTGGAAGTGTATGTCTGGAAGTGTTTGTGTCTGCAATTGTGTGTCTGTGAGTGTGTGTCTGGGAGTGTTTGTGTCTGCAATTGTGTGTCTGTGAGTGTGTGTCTGGGAGTGTGTGTGAGAGTGTGTATGGAGAGGGAGTGTCTGGAAGGGTGTTTCTGGGTGTGTGAGTCTGGGTGTGTGTGTCTGGTAGAGTGTGTCTGGAAGTGTGTGTCTGGAAGTGTTTGTGTCTGGAAGCGTGTGTCTGGGAGTGTGTGCCTGGGAGTGTGTATGAGAGTGTGTGTCTGGGAGTGTGTGTCTGGGAGTGTCTGTGAGTGTGTGTCTAGGAGTGTGTGTGTCTGGGAGTGTGTGTCTGGGCGTGTGTGTCTGGGCATGTGTGTCTGGGCATGTGGGTCTGGGCATGTGTGTCTGGGAGTGTGTGTCTGGATATGTGTGTCTGGATGTGTGCGTCTGGGTGTGTGTGTCTGGGAGTGTGTGTGTCTGGAAGTGTGTTTCTGGGAATGTGTGTATGGGGGTGGGTGTGTCTGGGAGGGTGTGTCTTGGAGTATGTGTCTGAGAGTGTGTCTCTGGGAGTATGTGTGTCTGGGAGTGTGTGTCTGGGCATGTGTGTCTGGGAGTGTGTGTCCGGATGTGTGCGTCTGGGAGTGTGTGTCTGTGAGTGTGTGTGTCTGGAAGTGTGTGTATGGGAGGTTCTGTCTGGGAGGGTGTGTCTGGAAGTGTGTGTCTGGGAGTGTGTGTGTCTGGGAGTGTGGGTGTCTGGGAGTGTGTGTGTCTGTGAGTGTGTGTGTCTGGGAGTGTATGTCTGGAAGTGTGTATCTGGCAGTGTGTGTCTGGGCCTGTGTATCTGCAGTATGTGTCTGGGAGTGTGTGTCTGGAAGTGTGTGTCTGGAAGTGTGTGTCTGGGAGTGTGTGTCTGGGAGTGTGTGTCTGGCAGTGTTTGTCTGGGCATGTGTATCTTCAGTATGTGTCTGGGAGTGTGTGTCTGGAAGTGTGTGTCTGGAAGTGTTTGTGTCTGGAAGCGTGTGTCTGGGAGTGTGTGTCTGGGAGTGTGTGTCTGGGAGTGTCTGTGAGTGTGTGTCTGGGAGTATGTGTGTCTGGAAGTGTTTTTGTCTGGAAGCGTGTGTCTGGGAGTGTGTGTGTCTGGAAGTGTGTTTCTGGGAATGTGTGTATGGGGGTGGGTGTGTCTGGGAGGGTGTGTCTTGGAGTATGTGTCTGAGAGTGTGTCTCTGGGAGTATGTGTGTCTGGGAGTGTGTGTCTGGGCATGTGTGTCTGGGAGTGTGTGTCCGGATGTGTGCGTCTGGGAGTGTGTGTCTGGGAGTGTGTGTGTCTGGAAGTGTGTTTCTGGGATTGTGTGTATGGGAGTGGGTGTGTCTGGGAGGGTGTGTCTTGGAGTGTCTGTCTGAGAGTATGTCTCTGGGAGTATGTGTGTCTGGGAGTGTGTGTATGGGAGTTTCTGTCTGGGAGGGTGTGTCTGGAAGTGTGTGTCTGGGAGTGAGTGTGTCTGGGAGTGTGTGTGTCTGGAAGTGTGTGTCTGGAAGTGTTTGTGTCTGCAATTGTGTGTCTGGAAGTGTGTGTCTGGGCGTGTGTGTCTCAGCATGTGTGTCTGGGCATGTGTGTCTGGGCATGTGTGTCTGGGAGTGTGTGTCTGGATGTGTGTGTCTGGATGTGTGCGTCTGGGAGTGTGTGTCTGGGAGGGTGTATCTGGGAGAGTGTGTCTGGGAGGGTGTGTCTGGGAGTTTGTGTCTGAGAGTGTGTCTCTGGGAGTATGTGTGTCTGGGAGTGTGTGTGTCTGGGAGTGTGTGTGTCTGGGAGTGTGTGTGTCTGTGAGTGTGTGTGTCTGGGAGTGTATGTCTGGAAGTGTGTATCTGGCAGTGTGTGTCTGGGTGTGTGTGTCTGGGTGTGAGTATGTCTGGGAGTGTGTGTGTCTGGGAGTGTGTGTATGGGAGGTTCTGTCTGGGAGGGTGTGTCTGGAAGTGTGTGTCTGGGAGTGTGTGTGTCTGGGAGTGTGTGTTTCTGGAAGTGTATGTCTGGAAGTGTTTGTGTCTGCAATTGTGTGTCTGTGAGTGTGTGTCTGGGAGTGTTTGTGTCTGCAATTGTGTGTCTGTGAGTGTGTGTCTGGGAGTGTGTGTGAGAGTGTGTATGGAGAGGGAGTGTCTGGAAGGGTGTTTCTGGGTGTGTGAGTCTGGGTGTGTGTGTCTGGTAGAGTGTGTCTGGAAGTGTGTGTCTGGAAGTGTTTGTGTCTGGAAGCGTGTGTCTGGGAGTGTGTGCCTGGGAGTGTGTATGAGAGTGTGTGTCTGGGAGTGTGTGTCTGGGAGTGTCTGTGAGTGTGTGTCTAGGAGTGTGTGTGTCTGGGAGTGTGTGTCTGGGCGTGTGTGTCTGGGCATGTGTGTCTGGGCATGTGGGTCTGGGCATGTGTGTCTGGGAGTGTGTGTCTGGATATGTGTGTCTGGATGTGTGCGTCTGGGTGTGTGTGTCTGGGAGTGTGTGTGTCTGGAAGTGTGTTTCTGGGAATGTGTGTATGGGGGTGGGTGTGTCTGGGAGGGTGTGTCTTGGAGTATGTGTCTGAGAGTGTGTCTCTGGGAGTATGTGTGTCTGGGAGTGTGTGTCTGGGCATGTGTGTCTGGGAGTCTGTGTCCGGATGTGTGCGTCTGGGAGTGTGTGTCTGTGAGTGTGTGTGTCTGGAAGTGTGTGTATGGGAGGTTCTGTCTGGGAGGGTGTGTCTGGAAGTGTGTGTCTGGGAGTGTGTGTGTCTGGGAGTGTGGGTGTCTGGGAGTGTGTGTGTCTGTGAGTGTGTGTGTCTGGGAGTGTATGTCTGGAAGTGTGTATCTGGCAGTGTGTGTCTGGGCCTGTGTATCTGCAGTATGTGTCTGGGAGTGTGTGTCTGGAAGTGTGTGTCTGGAAGTGTGTGTCTGGGAGTGTGTGTCTGGGAGTGTGTGTCTGGCAGTGTTTGTCTGGGCATGTGTATCTTCAGTATGTGTCTGGGAGTGTGTGTCTGGAAGTGTGTGTCTGGAAGTGTTTGTGTCTGGAAGCGTGTGTCTGGGAGTGTGTGTCTGGGAGTGTGTGTCTGGGAGTGTCTGTGAGTGTGTGTCTGGGAGTATGTGTGTCTGGAAGTGTTTTTGTCTGGAAGCGTGTGTCTGGGAGTGTGTGTCTGGGAGTGTGTGTCTGGAAGTGTTTGTGTCTGGAAGCGTGTGTCTGGGAGTGTGTGTCTGGGAGTGTGTGTCTGGGTGTGTCTGTGAGTGTGTGTCTGGGAGTATGTGTGTCTGGGAGTGTGTCTCTGGGAGTATGTGTGTCTGGGAGTTTGTGTCTGGGCAAGTGTGTCTGGGAGTGTGTGTCCGGATGTGTGGGTCTGGGAGTATGTGTGTCTGGGAGTGTGTCTCTGGGAGTATGTGTGTCTGGGAGTGTGTGTCTGGGCAAGTGTGTCTTGGAGTGTGTGTCCGGATGTGTGTGACTGGGAGTGTGTGTCTGGGAGTGTGTGTGTCTGGAAGTGTGTTTCTGGGATTGTGTGTATGGGAGTGGGTGTGTCTGGGAGGGTGTGTCTTGGAGTGTATGTCTGAGAGTATGTCTCTGGGAGTATGTGTGTCTGGGAGTGTGTGTATGGGAGGTTCTGTCTGGGAGGGTATGTCTGGAAGTGTGTGTCTGGGAGTGAATGTGTCTGGGTGTGTATGTGTCTGGAAGTGTGTGTCTGGAAGTGTTTGTGTCTGCAATTGTGTGTCTGGAAGTGTGTGTCTGGGCGTGTGTGTCTCAGCATGTGTGTCTGGGCATGTGTGTCTGGGCATGTGTGTCTGGGAGTGTGTGTCTGGATGTGTGTGTCTGGATGTGTGCGTCTGGGAGTGTGTGTCTGGGAGGGTGTATCTGGGAGAGTGTGTCTGGGAGGGTGTGTCTGGGAGTTTGTGTCTGAGAGTGTGTCTCTGGGAGTATGTGTGTCTGGGAGTGTGTGTGTCTGGGAGTGTGTGTGTCTGGGAGTGTGTGTGTCTGTGAGTGTGTGTGTCTGGGAGTGTATGTCTGGAAGTGTGTATCTGGCAGTGTGTGTCTGGGTGTGTGTGTCTGGGTGTGAGTATGTCTGGGAGTGTGTGTGTCTGGGAGTGTGTGTATGGGAGGTTCTGTCTGGGAGGGTGTGTCTGGAAGTGTGTGTCTGGGAGTGTGTGTGTCTGGGAGTGTGTGTTTCTGGAAGTGTATCTCTGGAAGTGTTTGTGTCTGCAATTGTGTGTCTGTGAGTGTGTGTCTGGGAGTGTTTGTGTCTGCAATTGTGTGTCTGTGAGTGTGTGTCTGGGAGTGTGTGTGAGAGTGTGTATGGAGAGGGAGTGTCTGGAAGGGTGCTTCTGGGTGTGTGAGTCTGGGTGTGTGTGTCTGGTAGAGTGTGTCTGGAAGTGTGTGTCTGGAAGTGTTTGTGTCTGGAAGCGTGTTTCTGGGAGTGTGTGCCTGGGAGTGTGTATGAGAGTGTGTGTCTGGGAGTGTGTGTCTGGGAGTGTCTGTGAGTGTGTGTCTAGGAGTGTGTGTGTCTGGGAGTGTGTGTCTGGGCGTGTGTGTCTGGGCATGTGTGTCTGGGCATGTGGGTCTGGGCATGTGTGTCTGGGAGTGTGTGTCTGGATATGTGTGTCTGGATGTGTGCGTCTGGGTGTGTGTGTCTGGGAGTGTGTGTGTCTGGAAGTGTGTTTCTGGGAATGTGTGTATGGGGGTGGGTGTGTCTGGGAGTGTGTGTCTTGGAGTATGTGTCTGAGAGTGTGTCTCTGGGAGTATGTGTGTCTGGGAGTGTGTGTCTGGGCATGTGTGTCTGGGAGTCTGTGTCCGGATGTGTGCGTCTGGGAGTGTGTGTCTGTGAGTGTGTGTGTCTGGAAGTGTGTGTATGGGAGGTTCTGTCTGGGAGGGTGTGTCTGGAAGTGTGTGTCTGGGAGTGTGTGTGTCTGGGAGTGTGGGTGTCTGGGAGTGTGTGTGTCTGTGAGTGTGTGTGTCTGGGAGTGTATGTCTGGAAGTGTGTATCTGGCAGTGTGTGTCTGGGCCTGTGTATCTGCAGTATGTGTCTGGGAGTGTGTGTCTGGAAGTGTGTGTCTGGAAGTGTGTGTCTGGGAGTGTGTGTCTGGGAGTGTGTGTCTGGCAGTGTTTGTCTGGGCATGTGTATCTTCAGTATGTGTCTGGGAGTGTGTGTCTGGAAGTGTGTGTCTGGAAGTGTTTGTGTCTGGAAGCGTGTGTCTGGGAGTGTGTGTCTGGGAGTGTGTGTCTGGGAGTGTCTGTGAGTGTGTGTCTGGGAGTATGTGTGTCTGGAAGTGTTTTTGTCTGGAAGCGTGTGTCTGGGAGTGTGTGTCTGGGAGTGTGTGTCTGGAAGTGTTTGTGTCTGGAAGCGTGTGTCTGGGAGTGTGTGTCTGGGAGTGTGTCTCTGGGTGTGTCTGTGAGTGTGTGTCTGGGAGTATGTGTGTCTGGGAGTGTGTCTCTGGGAGTATGTGTGTCTGGGAGTTTGTGTCTGGGCAAGTGTGTCTGCGAGTGTGTGTCCGGATGTGTGGGTCTGGGAGTATGTGTGTCTGGGAGTGTGTCTCTGGGAGTATGTGTGTCTGGGAGTGTGTGTCTGGGCAAGTGTGTCTGGGAGTGTGTGTCCGGATGTGTGTGACTGGGAATGTGTGTCTGGGAGTGTGTGTGTCTGGAAGTGTGTTTCTGGGATTGTGTGTATGGGAGTGGGTGTGTCTGGGAGGGTGTGTCTTGGAGTGTATGTCTGAGAGTATGTCTCTGGGAGTATGTGTGTCTGGGAGTGTGTGTATGGGAGGTTCTGTCTGGGAGGGTATGTCTGGAAGTGTGTGTCTGGGAGTGAATGTGTCTGGGTGTGTATGTGTCTGGAAGTGTGTGTCTGGAAGTGTTTGTGTCTGCAATTGTGTGTCTGGAAGTGTGTGTCTGGGCGTGTGTGTCTGGGCATGTGTGTCTGGGCATGTGTGTCTTGGCATGTGTGCCTGGGAGTGTGTGCCTGGATGTGTGTGTCTGGATGTGTGCGTCTGGGAGTGTGTGTCTGGGAGGGTGTGTCTGGGAGAGTGTGTCTGGGAGGGTGTGTCTGGGAGTTTGTGTCTGAGAGTGTGTCTCTGGGAGTATGTGTGTCTGGGAGTGTGTGTGTCTGGGAGTGTGTGTGTCTGGGAGTGTGTGTGTCTGGGAGTGTGTGTGTCTGTGAGTGTGTGTGTCTGGGAGTGTATGTCTGGAAGTGTGTATCTGGCAGTGTGTGTCTGGGTGTGTGTGTCTGGGAGTGAGTATGTCTGGGAGTGTGTGTGTCTGGGAGTGTGTGTATGGGAGGTTCTTTCTGGGAGGGTGTGTCTGGAAGTGTGTGTCTGGGAGTGTGTGTGTCTGGGAGTGTGTGTTTCTGGAAGTGTATGTCTGGAAGTGTTTGTGTCTGCAATTGTGTGTCTGTGAGTGTGTGTCTGGGAGTGTGTGTGAGAGTGTGTATGGAGAGGGAGTGTCTGGAAGGGTGTTTCTGGGTGTGTGAGTCTGGGTGTTTGTGTCTGGAAGCGTGTGTCTGGGAGTGTGTGCCTGGGAGTGTGTATGAGAGTGTGTGTCTGGGAGTGTCTGTGAGTGTGTGTCTAGGAGTGTGTGTGTCTGGGAGTGTGTGTCTGGGCGTGTGTGTCTGGGCGTGAGTGTGTCTGGGAGTGTGTGTGTCTGGAAGTGTGTGTCTGGAAGTGTTTGTGTCTGCAATTGTGTGTCTGGGAGTGTGTGTCTGGGTGTGTGTGTCTGGGCATGTGTGTCTGGGCATGTGTGTCTGGGCATGTGTGTCTGGGAGTGTGTGTCTGGATGTGTGTGTCTGGATGTGTGCATCTGGGAGTGTGTGTCTGGGAGGGTGTGTCTGGGAGAGTGTGTCTGGGAGGGTGTGTCTGGGAGTTTGTGTCTGAGAGTGTGTCTCTGGGAGTATGTGTGTCTGGGAGTGTTTGTGTCTGGGAGTGTGTGTGTCTGGGAGTGTGGGTGTCTGGGAGTGTGTGTGTCTGGGAGTGTGTGTGTCTGGGAGTGTATGTCTGGAAGTGTGTATCTGGCAGTGTGTGTCTGGGAGTGTGTGTCTGGAAGTGTTTGTGTCTGCAATTGTGTGTCTGGGAGGGTGTGTCTTGGAGTGTCTGTCTGAGAGTATGTCTCTGGGAGTATGTGTGTCTGGGAGTGTGTGTATGGGAGGTTCTGTCTGGGAGTGTGTGTCTGGAAGTGTGTGTCTGGGAGTGAGTGTGTCTGGGAGTGTGTGTGTCTGGAAGTGTGTGTCTGGAAGTGTTTGTGTCTGCAATTGTGTGTCTGGAAGTGTGTGTCTGGGCGTGTGTGTCTCGGCATGTGTGTCTGGGCATGTGTGTCTGGGCATGTGTGTCTGGGAGTGTGTATCTGGATGTGTGTGTCTGGATGCGTGCGTCTGGGAGTGTGTGTCTGGGAGGGTGTATCTGGGAGAGTGTGTCTGGGAGGGTGTGTCTGGGAGTTTGTGTCTGAGAGTGTGTCTCTGGGAGTATGTGTGTCTGGGAGTGTGTGTGTCTGGGTGTGAGTATGTCTGGGAGTGTGTGTGTCTGGGAGTGTGTGTATGGGAGGTTCTGTCTGGGAGGGTATGTCTGGGTGTGTGAGTCTGGGTGTGTGTGTCTGGCTGTGTGTGTCTGGAAGTGTTTGTGTCTGGAAGCGTGTGTCTGGGAGTGTGTGCCTGGGAGTGTGTATGAGAGTGTGTGTCTGGGAGTGTGTGTCTGGGAGTGTCTGTGAGTGTGTGTCTAGGAGTGTGTGTGTCTGGGCATGTGTGTCTGGGCATGTGGGTCTGGGCATGTGTGTCTGGGAGTGTGTGTCTGGATATGTGTGTCTGGATGTGTGCGTCTGGGTGTGTGTGTCTGGGAGTGTGTGTGTCTGGAAGTGTGTTTCTGGGAATGTGTGTATGGGGGTGGGTGTGTCTGGGAGGGTGTGTCTTGGAGTATGTGTCTGAGAGTGTGTCTCTGGGAGTATGTGTGTCTGGGAGTGTGTGTCTTGGCATGTGTGTCTGGGAGTGTGTGTCCGGATGTGTGCGTCTGGGAGTGTGTGTCTGGGAGTGTGTGTGTCTCGAAGTGTGTTTCTGGGATTGTGTGTATGGGAGTGGGTGTGTCTGGGAGGGTGTGTCTTGGAGTGTATGTCTGAGAGTATGTCTCTGGGAGTATGTGTGTCTGGGCGTGAGTGTGTCTGGGAGTGTGTGTGTCTGGGAGTGTGTGTGTCTGGGAGTGTGTGTGTCTGGAATTGTGTTTCTGGGAATGTGTGTATGGGGGTGGGTGTGTCTGGGAGGGTGTGTCTTGGAGTATGTGTCTGAGAGTGTGTCTCTGGGAGTATGTGTGTCTGGGAGTGTGTGTCTGGGCATGTGTGTCTGGGAGTATGTGTCCGGATGTGTGCGTCTGGGAGTGTGTGTCTGTGAGTGTGTGTGTCTGGAAGTGTGTTTCTGGGATTGTGTGTATGGGAGTGGGTGTGTCTGGGAGGGTGTGTCTTGGAGTGTATGTCTGAGAGTATGTCTCTGGGAGTATGTGTGTCTGGGCGTGAGTGTGTCTGGGAGTGTGTGTGGCTGGGAGTGTGTGTGTCTGGGAGTGTGTGTGTCTGGGAGTGAGTGTGTCTGGGAGTGTGTGTGTCTGGAAGTGTGTATCTGGCAGTGTGTGTCTGGGTGTGTGTGTCTGGGAGTGAGTATGTCTGGGAGTGTGTGTGTCTGGGAGAGTGTGTATGGGAGGTTCTGTCTGGGAGGGTGTGTCTGGAAGTGTGTGTCTGGGAGTGAGTGTGTCTGGGAGTGTGTGTGTCTGGAAGTGTGTGTCTGGAAGTGTTTGTGTCTGCAATTGTGTGTCTGGGAGTGTGTGTCTGGGCGTGTGTGTCTGGGCATGTGTGTCTGGGCATGTGTGTCTGGGCATGTGTGTCTGGGAGTGCGTGTCTGGATGTGTGTGTCTGGATGTGTGCGTCTGGGAGTGTGTGTCTGGGAGTGTGTGTGTCTGGAAGTGTGTTTCTGGCATTGTGTGTATGGGAGTGGGTGTGTCTGGGTGTGTGTGTCTTGGAGTGTATGTCTGAGAGTATGTCTCTGAGAGTATGTGTGTCTGGGCGTGAGTGTGTCTGGGAGTGTGTGTGGCTGGGAGTGTGTGTGTCTGGGAGTGTGTGTGTCTGGGAGTGAGTGTGTCTGGGAGTGTGTGTGTCTGGAAGTGTGTATCTGGCAGTGTGTGTCTGGGTGTGTGTGTCTGGGAGTGAGTATGTCTGGGAGTGTGTGTGTCTGGGAGTGTGTGTATGGGAGGTTCTGTCTGGGAGGGTGTGTCTGGAAGTGTGTGTCTGGGAGTGAGTGTGTCTGGGAGTGTGTGTGTCTGGAAGTGTGTGTCTGGAAGTGTTTGTGTCTGCAACTGTGTGTCTGGGAGTGTGTGTCTGGGCGTGTGTGTCTGGGCATGTGTGTCTGGGCATGTGTGTCTGGGCATGTGTGTCTGGGAGTGCGTGTCTGGATGTGTGTGTCTGGATGTGTGCGTCTGGGAGTGTGTGTCTGGGAGTGTGTGTGTCTGGAAGTGTTTTTCTGGGATTGTGTGTATGGGAGTGGGTGTGTCTGGGAGGGTGTGTCTTGGAGTGTGTGTCTGAGAGTATATCTCTGGGAGTATGTGTGTCTGGGCGTGTGTGTGTCTGGGAGTGTGTGTGTCTGGGAGTTTGTGTGTCTGGAAGTGTGTATCTGGCAGTGTGTGTCTGGGAGTGTGTGTGTCTGGGAGTGTGTGTCTGGGAGGTTCTGTCTGGGAGGGTGTGTCTGGAAGTGTGTGTCTGGGAGTGTGTGTGTCTGGGAGTGTGTGTGTCTGGAAGTGTGTGTCTGGAAGTGTTTGTGTTTGCAATTGTGTGTCTGGGAGTGTGTGTCTGGGAGTGTGTGTGAGAGTGTGTATTGGGAGGGAGTGTCTGGAAGGGTGTTTCTGTGTGTGTGTGTCTGGGAGTGTGTGTCTGGGCGTGTGTATCTGCAGTATGTGTCTGGGAGTGTGTGTCTGGAAGTGTGTGTCTGGAAGTGTTTGTATCTGGAAGCGTGTGTCCGGGCGTGTGTGTGTCTGGGAGTGTGTGTGTGTCTGGGAGTGTGTGTGTCTGGTTGTGTGTGTGTCTGGGAGTGTATGTCTGGAAGTGTGTATCTGGCAGTGTGTGTCTGGGTGTGTGTGTCTGGGAGTGAGTATGTCTGGGAGTGTGTGTGTCTGGGAGTGTGTGTATGGGAGGTTCTGTCTGGGAGGGTGTGTCTGGAAGTGTGTGTCTGGAAGTGTTTGTGTCTGCAATTGTGTGTCTGGGAGTGTGTGTCTGGGAGTGTGTGTGAGAGTGTGTATTGGGAGGGAGTGTCTGGAAGTGTGTTTCTGGGTGTGTGTGTCTGGCAGTGTTTGTCTGGGCGTGTGTATCTGCAGTATGTGTCTGGGAGTGTGTGTCTGGAAGTGTGTGTCTGGAAGTGTTTGTGTCTGGAAGCGTGTGTCTGGAAGTGTGTGTGTGGGAGTGTGTGTCTGGGAGTGTCTGTGAGTGTGTGTCTGGGAGTATGTGTGTCTGGGAGTGTGTGTCTGGGTGTGTGTGTCTGGGAGTGTGTGTGTCTGGAAGTGTGTGTGTCTGGGAGTATGTGTCTGGGAGTGTGTGTCTGGGTGTGTGTGTATCTGGGTGTGTGTGTCTGGGTGTGTGTGTCTGGGTATGTGTGTCTGGGAGGGTGTGTCTGGGAGAGTGTGTCTGGGAGGGTGTGTCTGGGAGTTTGTGTCTGAGAGTGTGTCTCTGGGAGTATGTGTGTCTGGAAGTGTGTGTGTCTGGGAGTTTGTGTCTGTGAGTGTGTGTGTCTGGAAGTGTATGTCTGGAAGTGTGTATCTGGCAGTGTGTGTCTGGGTGTGTGTGTCTGGGAGTGAGTATGTCTGGGAGTGTGTGTGTCTGGGAGTGTGTGTATGGGAGTTTCTGTCTGGGAGGGTGTGTCTGGAAGTGTGTGTCTGGGAGTGTGTGTGTCTGGGAGTGTGTGTTTCTGGAAGTGTGTGTCTGGAAGTGTTTGTGTCTGCAATTGTGTGTCTGTGAGTGTGTGTCTGGGAGTGTGTGTGAGAGTGTGTATGGAGAGGGAGTGTCTGGAAGGGTGTTTCTGGGTGTGTGAGTCTGGGTGTGTGTGTCTGGTAAAGTGTGTCTGGAAGTGTGTGTCTGGAAGTGTGTGTCTGGGAGTGTGTGTCTGAGAGTGTGTATGAGAGTGTGTGTCTGGGAGTGTGTGTCTGGGATTGTCTGTGAGTGTGTGTCTAGGAGTGTGTGTGTCTGGGAGTGTGTGTCTGGGAGTGTGTGTCTGGATGTGTGTGTCTGGATGTGTGTGTCTGGGAGTGTGTGTGTCTGGAAGTGTGTTTCTGGGATTGTGTGTATGGGAGTGGGTGTGTCTGGGTGGGTGTGTCTTGGAGTATGTGTCTGAGAGTGTGTCTCTGGGAGTATGTGTGTCTGGGTGTGTGTGTGTCTGGGAGTGTGTGTGTCTGGGAGTGTGTGTGTCTGGGAGTGTGTGTATGGGAGGTTCTGTCTGGGAGGGTGTGTCTGGAAGTGTGTGTCTGGGAGTGTGTGTGTCTGGGAGTGTGTGTATGGGACGTTCTGTCTGGGAGGGTGTGTCTGGGTGTGTGTGTCTGGGAGTATGTCTGGGAGTGTGTGTCTGGAAGTGTGTGTCTGGAAGTGTTTGTGTCTGGAAGCGTGTGTCTGGGAGTGCGTGTCTGGGAGTGTCTGTGAGTGTGTGTCTGGGAGTATGTGTGTCTGGGAGTGTGTGTCTGGGCGTGTGTGTCTGGGCATGTGTGTCTGGGCATATGTGTCTGGGAGTGTATGTGTCTGGAAGTGTCTGTTTGGAAGTGTGTGTCTGGGAGTGTATGTCTGGGAGTGTGTATGAGAGTGTGTGTCTGGGAGTGTGTGTCTGGGATTGTCTGTGAGTGTGTGTCTAGGAGTGTGTGTGTCTGGGAGTGTGTGTCTGGGAGTGTGTGTCTGGATGTGTGTGTCTGGATGTGTGCGTCTGGGTGTGTGTGTCTGGGAGTGTGTGTGTCTGGAAGTGTGTTTCTGGGATTGTGTGTATGGGAGTGGGTGTGTCTGGGTGGGTGTGTCTTGGAGTATGTGTCTGAGAGTGTGTCTCTGGGAGTATGTGTGTCTGGGTGTGTGTGTGTCTGGGAGTGTGTGTGTCTGGGAGTGTGTGTATGGGAGGTTCTGTCTGGGAGGGTGTGTCTGGAAGTGTGTGTCTGGGAGTGTGTGTGTCTGGGAGTGTGTGTATGGGAGGTTCTGTCTGGGAGGGTATGTCTGGAAGTGTGGTCTGGGAGTGTGTGTGTCTGGAAGTGAGTATGTCTGGGAGTGTGTGTTTCTGGGAGTGTGTGTATGGGAGGTTCTGTCTGGGAGGGTGTGTCTGGAAGTGTGTGTCTGGGAGTGTGTGTGTCTGGGAGTGTGTGTGTCTGGAAGTGTGTGTCTGGAAGTGTTTGTGTCTGCAATTGTGTGTCTGGGAGTGTGTGTCTGGGACTGTGTGTCTGAGCGTGTGTGTCTGGGCATGTGTGTCTGGGCATGTGTGTCTGGGCATGTGTGTCTGGGAGTGTGTGTCTGGATGTGTGCGTCTGGGAGTGTGTGTCTGGGAGTGTGTGTGTCTGGAAGTGTGTTTCTGGGATTGTGTGTATGGGAGTGGGTGTGTCTGGGAGGGTGTGTCTTGGAGTGTATGTGTGAGAGTATGTCTCTGGGAGTATGTGTGTCTGGGCGTGTGTGTATCTGGCAGTTTGTCTCTGGGTGTGTGTGTCTGGGAGTGAGTATGTCTGGGAGTGTGTGTGTCTGGGAGTGTGTGTATGGGAGGTTCTGTCTGGGAGGGTGTCTGGAAGTGTGTGTCTGGGAGTGTGTGTGTCTGGGAGTGTGTGTGTCTGGAAGTGTGTGTCTGGAAGTGTTTGTGTCTGCAATTGTGTGTCGGGGATTGTGTGTCAGGGAGTGTGTGTGAGAGTGTGTATTGGGAGGGAGTGTCTGGAAGGGTGTTTCTGGGTGTGTGTGTCTGGGAGTGTCTGTCTGGGCATGTGTATCTGCAGTATGTGTCTGGGAGTGTGTGTCTGGAAGTGTGTGTCTGGGAGTGTGTGTGTCTGGGAGTGTGTGTGTCTGGAAGTGTGTGTCTGGAAGTGTTTGTGTCTGCAATTGTGTGTCTGGGAGTGTGTGTCTGGGAGTGTGTGTGAGAGTGTGTATTGGGAGGGAGTGTCTGGAAGGGTGTTTCTGGGTGTGTGTGTCTGGGAGTGTGTGTCTGGAAGTGTGTGTCTGGAAGTGTTTGTATCTGGAAGCGTGTGTCCGGGCGTGTGTGTGTCTGGGAGTGTGTGTGTGTCTGGGAGTGTGTGTGTCTGGGAGTGTGTGTGTCTGGGAGTGTATGTCTGGAAGTGTGTATCTGGCAGTGTGTGTCTGGGTGTGTGTGTCTGGGAGTGAGTATGTCTGGGAGTGTGTGTGTCTGGGAGCGGGTGTATGGGAGGTTCTGTCTGGGAGGGTGTGTCTGGAAGTGTGTGTGTCTGGGAGTGTGTGTGTCTGGAAGTGTGTGTCTGGAAGTGTTTGTGTCTGCAATTGTGTGTCTGGGAGTGTGTGTCTGGGAGTGTGTGTGAGAGTGTGTATTGGGAGGGAGTGTCTGGAAGTGTGTTTCTGGGTGTGTGTGTCTGGCAGTGTTTGTCTGGGCGTGTGTATCTGCAGTATGTGTCTGGGAGTGTGTGTCTGGAAGTGTGTGTCTGGAAGTGTTTGTGTCTGGAAGCGTGTGTCTGGGAGTGTGTGTCTGGGAGTGTGTGTCTGGGAGTGTCTGTGAGTGTGTGTCTGGGAGTATGTGTGTCTGGGAGTGTGTGTCTGGGTGTGTGTGTCTGGGAGTGTGTGTGTCTGGAAGTGTGTGTGTCTGGGAGTATGTGTCTGGGAGTGTGTGTCTGGGTGTGTGTGTGTCTGGGTGTGTGTGTCTGGGTGTGTGTGTCTGGGTGTGTGTGTCTGGGAGGGTGTGTCTGGGAGAGTGTGTCTGGGAGGGTGTGTCTGGGAGTTTGTGTCTGAGAGTGTGTCTCTGGGAGTATGTGTGTCTGGGAGTGTGTGTGTCTGGGAGTTTGTGTCTGTGAGTGTGTGTGTCTGGAAGTGTATGTCTGGAAGTGTGTATCTGGCAGTGTGTGTCTGGGTGTGTGTGTCTGGGAGTGAGTATGTCTGGGAGTGTGTGTGTCTGGGAGTGTGTGTATGGGAGGTTCTGTCTGGGAGGGTGTGTCTGGAAGTGTGTGTCTGGGAGTGTGTGTGTCTGGGAGTGTGTGTTTCTGGAAGTGTGTGTCTGGAAGTGTTTGTGTCTGCAATTGTGTGTCTGGGAGTGTGTGTCTGGGAGTGTGTGTGAGAGTGTGTATGGAGAGGGAGTGTCTGGAAGGGTGTTTCTGGGTGTGTGAGTCTGGGTGTGTGTGTCTGGTAAAGTGTGTCTGGAAGTGTGTGTCTGGAAGTGTGTGTCTGGGAGTGTGTGTCTGAGAGTGTGTATGAGAGTGTGTGTCTGGGAGTGTGTGTCTGGGATTGTCTGTGAGTGTGTGTCTAGGAGTGTGTGTGTCTGGGAGTGTGTGTCTGGGAGTGTGTGTCTGGATGTGTGTGTCTGGATGTGTGTGTCTGGGAGTGTGTGTGTCTGGAAGTGTGTTTCTGGGATTGTGTGTATGGGAGTGGGTGTGTCTGGGTGGGTGTGTCTTGGAGTATGTGTCTGAGAGTGTGTCTCTGGGAGTATGTGTGTCTGGGTGTGTGTGTGTCTGGGAGTGTGTGTGTCTGGGAGTGTGTGTGTCTGGGAGTGTGTGTATGGGAGGTTCTGTCTGGGAGGGTGTGTCTGGAAGTGTGTGTCTGGGAGTGTGTGTGTCTGGGAGTGTGTGTATGGGTCGTTCTGTCTGGGAGGGTGTGTCTGGGTGTGTGTGTCTGGGAGTATGTCTGGGAGTGTGTGTCTGGAAGTGTGTGTCTGGAAGTGTTTGTGTCTGGAAGCGTGTGTCTGGGAGTGCGTGTCTGGGAGTGTCTGTGAGTGTGTGTCTGGGAGTATGTGTGTCTGGGAGTGTGTGTCTGGGCGTGTGTGTCTGGGCATGTGTGTCTGGGCATATGTGTCTGGGAGTGTATGTGTCTGGAAGTGTCTGTTTGGAAGTGTGTGTCTGGGAGTGTGTGTCTGGGAGTGTGTATGAGAGTGTGTGTCTGGGAGTGTGTGTCTGGGATTGTCTGTGAGTGTGTGTCTAGGAGTGTGTGTGTCTGGGAGTGTGTGTCTGGGAGTGTGTGTCTGGATGTGTGTGTCTGGATGTGTGCGTCTGGGTGTGTGTGTCTGGGAGTGTGTGTGTCTGGAAGTGTGTTTCTGGGATTGTGTGTATGGGAGTGGGTGTGTCTGGGTGGGTGTGTCTTGGAGTATGTGTCTGAGAGTGTGTCTCTGGGAGTATGTGTGTCTGGGTGTGTGTGTGTCTGGGAGTGTGTGTGTCTGGGAGTGTGTGTATGGGAGGTTCTGTCTGGGAGGGTGTGTCTGGAAGTGTGTGTCTGGGAGTGTGTGTGTCTGGGAGTGTGTGTATGGGAGGTTCTGTCTGGGAGGGTATGTCTGGAAGTGTGGTCTGGGAGTGTGTGTGTCTGGAAGTGAGTATGTCTGGGAGTGTGTGTTTCTGGGAGTGTGTGTATGGGAGGTTCTGTCTGGGAGGGTGTGTCTGGAAGTGTGTGTCTGGGAGTGTGTGTGTCTGGGAGTGTGTGTGTCTGGAAGTGTGTGTCTGGAAGTGTTTGTGTCTGCAATTGTGTGTCTGGGAGTGTGTGTCTGGGACTGTGTGTCTGAGCGTGTGTGTCTGGGCATGTGTGTCTGGGCATGTGTGTCTGGGCATGTGTGTCTGGGAGTGTGTGTCTGGATGTGTGCGTCTGGGAGTGTGTGTCTGGGAGTGTGTGTGTCTGGAAGTGTGTTTCTGGGATTGTGTGTATGGGAGTGGGTGTGTCTGGGAGGGTGTGTCTTGGAGTGTATGTGTGAGAGTATGTCTCTGGGAGTATGTGTGTCTGGGCGTGTGTGTATCTGGCAGTTTGTCTCTGGGTGTGTGTGTCTGGGAGTGAGTATGTCTGGGAGTGTGTGTGTCTGGGAGTGTGTGTATGGGAGGTTCTGTCTGGGAGGGTGTCTGGAAGTGTGTGTCTGGGAGTGTGTGTGTCTGGGAGTGTGTGTGTCTGGAAGTGTGTGTCTGGAAGTGTTTGTGTCTGCAATTGTGTGTCGGGGATTGTGTGTCAGGGAGTGTGTGTGAGAGTGTGTATTGGGAGGGAGTGTCTGGAAGGGTGTTTCTGGGTGTGTGTGTCTGGGAGTGTCTGTCTGGGCATGTGTATCTGCAGTATGTGTCTGGGAGTGTGTGTCTGGAAGTGTGTGTCTGGGAGTGTGTGTGTCTGGGAGTGTGTGTGTCTGGAAGTGTGTGTCTGGAAGTGTTTGTGTCTGCAATTGTGTGTCTGGGAGTGTGTGTCTGGGAGTGTGTGTGAGAGTGTGTATTGGGAGGGAGTGTCTGGAAGGGTGTTTCTGGGTGTGTGTGTCTGGGAGTGTGTGTCTGGAAGTGTGTGTCTGGAAGTGTTTGTATCTGGAAGCGTGTGTCCGGGCGTGTGTGTGTCTGGGAGTGTGTGTGTGTCTGGGAGTGTGTGTGTCTGGGAGTGTGTGTGTCTGGGAGTGTATGTCTGGAAGTGTGTATCTGGCAGTGTGTGTCTGGGTGTGTGTGTCTGGGAGTGAGTATGTCTGGGAGTGTGTGTGTCTGGGAGTGTGTGTATGGGAGGTTCTGTCTGGGAGGGTGTGTCTGGGAGTGTGTGTGTCTGGGAGTGTGTGTTTCTGGAAGTGTGTGTCTGGAAGTGTTTGTGTCTGCAATTGTGTGTCTGTGAGTGTGTGTCTGGGAGTGTGTGTGAGAGTGTGTATGGAGAGGGAGTGTCTGGAAGGGTGTTTCTGGGTGTGTGAGTCTGGGTGTGTGTGTCTGGTAAAGTGTGTCTGGAAGTGTGTGTCTGGAAGTGTGTGTCTGGGAGTGTGTGTCTGAGAGTGTGTATGAGAGTGTGTGTCTGGGAGTGTGTGTCTGGGATTGTCTGTGAGTGTGTGTCTAGGAGTGTGTGTGTCTGGGAGTGTGTGTCTGGGAGTGTGTGTCTGGATGTGTGTGTCTGGATGTGTGTGTCTGGGAGTGTGTGTGTCTGGAAGTGTGTTTCTGGGATTGTGTGTATGGGAGTGGGTGTGTCTGGGTGGGTGTGTCTTGGAGTATGTGTCTGAGAGTGTGTCTCTGGGAGTATGTGTGTCTGGGTGTGTGTGTGTCTGGGAGTGTGTGTGTCTGGGAGTGTGTGTGTCTGGGAGTGTGTGTATGGGAGGTTCTGTCTGGGAGGGTGTGTCTGGAAGTGTGTGTCTGGGAGTGTGTGTGTCTGGGAGTGTGTGTATGGGACGTTCTGTCTGGGAGGGTGTGTCTGGGTGTGTGTGTCTGGGAGTATGTCTGGGAGTGTGTGTCTGGAAGTGTGTGTCTGGAAGTGTTTGTGTCTGGAAGCGTGTGTCTGGGAGTGCGTGTCTGGGAGTGTCTGTGAGTGTGTGTCTGGGAGTATGTGTGTCTGGGAGTGTGTGTCTGGGCGTGTGTGTCTGGGCATGTGTGTCTGGGCATATGTGTCTGGGAGTGTATGTGTCTGGAAGTGTCTGTTTGGAAGTGTGTGTCTGGGAGTGTGTGTCTGGGAGTGTGTATGAGAGTGTGTGTCTGGGAGTGTGTGTCTGGGATTGTCTGTGAGTGTGTGTCTAGGAGTGTGTGTGTCTGGGAGTGTGTGTCTGGGAGTGTGTGTCTGGATGTGTGTGTCTGGATGTGTGCGTCTGGGTGTGTGTGTCTGGGAGTGTGTGTGTCTGGAAGTGTGTTTCTGGGATTGTGTGTATGGGAGTGGGTGTGTCTGGGTGGGTGTGTCTTGGAGTATGTGTCTGAGAGTGTGTCTCTGGGAGTATGTGTGTCTGGGTGTGTGTGTGTCTGGGAGTGTGTGTGTCTGGGAGTGTGTGTATGGGAGGTTCTGTCTGGGAGGGTGTGTCTGGAAGTGTGTGTCTGGGAGTGTGTGTGTCTGGGAGTGTGTGTATGGGAGGTTCTGTCTGGGAGGGTATGTCTGGAAGTGTGGTCTGGGAGTGTGTGTGTCTGGAAGTGAGTATGTCTGGGAGTGTGTGTTTCTGGGAGTGTGTGTATGGGAGGTTCTGTCTGGGAGGGTGTGTCTGGAAGTGTGTGTCTGGGAGTGTGTGTGTCTGGGAGTGTGTGTGTCTGGAAGTGTGTGTCTGGAAGTGTTTGTGTCTGCAATTGTGTGTCTGGGAGTGTGTGTCTGGGACTGTGTGTCTGAGCGTGTGTGTCTGGGCATGTGTGTCTGGGCATGTGTGTCTGGGCATGTGTGTCTGGGAGTGTGTGTCTGGATGTGTGCGTCTGGGAGTGTGTGTCTGGGAGTGTGTGTGTCTGGAAGTGTGTTTCTGGGATTGTGTGTATGGGAGTGGGTGTGTCTGGGAGGGTGTGTCTTGGAGTGTATGTGTGAGAGTATGTCTCTGGGAGTATGTGTGTCTGGGCGTGTGTGTATCTGGCAGTTTGTCTCTGGGTGTGTGTGTCTGGGAGTGAGTATGTCTGGGAGTGTGTGTGTCTGGGAGTGTGTGTATGGGAGGTTCTGTCTGGGAGGGTGTCTGGAAGTGTGTGTCTGGGAGTGTGTGTGTCTGGGAGTGTGTGTGTCTGGAAGTGTGTGTCTGGAAGTGTTTGTGTCTGCAATTGTGTGTCGGGGATTGTGTGTCTGGGAGTGTGTGTGAGAGTGTGTATTGGGAGGGAGTGTCTGGAAGGGTGTTTCTGGGTGTGTGTGTCTGGGAGTGTCTGTCTGGGCATGTGTATCTGCAGTATGTGTCTGGGAGTGTGTGTCTGGAAGTGTGTGTCTGGGAGTGTGTGTGTCTGGGAGTGTGTGTGTCTGGAAGTGTGTGTCTGGAAGTGTTTGTGTCTGCAATTGTGTGTCTGGGAGTGTGTGTCTGGGAGTGTGTGTGAGAGTGTGTATTGGGAGGGAGTGTCTGGAAGGGTGTTTCTGGGTGTGTGTGTCTGGGAGTGTCTGTCTGGGCATGTGTATCTGCAGTATGTGTCTGGGAGTGTGTGTCTGGAAGTGTGTGTCTGGAAGTGTTTGTGTCTGGAAGCGTGTGTCTGGGAGTGCGTGTCTGGGAGTGTCTGTGAGTGTGTGTCTGGGAGTATGTGTGTCTGGGAGTGTGTGTCTGGGCGTGTGTGTCTGGGCATGTGTGTCTGGGCATATGTGTCTGGGAGTGTATGTGTCTGGAAGTGTGTTTCTGGGATTGTGTGTCTGGGAGTGGGTGTGTCTGGGAGTGTGTGTGTGAGTGAATGTGTGAGTGAGTGTGAGTGTGAGTGGGTGTGAGAGTGAATGTGTAAGTGTGTGTGTGTGAGTGAGAGTGAATTGGTGTGAGTGAGTCAGAGAGTGTGTGAGTGAGTGTGAGTTTGTGTGAGTATGTGTGTCTGAGTGTGTTTGTGTGTCTGTGTGAGTCTGTGTGTGTTTGAGTGTTTTTTTCCGTTCCCATTTGCACACGCTAACATTGGTTAGGTTTTATCTCGGTTTTGTGCCCGTGTTATTACCAGTTTAAGAACTACCTGATACAGAATAACTGGGGCATTAATCATTGTAATGTGCGAATCCTTTCATTGCAGCACCCGGAAATAGTCTGAAGAAGTGATCGTAGAAATGTCACCTTTCATAATAGTTGTTGCACTCTCAGATAGAGAATCCTCACTCACCCGCCAGTCCAGAGATACATCGTGCACATCCACAACAGAAACGGCCAACAGATAGAAAGCTGCAAGTTTAAAACAAGTCCAATTCTTACCGAGTTGTGGGTCAGTCTGATGTCCAGGGGCAGCCAGTCCTGGCTCGTCATATAAAGAGGTTGCTAACCTACCTCTGGTGCTGAAACCACAATCCACAGCACACTCGGGTCCTTTAAGGGAGTCGTATAATCCGGCGATCAAACAAGTACAGAGGGGAGCTCTGGACCGAGAGAACTCGCATTTGCCATGTCGGCTGCCTCTGTCAACAGGACGCGACGGTCCGAATTGGTTCCCTTTAGGATTCCTCGGTGCAAACCGGTGCTCCCCGTGCAGACCCCCCTGTCTGAGAATCCCCCTGTCAGTGCAGACCCCCCTGTCTGAGACTCCCCCTGTCCGTGCAGACTGTGCAAAGGTGCTATTTCCCAACCTGCAACACCATCGGGCGCTGGGAAAAGCGACCCATTTCAGACAGGATCTACAACACTTGCAGCCGCAGCGGTTCTATCCGCTAAAACCACCATGAAATGCATCAGACTCGCGCACAAAAAAAATAAGTCCCGCATTACTTGGGCTGTGAGTGTATTGACAATGATTTAAACCCCAGTGCAGATATCGATGGCCTCTTGGTCCTAACGCCCACAGTTTATCGTTTCTTTAAATTCCTTGGCAAATGTTTTAATTACAGGCTGTAATAGAGGAAGGAAATACATTCTCTCGCAATGCAATGGTAAATGAAAGCTTCAATAAAAACGCATGCACATTTACATGTTAACCTGCACAGACTCAGCTCACTGTTAAAACTGCTCCACTGGACGTAATCAGAGATTCTGCCATAGTGAGTTACAAAGGTGATACTGGCAGACATTCAGTGTATTTTCTTTCTCTTATTGGGCTTTGGTTTGGAACAGGACGGTACCATTCGGCCCCCCTCGCCTGCTCTGCCATTCAATTAGATCATGACTGATCTGCACCAAATCTCCATTTACCCACCTTTGCCCGTATACCCCTACCTAACAAAAATCTGTCGATCTCAGCCTTAAAAGCGCAAATGACAGAATCCACAGCCTTTTGGGGACTTCCAGATTTCCACTACCCTTTGTGTAAAAAAAAATGCTTCCTAATTTCCCTCCTGAATGGCCGAGCTCTAATTTTAAGATTAAGATGTGAGTCAGAAGGTTGTGGGTTCACGCCTTACTCCAGAGATTTGAGCATATAATCCAGGCTGACACTCTAGTGCAGCGCTGAGGGAGTGCTGCACTGTCGGAGGTGCCGTCTTTCAGATGAGACGTTAAGCCGAGGCCCCGCCTGCCCTCTCAGGTGGATGTAAAAGATCACATGGCACTATTCGAAGAAGAGCAGGGGAGTTCTCCCTGGCCAATATTTATTCCTCAATCAACATCGCGAAAAACGGATTATCTGGTCATTATCTTATTGCTGTTTGTGGGATCTTGCTGTGTGCAAATTGGCTGCTGCGGTTTCTACATTACAACAGTGACTACACTTCAGAAAAAAGTACTTCATTGGCTGTAAAGGGCTTTGGGACATCCTGAGGTTGTGAAAGAGGCTATAGAAATGCAATTCCTTCCTTTTAGTACTGTTGTGGCGACTGTTCAGAATCCTCCCATTTGTTAAACTCATTAACACCAGATCCGACCTGGATTAAATACTCACTTTAGGATTTGGCTTTCTAGAAACAGAATGCTTCATGACTTCCTCATCACTAACCTTGGCAAGCCTTTAGCAAGTAATAACGATTATTTTTGATCAACCTTTTAAGATTGTTCATTAACCCATTTTTGGAAGGGTAGGAATAATCAGAACAGCACTGAACGCAGTGAATAATCTACAATAATGACATTGCACCTCTTTTCACTCATTTCTTTTGACTACATATGTTAGTAGAAAGTGTTCATGGGCTATTTGAAAATCCCTACACTCCTAAAATAGAATCCAACAGTTTATTTTAGAATGAAAATAGAGGAAGAGTTTTCTCAATAGCTTTGGAAGTTGAATGCTCTCACTGTACAGCAGTCCCTAGATAGGCTTCACCACTCGTGAATTCACTTTGGATTTGACTTTTCCTTACTCAGTTTACACTGTTGCTCTATTCTG
The DNA here is from genome assembly GCA_030390025.1 of Squalus acanthias. Lineage (NCBI taxonomy): Eukaryota > Metazoa > Chordata > Chondrichthyes > Squaliformes > Squalidae > Squalus > Squalus acanthias. The sequence goes on along the minus strand of CM059436.1, from coordinate 91,322,187 downwards.
GATCCTTGCACTTTCCCCCTCCCTTCTGGTGATCCCCGTGCAGGAATAATTAGCTTTTTCTCCCACTTGCTTTGGGCATGTTGGGCCTGAAGGTATGGTAGGTTGATGGTTATGGTCCTGGACTAGAAACCTATAAGTCTATGGGTTCGAAATTGTGGTCGGAGACGTACCTCCGGAGGACGCCTCTGACCCGCGAAACAATTCTGAAAGTACCTCCTGGTGCCCAGGCTGCAAAAAGTTGCGGTCTCAGGCCTCCAGGCGGACGGCAACGTAATGGCCCACGGATCCCAGGAAGGCAGGCGGTTTGGAACCGTCCCTAGGATCACATGGGCCAGGTCCTCCAATCAATAAACAGAATTCCATTGCAATCATTTATGAAGAGAATCCCCTAATGATATGCAATGGAATCCCCAAATGCAATGATTATACAATTTACAGAATTGGAATTTTATTCATAATTACCATCATTCCACCAACCTCAATAAAAAATTAATTTTTTGCTAATAATTTTATACATCATTCAAACTGTAATCTGGGCCAATATTTGCATAAACTCATTTAATACAGTGTATGTGCATAAGTTAGGATATAAAAATGTTTAATTTAAGCCTTAGATGGCACCTTACGCTGATGCAAGCAGGCCCTGAGCCTGCTTGCATCAACCGTAAGACTTACATGGGCAATTGCTGGCCAGTCGCTGGGCAAATAGCCAAACCCTGCACCAGCAATTGCTTTTTTGGGTCCCCGCGGATGGCCTGTCAATGCGTACGTTGACAGGCCACAAGTTCTGGATTTCGTGCATGCGCAAACTTGTGGGCATTTCAAAAATACGACAGCGTACTCTGTGAGTACACCGTCACAGACAGCGCAATTTCAGGGCCAATGAGTTCAGACCCTACCGTGGTAACTTGGTGAAACTGAATTCAATTAATTTGGTAATTTGTGAGCTAGTGCCAGACAAAAATGGCCACGAAAGTTACCAATTGTCATAATAACCCAATAGGTTCTTTAATGTTCTTCAGGGGATGGAAGCTGTCACCCCTACCCGGTCTGACATGCATGTGACTCCAGTCCCACATTACATACCTTCCCGAGGGACTGCACCTTGAGGTGGTGGGAAGGCTTGCGTGCTCCTTTGACTCTGAGAGCTGTGCCGGCGGGAGCGTAACTCCTGGCAGGGTTGGCCAAGGCAGACAGATTGAAAGGTTGTAGCTGGACTAAAGGCAGTCACCCTGGTGGGGAGCTGCGAGTCAGGCTAATGACCTGTCCATGGAAAAAAATGCTTCTCATTACGGGAACAACCCGAGTCTGTTGCAGATTTTTAAATATAAACATCAACTGTGCACAACTGGGATCTGTTGTATGCCAGGCAAGATGGAGTCCAATATCTTGCTGTGGGCAGACAGCAAGTGGAAGAAATGGGTTGCCTCATGTGCCAGTAGGCTCACAGGGCTGGAACTGACCTATTAACGCATTACACAGTTGATTCAAGATGCCCTAAGGACATCCAGGGATGGGCAATAAATATTGCCTTGCTGGTGTTGTCCACATCCCAAAGAATGAATAAAACAAATCCCCATGTAGGAGACCAGTGTCCTCATTAGGTATCCACACAGTTATGCGTTCTTGCCCAGTGTTTACTTCTCCTTCTAGGCATGTTATACAACACAGGAGCACTCCTAATAGTAATATACGTGACTCTCTGGAGCTGGAAGATGATTTAGATCAGCAGTTTATTATCCAAGTATGGACCTATCCACAAAGAAGCTTGATTGGTAGTCTAGGCGACGCTATATTAATCCTGCATACCGCACACTGATAGGTTGGCACTACTGGCTGCTTGCTTCTCCTCAACGCTCCCAGCTCAAGCAACCGATGTGTTAGTCTCCTGTCAATGAAGTCAATGAGGAGAGGGCTCGCATTTACCGGGACTCTCACCACCGGCCCGGTGTGGGAGCGAGCCGGAATTGGTCAGGCCCCGTTCGACAAGCTGCAGCAAATGAGGTTTCGTAGAATCGACGTAAAAGACCGAGGAAATTCGGTCATCGAGTTGCTGTTACGCTGGGGGGGTTTTTTTTGGTGCAAAATTACGGGAGAGTCCGGGACACAACCCGGCAAACTAGGAAAAAAGGGAAGGACTTTTATCCATAGCGTCGTCTCATCATGTTTGGCACACAGTTAACTTATTTTTGTACAGCAGTGACTGTTGATAAATGTGGCGGCAATTGTGTACACAGCAAGATCCCACAACAAACAATGAGATGAATGACCAGTCAATGGGGTAGAAATTAGGTCGCGCCCCATTTGGGGCGCAAATATCGTCCGGACGCAAATATTAGCGCCTGGCGCTAATTATCGGCACTGACAGGAAACTTCACTTTTACCGCCCCGGGAGGTGAGTGGAGCGCTAAAGCAGGCGCTGCACACCTCTCTTAAGGCGCAAAGGCCGAGCAGTGAGGCGCTACCTCAGAGCGCTGGCGAAGCTCATGTAATGTCAGTCAGCAATGGAACACACACACAATGGCACGGGCCAGTTCTTAAAGGGGATGGTTAATCTTGCTTTCCATCCACATCCTGTTCATTGCAGCCTTGAATCTCGGCCTGGAGCGACCTGCACATCAAATGTGCTGGAAAGAACAATGGAGAGTACCACGCAAAGAGCTCAGAGTGCAGCTCCCACAGTCTCTGCTAAATCGATACAAGGAATGGCAAATCAAAATGAACCTGCAAAGTGCTGCTCAGTACCCAAAACTCCTTCACACAACGTTGAATCTCTCCAGAAGTCTCTCCCTCTCTCTCTCAGAATGCGTAGTTCAAAAATGCCACCAACAATAAAAGACAGGAAGAGGCCCCCTTTAAATAGCGCCCCCCCCAGCCCCACAGCGATTGATAGCGTTCCAGTCTTCTGGTCGTTGGAAGCGCCAGGCGGTAAGGCAGGGGGCGCCACTCAATTTCCGCTACGGGGCGCCACAAGGGCGTTGCACCATGGAATGACGTCACAATCTGCGCGCGCAGGTGGTCGCAGCGGTAAGTTTTAGCGCCGCCGCACAATCTCAAGTTAAGTTCTCGAGCGGCGCAAACATCGCTGCACCCGGGCGTTAGCGGCTTTGCGCCCCATTAGCGCCCTCTTAAGGCGCTAACGGGAGGCGCAACCAAGTGAATTTTTACCCCAATGTGTTTTGGGTGGAAATTGTTGTTGGCCAGGGCACCAGGAGGGTTCTGACGAAAGGTCATTGACCTGAAACATTAACTATCTCTCTCTCCACAGATGCTGCCTGACCTGCTGAGTATTTCCAGCATTTTCTGTTTTTATTTCAGATTTCCAGCATCTGCAGTATTTTGCTTTTCCAATCATTTATTCTATACACCCCCTCTTGGTCCTCAATCAATATACCCTCTCTTTCTGCCCTGGTGGAAAAAAACTACCCCCTAACTTGCTCACTCGTGACCTCTCTGGCCTGCCGACCATCAATGCCTAAATTGATCTGCTGCACAATTGCTTTGCCTTCTCTTTCGATGGTCTCATTCCACCAGCCCTTGGATAGCCTCACGTGTATTTGCTCCTCTATTACAATAGCGACCCGTGTTGACTCAACTCTATGGGCTGCGATGATAGTGTTTGTGTGATGCATTACCAACCTGACCAGATCTCGCCTTCCCATCTCGATTGGGACCGTTGCTCCCTCTCTGCAGTCAAGCTCATACAGTGTTTGAGTAGTCTGAGACATGACATGTGGTAAGTGTAACATGCTCGGGAGGAATAGATCACTTGGTACCTCTGGTTCCCAAAGCTCTCCGCCACCGGGGTTTTCCTCGCCTCATGTCTGAGTCTGTTGTAGACTCATTGATAGAGATTGATTGCTATGATTAGTCAGCAACTCCATTAATGTTCCATCATGCCACTACCAGGATGGTACAAGGCCGACTAGATGGACCTTGGTCTTTTCTTGTCTAGCGATTTCTTTGTTCCTATTAGACTCTAAGATCATCCTGGAGACCAAGAATAATCCTCAAGTCCCCCTTCTCCACCACAAACCACCTCCTCCAAACTCCCTGCCATGTAACGTCAACTCTTAACTCTGATACTAAGTGTGAGAAACTCAAGGACTTCTTTGCTTCAAAAATTATTTAGCTACCTCTGCCTCCTCCACCATATCCTTTCCCCTGCTCATGTTCCTCACTGTGCCCCAGCAAGTTGATTCTAAGATGTTTCCCCTTGTTTTTAAGTCCTTCCTTGGGCTAGCTCCATCCCATCCAAGTAACCTGCTCCAGGCGTACATCCCAGCAGTCACTACTGCTTCTTCCCTGCTCCCTCTGCTCTACCATCAGAGGCTGATCTTTTCAGCCATTCTGCCCCTGTTCTCTGGAAGTCTGTCCCTCTCTACGAGAACCTTCTAAACCCTTAGCTCTTCAACCACTATCTTTGGTGTCCTTGTCCTTTCGTGCTCTGTGTCCACCTCAGCCCATTGTAAAGTGCACTGAGACATTCAGTCTTGTTCTTGTCCCTGACTCAGTCAGAGGCAGTCCTAGAGTACATTATAGGGATCATTTTGTGAAGCTGCCCTTTGAACTGAAGCCCAGCTAGACTGGAGCAAGGGTTCCCAGAACCAGCACTATTATCTCCAAATCTGCACCTCGCAACCAATTAAAGCACATTTTGAAGTGTAGTCACTGGTGTAATGCAGGAAACAGGGCAGCCAGTTTGCATTCAGCAAGCACCCACAAACAGCAATGTGATAATGACCAGATAATCTATTTTAGTGATGTTGGTTGAGGGATAAATATTGGCTAGAACGCCCCTGCTCTTCTTCTGAATAATGCCGTGGGATCTTATACATTCACCGGAGAGGGCCGACAGGGCCTCAGTTTAACGCATAAAATTAACCAAGCCTGGTATTACACCGAGGTACTAAAACATTCTTCTGCAAATTTTGTCTCTGCTATTTTAGTGGAGGTGTGATTCGAGTTATTTCACAACAGTGGAGATAGGTGTCTCAGGTGCACATACATAAGTATCCCAGAGAGTAATTGCAGGGATTTTGACCTGCAGCTGATTTTGGCCTGTACTGTACTTGATGTTGTGTTCTTCTGACAGAATGCTGCTCCCAAATTCTCCACAGCAATCACTGGCACCTTTCCCATTTTTAGCAGCCACCTTGCTGTTCCTGCATTGGATGCCATCTGTGCCACCTTACCAACAACAAGCAGAAGGATCGATATTAACCTTGACATCACCTTCCAACTCCCACACGTCTTCCTTTACTCAAAGCTGAACATGCCGAGAGAAACAGTGAAAGAATGATGTGATAGGCAGCTCATTGTCAGCATCTGTTCTCAGCCCCAGTAAGAAATGCTGGCCAGGAAATTGGACCCGTTTGCGCCGGCTGTTAAGGCAGGTGTGGAAGAAAAGATGGCGGCCATCTCGCTTCCCCCCCCCACTTGCCGCCATTTTGGGCGGGTCAGCAGCACCACCGTTGCCTGCGTTCACGATCGTGATGTCAATTGGTGTGCAACACTGAATTGACGCACGATCTGGTATTCTGGATGGCGCCGCTCTTATTAATGCCCTCTCCAAAGCACGCATAGCAGAACATGCGTGCAGCAGCATGACGTACCCGCTGCCAGCGCTTCTTAAAGGGACACGTGCAACTTTCAGGTAAGTTTAGATTTTTGCTTTTGGACTGGTTTCTTTACATCTTATTGGAGTAGTGGCTTAGTGCAATGCATTTAAAAAGTTGTTAAAGTGTGCAGGGAGTGCAAGGAGTGCTGCTGGATGTTTGCAAGGCTTTGGCTCTTAAAGGAAGGCCTCTGAGAACACCACTTGCTCCCAGTCCTGGGGGCTCTAGTTGCAGTCCCCCTTGGGATGCAGCATGACATGAAGATGGAGCAGAGGCAGCAAAGAGGACAGGCTACTCGCAGAGGGAGGAGGAGGAGGAAGAGGAGGAAGGAGAAGGAAGGATGCAACCCAGACAGTCCCTTTCTGGCCAGGATATCCAGAATCAAATCATCCACCTGTGGTCCCAGTGACCACAACCCCAATTCCCCTTTCAACATTAGTCCCACACCTTCCCTTCCCTCTGTTACTGACCATCACAGCATCCTCTTGGCCACAATGCTGAAATAAAAGCCACCACAAAGCAAACTTTCCAATCCAACTTGATCCATATATGCATCCAATATTACATCAAAAAATCAACTCATCATCCTTGTGCATTCCCTTAGTGAGTGTCTTGCGTGTGCCTTCGCCTATCCTAGTGCTACCCCAATGAATGAAGCGTGGCTGGTGGAAGGCTGCTGACTTTCAGTGGGGGAGACTGCAGATGGCCTTGCAGGATGACCTTGAGGAGCTGATGGCTGGGAGTGTGAAGTCGAGTGATGGTGTTTCTTCTTCTTCACTCTCCTCTCCCTCTTCTTTGTTGATCCACTGGCTGGGCAGACTGGATTTCTTGGGTGTCTGAAATAAGGAAGGCACAAGGGTAGAGTTATGGTGGGGGGAGGGGGAGGAAAGTAAGAGCTGCATGTTTACACCATGTGCAGCTTGTAAATCAGATGAGATTGTGGGATGAGGGGGAAGTGGGATGTGAGAAGGAGGATAACGTATGAGGGGACCAGCATCTTGTATTCTTTCAGCCCCGCCACTGGCCAAGAGCTCAGCCATGCCCCTGCCAAGAATGGCCAGTGCCGTCTCCTCCAAGGGTGTGAGGTGAAGCTAGGAATGGGAGATGTGTCTCATGTTTGGTAGAGATTGTTGGTAGATGTTGGGGAGGGTCCTGCATTGAGCAGTGTGTGAGACTAGTGGCGCAGTTGGTAGGAGACGGCTTTTGAAGATGCATTCACTGACCTTGACCACTTGTCTGAGGTCATCAAACTTCTTTGGGCACTGAAGCCAGGTCCTGGCCCCCTGTGGGTAGAGGACCTCTCTTCCAGTATTGAGCCCCTGCACAAAGCTTGATGGCTGCGTTCGAGTCCCTGGGTGCCCTTTCCCCGGCCGGATGAGCAATTTGTGTTAGTGCTGAAGCACTTTTACCATTTTTCATCAGCAGAAGGCAGCTCACCTTTAGAAGGTGCAGACTGCCTTTAACAGGAACAGGCTAGCTTAAGTAAAGCTAACCTCGCTCGAGCAACCCGAACTTCAGCCCCCTGATGAGCGCACAGCCTGTCAGCAGAGTATTCAATGCTAGGCTGTGTGCTGCAATCATTATAATGATCAGGCAGCACCAAGTTGACGTGCTGCCTGCGCTTTTTGAACGGGTGCGAGGATATCTCGCATCGCGGCGCCCGAGCCTGTTTTTTTAGCGTTATCAGATTTTTAGGCTGCTTTCTCAATCCAAGGCTGCATTCCGCGTTTGCTCTCTCTGATTTCTTCTTGAAGGAGCAAACAGCCCACAAGCAAAGACAAGGAAATATCACCTCAATCCCCCTCAAGGCTCCTGCTGCAAAACCCTGGCCGTCCAGCCCAGATCCTCCTGCCAGTGTAGCAGTAGTAGGAGGCCACAAGAACAACAACAACTTGCATTTATATAGTGCCTTTAACATAGCAAAATGTCCCAAGGTGCTTCATAGGAGCGTTATCAAAGAAATATTTGACACTGAGCCACATAAGGAGATATTAGGACAGGTGACGAAAAGCTTGGTCAATTTGTTTTAAGGAGCGGAGGAGAGAGATGTGGAGAGGCAGAGAGGTTTAGGAAGGGAATCCCAGAACTTAGGGCCTAGATGGCTGGTGGCACAGCCGCCAATGGCGGAGCGAAGGAAATTGGGGACATGCAAGAGGCCAGAATTGGAGGAGCGCAGAGATTCTGGAGGATGGTAGGGCTGGAGGAGGTTACAGAGATAGGGAGGCCATGGAGGGATTTGAAAACAAGGATTAGAATTTTAAAATCGAGGCATTGCCGGACTGGAAGCCAATGTAGGTCAGCAAGCACAGGGGTGATAGGTGATCGGGAGTTGGTGGGAGTTAGGATACGGGCAGCAGTGTTTTGGATGAGCTCAAGTTTTTGGAGCTTGCAAGGTGGGAGGCCGACCAGGAGAGCCTTGGTGGCTAGGAGTGAAAGGGCACACAGTACTAGGCAGCAAGGGCAGCATGGTGTTGGACTGATGTAGAGCAATACTTGCAAGGAGGAGCAGCAGAATGACCTCCAATGGGAGCCTTAGTAGCTGTGGAGGAGAGCGATATGACAGCCAGCAACAGGGTTGGGAACTTGAGACCATGCTGCCAAGACCCATTTGGCAGTGGGCTGGGATCTTAATCAGCTGAATGTCTCCCCAGCGGCCTGTGTCCACAGTTATCTGGCAGTTAGCTCAACTCAGTTATTGCTTTGAGAAGGAAGTGTGCCTTCTAAAGCGTGCTTCTAATGAATTAGCCCCACCTGCATCAGGAGACTGGGAGATGTGACTAACAGCAGTTAGGGGCTGGAGGCCGCCTGTGGGCACCTGTTCACCTGAGCATCTCTGCAGGCCCCCGAATAAAGCACTGATTTTCTTACTGTGTTCTACCATACCATTGGGATATAATGGCTGCACTCCACACTATTATTAAAGGACGTTTATCCCCTGCGCTCACTGACCGACATTGACTCCCGGTCAAGCAACGCCTCCTTTTAAAAATTCTTATCCTTGTGTTCAAATCCCTCCATGGCCTTGCTCCTCCCTATCTCTGTAACGTCCTCCAGCCCTAAAACCCTCGAAATCTCTGCGCTCCTCCAATTCTGGCCTCTTGCACATCCCTGATTTCCTTCGCTGCACCATTGGCAGCGTGTCTTCAGCCGCCTAGATCCCAAGCTCTGGAATTCCCTCCATAAACCTCTTTGTCTCTCCATATCTCTCTCCTCCTTTAAAACGCTCCTTAAAACCTACTTCTTTCACCTGTCCGAATATCTCCTTATGCGGCTCGGTGTCAAATTTTGTTTGGTAATCGTTCCTGTGAAGCGCCTTGGGACATTTTACTGCATTAAAGGCGATCTATAAATGCGAGTTTCTGCTGTCGTTATTCTGAATGGTTGGTAGCCTGGACTGAAAGCGACAGACTCCAGTTTACGAGGGAAGCAATAGTCAGCACTTTGAGGGATTGAAGTTTCCGGATGAGTGTGTTTCAGAAAGTCAATATAACCAATGAAGGAGAGCACTCTGCCAAAATAAAGCTAAATTGTCATTTTTTTTAGCTTATTCTCAAATGTTTGGAGCAATAAAGGCTTGCTGAAATGAACAAAAATGATTCCATGTGTAGATATCGAATAGAGAATATTACAAAGAAGAACTAGAGATATGTATATGGGTACAGTAGTGCAGTTGTTATGTTAGAGCATAAGAACATAAGAAATAGGAGCAGGAGTAGGCCATACGGCCCCTCGAGCCTGCTCCGCCATTCAATAAGATCATGGCTGATCTGATCTTGGCCTCAACTCCACTTTCCCGCTCGCTCCCCATAACCCTTGACTCCCCTATAGTTCAAAAATCTGCCTATCTCCACCTTAAATATATTCAATGACCCAGCCTCCACAGTTCTCTGGGGTAGAGAATTCCAAAGATTCACGACCCTCAGAGAAGAAATTCCTCCTCATCTCCGTTTTAAATGGGCGACCCCTTATTCTGAAACTATGCCCCCAAGTTCTAGATTCTCCCACTAGGCGAAACATCCTCTCTGCACCTACCCTGTCAAGCCCCCTCAGAATCTTATGTTTCAATAAGATCACCTCTCATTCTTCTAAACTCCAATGAGTATAGGCCCAACCTGCTCAACCTTTCATCATACGTCAACCCCTTCATCCCAGGAATCAACCTAGTGAACCTTCTCTGTACTGCCTCCAATGCAAGTATATCCTTCCTTAAATATGGAGACCACAACTGTACGCAGTACTCCAGGTGTGGTCTCACCAATACCCTGGACTAGTAATCCAAATATGTAAGTTTAAATCCCACCATGGTAGTTTGAGAATTTGAATTCAATTTAAAAAATCTGGAAATGAAAAGCTGGTCTCAGTAAAAGAGACCATAAAACTGTTGGGTTATTGTGAAAACCCCACTGGTTCACTAATGTCCAGTCTGCCCGATACGTAACTCCAGTCCCACAATTGCCCACCGAGTGGCCTAGCAAGCCACTCAGTTGTATCAAATCGCTACCAATATTACATAGGATTACATAGGATATACAGCACAGGAACAGGCCATTCGACCCAACCAGTCCGTGCCAGCATTTATGCTCCACTCAAGCCTCCTCCCCTCTTTCCTCCTCTAACTCTACCAGCATAACCCTCTATTCCCTTCTCCCTCATATGCTTATCTAGCCTCCCCTTAAATCCATCTATACTATTCGCTTCAACCACACCCTGTGGTAGCGAGTTCCACATTCTCACCACTCTCTGGGTAAAGAAGTTTTTTCTGAATTCCCTATTTGATTTCTTGGTGACTATCTTATATTGATTACCTTAAATTTGCTCTTCCCCACAAGTGGAAACACTCTCTCTGTATCCACTCTATCAAAACCTTTCATAATTTTAAAAACCTCTATTAGGTCACCCCTCAGCCTTCTCTTTTCAAGAGAAAAGAGACCCAGCCTGTTCATCCTTTCCTGATAGGTATAACCTCACATTTCTGGTTTCATCCTTGTAAATCTTTTTTGCACCTTCTCAAGTGCCTCTATATCCTTTTTATAATATGAAGACCAGAACTGTACACAGTACTCCAAGCTTGGTCTAACCAAGGTTCGATACAAATTTAGCATAACTTTTCTACTTTTCAGTTCTATCCCTCTAGAAATAAACCCTAGTGCTTGGTTTGCTTTTTTTATGGCCTTGCTAACCTGTGTCGATACTCTTAGTGATTTGTGTATTTGTACTCCGAGATCCCTTTGCTCCTCTACCCCATTTAGATTCTTATTTTCCAAGTAATATGTGACCCCCCTATTTTTCTTACCAACATTTAATACCTCACATTTATCTGTGGTGAAATTTATTTGCCAATTATTTGCCCATTCTGCAAGTTTATTAATGTCTTGTAATTTGTTGGAGTTCTCCTCAGTATTGACTATCCCCCCCACTTTGGTGTCGTCCGCAAATTTAGAAATAACGGCCGCTGGAAATGGCAGCAGCGCTAACTGAGTGAAATTGATCTGGGGGACATGGAGATAGGTGGCACAGCGCTCACCTTCCGTGCAACGCTGTCCTGGTGGCGTTGCTGGACAGATCTGGGACAAAGTTCCTGTGCAGGTCCGGCGTTGCAGCTTCCCACAGCCTCTGTGAGCGAAGCTGTGGAGCTCACAGGGAATTGTGGGCAATGAAGAGGTCTGACATTTACAGGGGCCACGCACACTGAAGCAATACAAAATAAAATGCAGTGAATCAATACATTTTTCAGCCCTTCCTGCCTTTTAAAAAATATTCAACATTTAAAGGAAGTTCCAAATGTGAATATTCAGCTGTTAAAGCTGAATTACCTGCCTAACCTCAACAAATGGGAAAACTGCCTCAGCACTAACACAAATGGTTCACCAAGCCAGGGAAGGGGTACCCAGGGTCTCACACGCAGCACTCCAGCTTTGTGCAGGGGGTCAACACTGCAAGACAGGCCCTCTACCCACAGGGGCCAGGAGGCCCTCCAGAAAGAACAATGTGGGAGTACATCACGAGGCCGTCACTGCCAGCAGTGTCACCCCCACCACCTGGCTCCAGTGCCCAAAGAAGCTTCATGACCTCAGACCACTGGTCAATGTCAGTGAATGCATCTTCAAAAGCCGTCTCCTACCAACTGCACCACTAGCCTCACACACTGCTCAATGCACAACCCCCAATCACTCACCTACCAACAATCTGCACCAATGACAAGACACATCTCCCATTCCAAGCTTCTCACTAACTTGGAGGAGATGGTGCAGGCCATTCTTGGCAGGGGCATAGCTGAGCTCTTGGCCAGCGGCGGGGCTGAAAGGATACAAGGTGCCGGTATCCTCATACGTTATCCTCCTTCTGGCATGCACCTCTTGCTTTCCCGCCCTCCCATCAGCACAACTCCACCCTTGTGCCTTCCTCATTTCACACACCCAAGAAATGCAGCCTGCACAGCCAGTGGGTCAACAAGAAGAGGCAGTCTGCCCAGCCAGTGGGACTGCAGGTGGATGATTCCATCCCGGCTATCCCGGCCACAAAGGGACTGTCTGGGATGCATCCTTCCATCTGATTCCTCCTCTGCATCTTCCTCCTCCTATGCATCTTCCTCTTCCCTCTGCAAGCGGACGCTGTAAATGTGAAATGACAGCATAAGATGCTGCAGATACTCAGTTGGTCAGGCAGCATCTCGACCTGAGATGTGAACTCTGTTTTTCTCTCCATGGATGTTGCATGACCTGCTGAGTATTCGCAGCATGTTCTGTCTTCTCAAAGGCCTTCATTTACCATCTGAGCCCTTGCAAGCATCCAACAGCAGTCCCTACACACTTAAAAAACTTCTCACATCTATTACAGTAATCGACCACTTTAATAAAATCAAAAAAACACAGTCCAAACGCTTAAATTCAAACTTACCAGAAGGATGTGTGTGTCCCTTTAAGATCTGCAGACATGCTTGCGACGTGCTTATGACCAACGCTGAATTTAGCGCTAGGGACGTAGTTCGCATTGGTGATGTTAAGTCGGCATTGCACGCCAATTGACGTCACCAATCCACCATTTTTTTTCCAGGGCGCTGCCAGTTACTGGCGGCGCAAACGGAAGGAAGGAGGAAAATGGCGGGCGCTGCAGGACGCTGCCATTTTATCGCCATTTCATGGCGCTATGGAGTGTCGGTAAGTACATGAATTACTAGCCCTCTGCTTTTGATTACAAAGTCTAAATCATTAATATAAATTGTGAACAACAGTGGTCCAAGTATTGATCCTTTTGGGACCCCACTTTCTACCTTCTGCCACTCTGAATAGCTACCCTTTACCCCATCTCTCTGCTTTCTGTCTTGCAGCCAGCTAGCTTTCCATTCTGCTACTTCTCCCCTGACTCCGCATGCTCTGATCTTATTCATTAGTCTATTATGTGGCACCCTATCAAAGGTCTTTTGGAAATCTAGATAAATTATAAGAACATAAGAATTAGGAGCAGGAGTTTACCCTACGGCCCCTCGAGCCTGCTCCTCCATTCAATAAGATCATGGCTGATCTTCAACCTCAACTCCACTTTGCTGCCCGAACTCCATGGGGTAAAAATTGAGTCGCGCCCCATTTGGGGCGCTAACCTCGCCGGGGCGCGACTTTTAGCGCCCCGAAAAAATTAGTGGCCCCGCGCCGGAACTTCAGTGGTTGCGCCCCAAGAGGGAAGCGGGGCGCAACTGGAAGCACCCCGCATCCCTCTTGGGGCGCTGCGAGTGAATATCCTGGCGCTACGTGCTGCAGCGCCACGCGCTGCGGCACGTCGCGCCGCGGTATTGCAGGCCTTCCTCCCCTTCTTAAAGGGGAGGGGCCTTGCGCAGCGCGAACCGGGGCCCAGCTGGGCTCCCAGGGATCGGGAGTGCCGGCAAAAGAGCCCGGCACTCAAGAGAAGTGCCGGGCTCTTGGAGCGCAGCCGGCACTTCACGGTGGGGGGGCTTCACGGGGGCCGGGGACAGCAACGGGGGCAGGTGCTGGCAGGCGGCCAGCAACAAAAATGGCCGCCTGCCACCTCCCCTTTAAATATCGCCGCCCCGGCCGCACGTACGCCCCCCTGAACCCGTCGGACATAGCGTCTGGCGGTAAATCAGGGGGCGCGACTGAAGATCACGGCCGGGGCGCGAGCGGGGCGCTGCGCACGGCGATGACGTCATCGCCGGCGGCGCAGCGCCACAGGGCGCTACCGGCTGCCGCCGCCGCTAACCTCCCACTAAATTTTTCGGGAGGCGTGGGCGGCGCTGCGCCCGGGCGTTAGCTGCTTTACGCCCCATTAGCGCCCATTTAAGGCGCTAACGGGAGGCGCAAGCAGCTGAATTTTTCCCCCCATGTCCCTTGATTCCCCTCGAGTCCAAAAATCTATCGATCTCAGCCTTGAATATACTCAATGACTCAGAAGCCACAGCCTTTTGGGGCAGAGAATTCCAAAGATTCACAACCCTCTGAGTGAAGAAATTCCTCCTCATCTCAGTCTTAAATGGCCGACCCCTTATCCTGAGACTATGCCCCCTAGTTCTAGACTCTCCAGCCAGGGGAAACAATCTCTCAGCATCTACCCTGTCAATCCCGCTCAGAATCGTATATGTTTCAATGAGATTACCTCTCATTCTTCTAAACTCCAGAGAGTATAGGCCCATTCTACACAATCTCTCCTCATAGGACAACCCTCTCATCCCAGGAATCAATCTAGAGAACCTTCGTTGCACTGCCTCGAAGGCAAGTATATCCTTCCTCAGATAAGGAGGCCAAAACTGTGCACAATACTCCAGGTGTGGTCTCACCAAGGCCCTGTACAATTGTAGCAAGACTTCCTTACTCTTATACTCCAATCCCCTTGCAATAAAGGTCAACATGCCATTTGCCTTCCTAATTGCTTGCTGTACCTGCATGCTAACTTTCTGTGTTTCCTGTACAAGCACACCTAAATCTCTCTGAACACCAACATTTAATAGTTTCTCACCATTTAAAAAATATTCTGTTTTTCTATTCTTCCTACCAAAGTGAATAACCTCACATTTCCCCACATTATACTCCATCTGCCATCTTATTGCCCACTCACTTAAACTGTCTATATTCCTTTGCAGGCTCTTTGTATCCTCCTCACAGATTACTTTCCCACCTAGCTTTGTATCATCAGCAAACTTGGATACATTACACTAAGTCCCTTCATCTAAGTCATTAATATAGATTGTAAATAGCTGAGGCCCAAGCACTGATCCTTGCGGCACCACACTAGTTACAGCCTGCCAACCGGAAAATGACCTGTTTATCCCTACTTTCTGTTTTCTGTCCGTTAACCAATCCTCTATCCATGCTAATACATTACCCCCAACACCACAAGCCCTTATCTTGCATAACAACCTTTTATGTGACACCTTATTGAATGCCTTTTTGAAATCCAAATATACTACACCTACTGGTTCCCCTTTATCTACCCTGCTAGTTGCATCCTCAAAAAACTCTAATAAATTTGTCAAACACGATATCCCTTTCACAAAACCATGTTGACTCTGTCTAATCATATTATGATTTTCTAAGTGCCCTGTTACCACTTCCTTAATAAAGGATTACAGCATTTTTCCAACAACTGATGTCAGGCTAACTGGCTTGTAGTTCCCTGTTTTATCTCTCCCCCTTTCAATAGCGAGGTTACATTTGCTACCTTCGAATCCGCTGGGACCATTCTAGAATCTAGGGAATTTTGGAAGATCACAACCAATGCATCCACTATCTCTACAGCTGACTCATTTAGAACCCTAGGATGTAGGCCGTCAGGTCCAGAGGATTTGTTGGCTTTTAGTCCCAAGTACTTTTTTTCTACTGATCTTAATTACTTTTTGTTCCCCTCTCTCATTTGACCCTTGGTTCCCCACTATTTTGGTTTGCTTTTTGTGTCTTCTACTGTGAAGACAGATACAAAATATTTGTTTAAAGTCTCTGCCATTTCTTATTTGCCATTATAATTTCTCCTGTCTCTACCTCTCAGGGACCAATGTTTGCTGCTCTCTTCCTTTTTACATACTTGTAGAAGCTCTTACAATCTGTTTTTATATTTTTTGCTAGTTTACTCTCATATTCTATTTTCTCCCTTTTTAGCAATTTTTTGGTCATCCTTTGCTGGTTTCTAAAGCTCTCCAAATCCTCAGGCTTACTACTATTCTTTGCAACATTATAAGCCTCTTCTTTTAATCTAATACTAACCTTAACTTCTTAAGTTAGCCATGGATGGATCACTTTTCCTGTGGAGTTTTTATTTCTCAATGGAATGTATATTCGTTGAGAATTTTGGAATATTTCTTTAAATGTTTGCCACTGCTTATCTACTGTTATACCTTGAAATCTAATTTCCAAGCTACCTTAGTCAACTCGCCCCTCATTCCTATGTAATTTGCTTTATTTAAATTTAAGACTCTAGTTTCCAATTTAAGTATTTCACTCTCAAACTCACAGTGAAATTCTAACATATTATGATCACTCTTCCCCAGAGGATCCTTTACTATGAAGTTACTAATTAACCCTGTCTCACTGCACAATACAAGATCTAAAATAGCCTTTTCCCTGGTTGGTTCCATGATGTATTGTTCTAGGAAACTGTCTCAAATGCATTCCTTGAACTCATCCTCCAGAAAATCTTTGTCAATTTGATTTGCCCAGTCTATACGAAGATTACAGTCCCCCACAATTATTGCATTACCTTTGTTACAAGGTCCTATTATTTCTTGACTAATACTCTGTCAAATGAAATAGCAACTGTTAGGGGGCCTATAAATTACGCCCACCGGTGTTTTCTGCCCCTTGTTATTTCTTATCTCCACCCATACTGATTCTACTACCTGATCTTCTGAGCCAAGATCCTTTCTCATTATTGTCCTTATGTCATCCTTTATTATCAGGGCTACCCCCTTCTTTTCCATTCTGCCTGTTTTTTTCAAAATTATATCTACTGCATTACCCTTGTCTTCTCTCTCTATTACCTCTTCAAAGAATTCAATGAGGTTGGTCAAGCAAGATTTTCCCTTTTGAAATCGATGCTGACTATTTATTATTATATTTTTGGTCTCTAGATGTTTTTCTATTTTCTCTTTTAGTAGGGATTCCATTATTTTTCTTACCACTGATGTTAAGCTGACTGGTTGCTAAGGGAATTGGGTGAGGAGATAACAGAAGCACTTGCCATAATTTTCCAATCTTCCCTAGATGCGGGGGAGGTGCCTGAGGATTGGAAAGTGGCAAATGTGACACCATTGTTCAAGAAAGGGTGTAAGGATAATCCTAGTAACCACAGACTGGTCAGTTTAACATCAGTGGTGGGTAAAGTTTTAGAAACAATAATCAAGGAAAAAATTAATGGGCACTTGGAGAGGTTTAAACTAATTAAGTAGAGCCAACATGGATTTGTAAAAGGCAGATTGTGTTTGACTAATCTAATTGAATTTTTTGATGAAGCAACAGGGAGGATTGATGAATGGAATGCAATGGATGTTGTCTACATGGATTTTCGGAAGGCGTTTGACAAAGTACCACATAGAAGGCTGGTTAACAAAATTGAGGCTCATGGAATAGGTGGGTCAGTGGCAGCTTGGATAAGGAATTAGCTTAAGGACAGAAAACAGCGAGTTGTGGTAAATGGCTGTTTTTCAGACTGGAGGATGGTAGACAGTAGTGTTCCCCAAGGGTCAGTGCTGGGGCCACTGCTTTTTGTGATATATATATAAATGACCTGGATATTGGAATACAGAGTAGAATTTCTAAATTTGCCGATGACACCAAACTTGGGGGTGTGGCAAACAGTGAGGCTGATACCAATCGACTGTAGCAGGACATAGAAAGGCTAGCAGAATGGGCAGACAAGTGGCAGATGGAATTTAATACAGACAAGTGTGAGGTGATGCATTTTGGCAGAAGGAACAGGGAGAGGCAATATACACTTAATGGCACAGTTTTAAAGAGTGTGCAGGGACAGAGGGACCTAGGAGTTAATGCGCATAGGTCCCTGAAGGTGGCAGGACATATTGAGAGAGTGGTTAGCAAAGCATATGGGATCTTGGGCTTCATAAATAGAGGTATTGAGTACAAAAGTAGAGAAGTTCTGCTGAACCTTTATAAAGCGCTGGTTAGACCACAACTGGAGTATTGCATCCAGTTCCGGTCACCACACTTTAGGAAAGATGTGAAGGCCCTTGAGAGGGTGCAGAGGAGATTTACCAGAATGATTCCGGGGATGGGGGATCTTAGCTACAAGGACAGGTTGGAGAAGCTGGATTTGTTTTCATGAGAGCAAAGGAGGTTGAGGGGTGATTTGATAGAGGTGTACAAGATTTTGATGGGTTTGGATAGGCTAGACAGGGAAAGGCTGTTTCCACTAGTTGATGGTACAAGGACGAGGGGACACAGATTTAAGGTTTTGGGCAAGAGATACAGGGGGGATTTTTTTATGCAGCGAGTGGTGAGGACCTGGAACTCGCTGCTGACTGAAGTGGTGGAAGCGGAGACACTCAATGTTTTCAAGGGGAGACTGGAAAGGCCTTTGAGGGAAATAAACTTGCAGGGCTATGGGGATAGAGTGGGGGAATGGGACTGACTGGATTGCTCCACAGAGAGCCGGCACGGACTCGATGGGCTGAAAGGCCTCCTTCTGTGCCGTTATGACTCTATGGGCTGGATTTTACCATTGGTGGCGGGTTGGGGGCGGGTCAGGTGGTCGGCAGGTCCCGCTCTCACCTCCGCTGTCAGGCGGGATAATTTATCTATTTTGCCCTAATTGGGCAATTGATTCCCAGCGTGTGCGCACCCCTGGCCCAATTAGATTTTTGGGCCTGAAACTTGCCTCTGATGATGTCATTTCTCCAGCTGCATTTAAGGGCTCCAAGCAGCCTTGGTTCATTTTCAACATCTACACTTGTGATTGCTTCTCTTCAAAGTGTTTGGAGCTCGTGGAATGTCCACTTCAAGGCCCAAGGCCTTACCCCGCTTTGATGAGGACTCCCTCCAAGCTCTGGTGGAGGGAGCCAGAGCTCAAAAGGAGGTGCTGTTTCCATCCTCTGGGAGGAAAAAACCTCCCCAGCAGACCAAAGCTGTGTGGCTGTAACTTGCTCAGGAGGTCAGTTCCAGATCGATGTGCAGCAGAACCTGGCTGCAGTGCCGAAAGAGGTTCAATGACCTTGTCCGAACAGGCAAAGTGAGTATAGCATCACCTTTACCCTCATTCTGCGCTCCATCTCCTCTCAGCACCATCAATCTGCATTGTCAACCTACTCCTACACATCCCACTTTACCCTTACATTCCTTGCACCCTTAAACATTCCTCTCTCTCTATGTACACAATCACTTCACTATTCGACTATGCTGCCTTCACACTCCCTATCACTGTTATGCTATGACAACAACTAACAACGCAGAGGGAGGGCCCTTAGTATTGGGACCTCACTCCATCTTTGTGTCCTTCTAAGCATCTATGCTATGGATTCTCTACACTCACTCCATCATTCTCACTCAAACTCCACTTGTGTCACTCATTGCAGGAAAAGAGAGCCTACAATAAGAGGGAAAGGGCAAAGACAGGAGGAGGGCCACCCTCAATAGCCCATCTCACCAGCGCTGAGGAGGCGGTCCTAGAGATCGTAGGAGCCGAGGAGGATCTAGAAGTGGGGGTCGGACAGACAGGCGCATCAGAGCAAGCTGGTGACAGAATAGTTTTGCATCTCGCTCATTTACATTGCATGAGTGATTGATATGGCTTCTGATGCTCAAACAGATTGGGCCAGAAATTCGGGTCGGAGGCCCGACCTGCACTTACCTAGCGCGCCTGCCGTTGTGCTGTGGGCCCGCATGGGATTCCGATCCTGGGCCTCCTCCAGCTGCCGGTGTGCAGTGCTCGCGTATCCCAGCAGCGCAGTTAGTTCGAAGCGTCCCCTGGGATCACGTGGGCCATGGAGAGCCAATCGGAGCAGGGAATCTCCATTCATAGATTTGACAGGAAGACCTGTCAAATCTATGTATAGAGATCGGCCCCAAAACCTAACTAAAACTTCAAATACATTTTTTTTTTAAAAATCACATTTTTTAAATAACTATAAATTACATAAATTAACTACTTTAAACAAAAATTTAAATTTTTGAAAAAGTTAGTTACAGTTTTTAACGGGGCTAAAAATAAACTTATCTTTCTTTAAAGTATTTAAAAA
Source organism: Squalus acanthias (assembly GCA_030390025.1). Lineage (NCBI taxonomy): Eukaryota > Metazoa > Chordata > Chondrichthyes > Squaliformes > Squalidae > Squalus > Squalus acanthias. The sequence continues at coordinate 91,302,381 of CM059436.1, read as the reverse complement.
AGATAAACCTGTGGAAAAAATGTTTAAATTTTACTTAATTCACCACTTACCTTGTTAAAAGCAGGCCTTGCACCTGCTTTTTCAACACGCATCTGCTAGGGACTTACCCTCACAGAGAAACCTGAAAAAAACCCGGAAGTTCCAGGCGTACGCGCTGCCTCTCCGGCGCATGCGTTTGACCTCCGAACCCCTTCATTCAAGGGAATGGAAGTTCCGGTTTCCAGCGCATGCGCGAAACCGGCACTTTCGTTGGGTCTACGGGTGAGTACACAGCGCGTACTCACCCGTGGAGACCCGAATTTCTGGCCCATTGTGCTGGAACTCCAGGAACAGGTGCAGGAGTCTCTGGCAGCTTTTGTCTCCAGGGTCACTGCAAGTGTGGAGAGGATAGAGGAGTCCAACGCTAACATTAGCAGAGCCTTTGTGGATGCATTGGCGCATGAACGCATCACCGCGGAAAGGATGGCTGCCTCTGTGGAAAGGATGGCTACGGTAGAGGAGAGGATGGCTACGGCCATGGAGGAGATAAGTCGCCAGAGTGTTGAAAACATGGTGAATGGTCAGAATAGACTGACATCTCTGGAGGAGCGATGGGCAACTATTGATCAGAGAAGCCAGACCTTCATGGAAGTCCTCTGGAGTAGGACTGCCAGTGCAAGTACAGGTCCTCATGGCCCCCCTGATGTGCAGCAAGGTGCTGTCAAGACACTTGCTAGCACTGAAGTGAGGCCGACCCATGAGAGGGATTTTGGTGAAAGACAACAAGGAAGTAGGGGCTCATCTCCAAGTGCTCATACTCCCTGCGGAGCCCTTGGTCAGAACCCCACCAGAGTCCTCACCCAACTGAGATGGGCGTCTCAACCCCTGCACAGCAACAGGAGGAGTAGACTTTTGCTGAGCCCTTACAGGCTCGCAACCCCAGAGGACGCCCACCAAAGGTGTCGAAGCAGGAGCAGCATGAAAGTGAGCAAGGGGCCTCCACATCTGCTGAAGCCACAGGGGAAGCACCACGTAGGAGCACGCGTAAGAGGAAGATAAAGCACAAGTAGTCACAAGGGTAGTCACTTGGGTGTTCTGTTGTGTCTAATTGTTAAATGCCATCCTTTAGTCAATGTATTAAAATGAAGTGATGGCAAACTGTTGAAGTTCTGGACTGTGTCATTTCGGAAATGGAAGTTCCACATTGAGGGCTCAGGATGAATTGGATTTGTCATGATGATGGTCAGAGTGATAGGAAGCTACAGGTTCTTGTCCATTGTCTATGGTGTGGTAAGAAGGTGCCAGGCACATGTGTTTGATTGGCCAACTTAAGCAAATCTGGCCAAGATGAGTGCATCCCTTACATCCCGGGCAGCAATGTGCTCGTGTGCTGCTGCAGCTGGTTCATGCGCATCCGCAAGGTCTTCATTCTCGTTCTCCTCCTCCTCATCCTCATCTGAGGAGGCTATGAGCTGACCCACTTGTTCCTTAGGCAGCTGCAAGCCATGATGCTGTGTGATGTTGTGCAGTGCACAGCAGACCACGACGATTCTGGAGACCCTGGTTGCTGAGCACTGCAGGGCTCCACCTGATCTATCAAGGCATCTGAATTGCATCTTCAGCAAGCCGATGGTTTGCTCGATAATGGATCTGGTCGAAATGTGGCTGGAGTTGTAGTGCTCCTCAGCTTCGTTTGATGGCTTCCTGAACGTCATCATTAGCCATGTCTTCAGGGGATAGCCCTTGTCTCCAAGTAGCCATTCACAAAGTTGGTTTGGCGGACTGAAGAGCGGAGGCACACTAGACTGCCGTAGGATGAACGAATCATGGCAACTGCCAGGGTACTTGGCGCAAACAGGCAAAATATCCTGCCTGTGTTTACACACCAGCTGCACGTTGAGGGAGTGAAAGCTGTTGCGGTTGACAAAAATAGCTGGGTTGTGATGGGGTGCCTTAAGGCCCACATGTGTGCAGTCTACGATGCCCTGCACCCTTGGCAAGCCTGCCATATTTGCAAAGCCAACCACACACGCAGTTATACTTGCTTCATCCATTGAGATGTGTATGTAATTGTGCACCTTTGCAAAGAGGGCATCGGTTACCTGCGTGATGCAAATGTGGGCGGCCGACTGGGAGATGCCACTGATATCTGCTGATGATCTGTGGAAGGAACCTGAAGCAAAACAGTTGAGTGCGGTGGTGACTTTGACAGTCACTGGTAAGGGATGTCCATCAGATCCTCTGGGCTCCAGGTGTTGGTGCAGCATTGCGTAGATGTCACCCACTACCTCTCACGAAGGTCACAACCTCCTTTGGCACTGCTGCTCACTCATGTTGAGGAAGCTCATCCTCATCCTGTAAACCCTGTTTTGGGGGTATCTCCTGTGGCGACGAGCTTCCCTGCGCTGGCGCCTTCTGTCCTGTGCACCATCAGGTGGGTGAGCAGCAGGTTGGCGCTCCTGTTGTTGTTGCTGCTCCTGTTGTTGATCCTGGTTCTGCTGCTTTCGCGGCTGCTCTTCGTCCGAATCTGAGGTCCAGGATGAAAGGAAATAAATGGTTCCCATGCTGCTGGTAGATACCTCAGTTGAGGAAGCGCTCAGTCAATGTGGGGAGAGGGTTTTCCGAGGAGGTCACAGTAGAGATGGATCTCAGCTTCACCACTTCCAAAATCAGTAGACCTGCAAGAAGTTCTCCAAGACCTGAAAAAACAAAGTTCTGCCACCTGCAACTGATCCTTGTTGAAAACTCCGTTTTTATGGTGGAGCTGCAGCTGTTAGGAAGCCAGCCACTTGTGAATCTGATAAGATTAGCTGGCATGTTTCAGTGGAGACGTGCAACACGCTGGAAATGTGGGAAAATGTGAAAGGCCTCTCAAAATGGTATTATAGAGGTCCTTAAGTAGTAGTTAAGTGCCTTAAGGGCCTATCCCATCGCTTAGAGGCGCGACCGAAATGGACTCTGCAAGCCCGCCTCTGGCAAAGTTACGCGTAGGTGGGCTGACGGCGGGATCGGAACTTGCCGTCATTTTTTCAAAGTTTCCCACCCAGAGCAGGCGGAAGTTTAATGAGCCCACACGGGTGGTCAGAGTAAGTGAAGGCTTCAACAAATGCTACTTACCACCATCTGTACCACAAGCTGCACCACACCCCCATCGCTCACCCACCAACAATCTCTACCTAGCAACACTCACACCCACATCTCAGACCTTGCACACAATGACAGCTATTGAACTATGGCAGGCACAAAGGTCATTAGTTATTAGAATTCATGTGATATGTATGATATGTTTATAGATAAATTTATTAATGGTGTTTGGAATATTTTGTGGTCTCCCATATTTTACCTTTGCACCCAGGAGGACGCTGTGATATGGCATGAGATGGTATGATGGGGATGTGGTGAGCAACGGGGATCTGGGATTTCATTCATTCAAATCGCAGTCTATGAGCCGGTTAGGGATAACCCATCCGGAAGGTCAATTGTCTCGCTGCCTCCTCCCTCCCTCCTGTTCCTCTTCTGCCTCATCTTCCTCCTGATCCTCATCCTCCTCTGCCTGATCATCCTCCTGAGGTTGTCCCACAATCCCTGCTGACAAGGGCTGTGCCCTCATGATGGCCAAGTTGTGGAGCATGTAGCAGACCACTATGAAATGGGACACCCGCTCTGGCGAGTACTGGAGGGCTCCTCCTGAGCGGTCAAAGCAGTGGAACCATTGCTTTAATAAGCCGATGGTCTGCTCAATGATGTTCCTGGTGGCAGCATGGCTCTCATTATATGAGTGCTGAGCACGAGTGGTGGGGTTGCAGAGGGGAGTCATGAGCCAGGTGGAGAGCGGATAGCCCTTGTCTCCAAGCAACCACCCTCGAGCTTGACGTGATGGCTGGAAGAGTGCTGGCACACTGCTCTGGCACAGGATGAAGGCATTGTGGCTGCTGCCAGGATGGCGGGCATTGACACTGAGGATTCGCTGTGTGTGGTCGCACACCAACTGCACATTAAGTGAGTGGTAGCCTTTGCGAATACAGGGTGCAGTCGGTGGCGCCCTGCACCATGGGGAAGCCCGCTATCCTGGCAAAGCCACATTCACGCTCATCCTGCTTCTTTCTGGTGATGGGAAAGCCAATGTAGTCCCTTCTCCTGCTGTAGAGAGCCTTTGTGACCTCCCGGATGCAGCGATGGACGGCGAACTGCGAGATGTTAGCTATGTCTCCTGTTGCAGACTGGAAGGATCTGCTGGTGAAGGAATTGAGGGCCACGGTGACCTTGACTGTCACTGGAAGAGCCGTGGTCGCCCTGGTCTGAGGCTGGAGTTCTGGTTTCAGGAGGTGGCAAAGTTCTGTGACCACCTACTACTAATACAATAGCAAAATACTGCGGATGCTGGAAAACTGAAATAACAACAGAAAGCGCTGGATAAACTCAGCAGGCCAGGCAACATCCGTGGAGAGAGAAACAGAGTTAACGTTTCAGGTCGAAGACCCTTCGTCAGAACTGAGAAAAAAGCAGGAAATGAAACAGATGAAAAAGCAAGTTTGGGGGCTGGTAAATGGGGGAGGGAATAAAAGAACAAAAGGGAATGGTTGTGAGAAGTAAAGAGACATTAAGAGATATTCAAGGCTAGACGAGATGGTAATAAGACAGGTTAAGAAACAAAAGATGGCTCTAGATGAAGTGTGAAATGCGCTGGCAGAATGAGAGACAGCTGCCGTGTGGGAAAGAGAAAAAAAAGAAAAGGCACAAACCAAAAGTGTGGCTAAAAATATATATATATATATATGTGGTAGGGGCCGAGGTTATGATCTGAAATTGTTGAACTCGATATTGAGTCCGGAAGGCTGTAAAGTGCCTAATTGAAAGATGAGGTGCTGTTCCTCGAGCTTACGCTGAGCTTCCGTGGAACAATGCACGAGGCCGAGGACGGTGAGGTCTGAGTGGGCGTGGAGCGCTGAATTAAAATGACAGGCGACCAGAAGCTCGGGGTCACCCTTACAGACTGAACGGAGGTGTTCCGCAAAGCGGTCACCCAATCTGCGTTTGGTCTCCCCAATGTAGAGGAGACCACATCATGAGCAGCGAATACAGTATACTAGATTGCAAGAAGTACAAGTAAATCGCTGTTACACCTGGAAGGGTTGTTTGGGGCCCTGGAGAGTGGGAAGGGGGGAGGTATAAGGGCAGGTGTTGCATCTCCAGCGCTTGCACGGGAAGGTGCCGGGCGAAGGGGAAGGGGTGCTGGGGGTGATAGAGGAGTGGACTAGGGTGTCTCGGAGGGAGCGGTCCCTACGGAATCTTCCACTCACCTCCCCTTTCAGCATTCCGTCTAATACACTGCTCCTCGCTTAAGTGGAGGTAGGAAAAGTGATGTTGGAAGACTCTAGGTGGGTAAGGCCTCCTGTTGAGAACCCTGATGGTGCTCTTCCTCCTCCCTCAGTGCACAGCGTCTTTCTCGCTGCCTCTCCTCCCTCCGCCATAGATCCTGGAGGGCGAGGTCGACTGCCAGTACAGCCCACATGACTTTTAGCAAGTGTTGTACTTTGAAGCCTTTCAAAAATAATGAGGGAGTTTTGTACTTGCCAAAACACTCCCTGATACCAAAGAACGTTGAAATGTCTAAGGAAATCTCTTGCAGTAGCAGGAAGTAGCACACAGCCACTCAAACTGCAAAACCCTGACAGGTGCGAGTGATTGCTGAGGATCTCTTTAAATAGCGTCACTGGAGCTGGCACCTGCTGCTGCCACCTGAAGCTGTCGTTGCTTTCTCCAGCCAGTAATACATTGGCTAAAACGAAGTTGGGAGATTGAGCATCCAGTGAGCGTTGCACACTCACTGACATCATGATCTCCATCACAGCAGGCTCCCTGGTGATCAAGGTTACCGGCAGCGCTACCAGCAACACCAGCTATGGCATGCGGCGCTGGAACCAGCATCAGCTGTTGTTACAGCTGTCAATTGCATTTTAGCGCCATCTCATGGCACTAACGCAAATTTATCCCCCTTTGTTTTTTTTTTACTAATTTCCATAATTTGTTTGCATATTTCTTCCTTCACCTCCCTTCCACTATTAGGTGGTCTGTAGACTACCCCTATTAGTGTGATTGATCCTTTATTATCTTTTATTTCTATCCACATGTATTCAATTTGTGTCTTACAGATGGCCGTGCCACTCTTTCCTACTGCCATTAGGTTATCTCTATTAAGTACAGCCAATCCAACTCCCCCTTATCCCTCTCTATCTTTTCTAAATATGTTATACCCTTCAATGTTTAATATCCAGTCAGAAAAAGTGATTTTTCTGTAGCCATGTCTCAGTAATCCCTACCATATCTGGTTCCTCGCAACGTATTATTGCCTCCAGTTCCTCTGTTCTATTATGGACACTGTGTGCATTGCTGTACAGACAGTTTAATTCATTTTAATAGCAGTTGCTCTCACTTTATTTTAAACCATCTTTTTACACTCCTGTTCTATAACTCTATTTATTCCCTGGCCATCAATGTTCTCCCTTGGTTTAGTCTATCCTATGTCCTCCTTTCCTGTTTTGTTTATATTTAGGCTTTTTTTATTTCTAGTAGATATCTCCCCCCATCTTACTGATTTAAAGCCTTTGCTATCTCCCTATTTACCCTTTTTATTACGACACTGATCCCATTCCAGTTCAGGTAGAGCCCGTCCCATCGGTACAGCTTCTTCCTGTCCCAGTACTGGTCCCATGAAAAGGAACCCCTCTTTCCCACACCAGCCCTTTAGCCACGTGTTAATTCTCCTGATCTGCCTGTCTCTATGCCAATTTGCACATGGCTTGGGCAATAATCCAGAAATTATTACCCTCGAAGTCCTGCTTTTTAACTTAGCTCCTAACTCCTGATACTCTCTCAGCAGGACCTCCTCCCTGTTACTACCTATGTTGTTTGTTCCGACATGAACCACAACAACTTGCTTTTGCCTCTCCCTTTCCAGATTCCTCTCCAGCCCCCTTGAGATATCCCTTACCCTGGCAAGACACCCTTAGGGATTCTCGTTTGTGGCTGCAGAGGACGCTATCTATCCCCCTAATTATAGAATCCCCTATCACTACCACATTTCTGTTCTGCTCTTCCCCCCCTTGGACAGCCTTCTAAGCCATGGTGCCTTGGTCTGCATTGTGGCTGTCCTCCCTGCAGTCTTTCTCCTTGTCCTCACAGGTAGCGAGGACATCGTACCTGTTGGACAGGACCAGTGTCTGCGGGACCTCCTTCTCAACTACTCCTAAGTCCTTGCTACCCGGTTCCCTGTTAGCCACACCCTTCCCTGCCTGAATCTGTGCTTTCCTCTGGGGTGGGACTATCCAGAAATTCCTCCCCTTCCCTTACGTTTCGGAGTGTCTCTAACTCGCAGTCCAGCTCAATGACTCTGAGCCGGAGTGACTGAAGGCAGAGACATTTCCTGCAGATGTGGGAATCCAGGACAGTCTCGCTCTCCAGAAGCTCCCACATACTACAGTCCTGACACACAGCCTGCCCTGCCATCTCTGGTCTTTTTCATTTATTTGTTTATTGATTCTCTAAATTAAAATTAGTCAGACTGCTTTTGTTAAAAAAAAACAAATTACTTACTGTTTACTCACCCGATTTACTCACCCTCAGAGCTCCTCCTCTGTGCTCGCCGTGACATCACTTGTTTTCACGGGCTCCTCCACTCCGTCGACCGTGATGTCATTTTTGCAGATTTACTCAGAGTTTTGCAGATTTACTCCCGACGCTCTGTTGCTGCTCTGCTGTGCTTCTGTTTCAATACTTGGGGCCACTCCCATGGTGCTCCCCGCCCTCCCGATGCATAGTAGTTGAAGAAGAAGGCAGCTTACCTTCTCAGATGCTGATTAAAATGTAGTAAAGTAATGTAGGAAACATGGCAGTCAATTTACGCACTATATTGTCTCACAATCAGCAAGGCAATAAATGACCAGATAATCATGATGCTGGTTAAGGGATAAATAGTGGCCAGGACACCGGGGAGAACTCCCCTGCTCTTCTTCGAAATAGTCCCACGGGATCTTTTACGTCCACCTGAGAGGGCAGACAGTGCCTCGGTTTAACGTCTCATCCAAAAGACAGCACCTCCGACAGTGCAGCACTCCCTCAGTACTGCGGTGGGAGCATCAGCCTAGATTATGTGCTCAAGTCTCTGGAGTGGGACTTGAACCCATGGGTGTTGAAAATTTTCAATCCTTCTGAAGAACTCCCGCCATAATTCCTCTATTGGGTGTCCCTGGTCTCACTGAGGCCTAGCGGTTCCTTGGTGGAAATGGAGCCCACCTGGGTGTCCAGACAATAACTGAGACCAGGATCTCTGAAGAGGAGTCAAATAGTGTTGTTTTAAAATTATTTAAAAATGGTCCCCGTGAATGTCCCCTGTGAGCTGAGCTTTGTTCTGTGCGGCCCGTTTATTTTAATGCGCGATCCCTTTTAATTTCTGCGCATGTGTGGTATTTACAATGGAGAAGCCGGTGAGCGGCCTGCGCGGGACCGTGCAGATTGCTACGCGGCCGCGCAGCTTAGAGGGAACATTGGGCCCCTAAAAATGGCCGCTTATTCTGTTTGTTTCGGGTTTTCACCAGTTTCCTGCTGAATTATGGCCTGACCAAGACGCACTGCAGCAACTCGCCAAGGCTTCTTTGGCAGCACCTCCCAAACCCACGACCTCCACCACCTAGAAGGACAAGGGCAGCAGGCGCACGGGAACACTACCACCTCCAAGTTCCCCTCCAACTCATACACCACCACTGACTTGGAAAGATATCGCCGTTCCTTTATCGTCACTGGGTCAAAATCCTGGAACTCCCTCCCTAACAGCACTGTGGGAGTACCTTCACCACACGGACTGCAGCGGTTCAAGAAGGCAGCTCACCACCTTCCTTCTCCAGGGCAACTAGGGATGGGCAATAAATGCTGGCCTTGCCAGCGATGCCCACATCCTGAGAACGATTAAAGAAAAAGACTGGCGACAGCCCTGCGGAACCTCGTGGCCGAGGTGTTGCCGAGTTGACCCCAAGTTTCTGTTTTAAAAGCCTGAAGATTGCAAGGGGTGGGATGAGGGGAGGAAGAGTGGAAAGCGGTCAGGAGTTCCAGTTTTGAAATCCTGGGAACAGATGAGTTAGAGATGGGGACAGTGCAGTAAGGAGACAGTAAGAATGGAGAGCCTGTGCAGGGGCATATTTGGAGCATCGTGGGAATGGGAGCACACAGACCATAGCGTGGTATTTCTGTGAGACAGAAGGAAGAAAGCTTCAGGCAGAGAGGGAGGATGGAGTGTGAGGAAAGGTGAACAAGAGCCTCTATGAGATATAGGAGCAGTTTTCCAGTATTGGCTTTCTCTGATAGTAAAGTCACAGTTAAGATTTCCCTGCAGTTACTATAAAAAGGATTACTGTTTGCTGTTCTTTGAGCTTCCAAATGGTTAGATGCTCGGAACTGTGGTTGAACATAAAGATTTAGGGGTCCAAGTACAGAAATCACTAAAAAGCTAGTGGACAGGTAGAAAAATAATTAAAAAGACTAATGGAATGTTAGCCTTTATCTCGAGGGCTGGAATACAAAGGGGTGGAAGTTATGTTACAGCTGTACAGAGCTCTGGTTAGACTCTATCTGGAGCACTGCATTGAGTTCTGGGCACCACACCTCAGGAAGGATATATTGGCCTTGGAGGGGAACAGCGTGAATTCACCAGAATGATACCGGGGCTAAAAGGGTTAAATTATGAGGACAAGTTGCATAGACTAGGCTTCTATTCCCTTGAATATAGAGGATTAAGGGGTGATCTAATTGAGGTGTTTAAGATGATTAAAAAAATTTATAGGGTAGATCGAGAGAAACTATTTCCTCTGGTGGGAGAGTCCAGAACTAGGGGGCAAAACCTTAAAATTAGAGCTAGACCAATCAGGGGTGATGTCAGAAAGCACTTCTTCACACAAAGGTTAGTGAAAATCTGGAACTCTCTCCCCCAAAAAGCTGTTGAGACTCGGTCAATTGAAAACTTCAAAACTGAGATTGATAGATTTTTGTTGGGTAAGGGTATTAAGGGTTATGGAACCAAGGCAGATAGATGGAGTTAAGATACAGATCAACCATGATCTAATTGAATGGTGGAACGGGCTCGAGGGGATGAATGGCCTCCTCCTGTTCCTATGATTTACTAAAAGCAGAAAAGCCTCACACTTAGGCCTGGGGGAAATTCCTTGGACAGGCTCCCTTCTTCGCCAAGCGTTACTGCGCTGACGCAGGGTTTCCGTCACCCTTTTGGCCCAAGTAACGGCGGCCGGGCAGGGGGCAACTCCAAGGAATTTCACCCCCTCGGTTTTACTGTCCATAGCAGGCCAGGCCCCCCGTGCAGGCCCGGTAGGCCTGCGGCAGAAGGCCCGAGTTTAAGCAGCCAGGATGTTCTTAATTATATATTAATATCGCAATTAAAGGGGAAAGATTTTTCCTCTGCGCATTCTGCTTAACTGAATTAGAAACCCATTTACAAAGAGCCGGATTTCCGATTCTGTCACACACAGAGCAATTCTTTCCCTTCAGAAACTGAAGTGTTGCACGTAAAATAGTGGAGCAGTTTCTGATACGGGACGACAGGATGATTGAAGTTGTTTTCTTTCTAATTCTCTTGAGGTCATTTTGCTTCAGAAAGCATTGCAATGAGTTGTGATTGAACCAGCACTGTCTGGTGTTGGCTCCTCGCTCTGTCCTCCATCCCCACTCCGCACCAGCTCTCTCTTCAAGTTCTACTTCGTGCCGCAGATTGCCGCTCGAACTTCTTTCCACTCTTGTTATGTATTCCACTTTGGAATTGACGAGGTCTGTACTCTCAGGTAAACGCAAAATATCCCATGGTAGAATTTCGAAGAAGAGCAGGGCAGTTCTCCCCAGTGTCCTGGCATATATTTATCCCTCAACCAACATCACTAAAACATTAATATAATAGCAAAAATACTGCGGATGCTGGAAATCTGAAATAACAACAGAAAATGCTGGAAATACTTAGCAGACCAGGCAGCATCCGTGGAGAGAGAAACAGAGTTAACGTTTCAGGTCTGGGACCCTTCATCAGAACTGGCAAAAGCTGAAGATGTAACAGATATTAAGCAGGTGCAGAGACAGGGAGGCACTTTACAGCCTTCTGGACTCAACATTGAGTTCAACAATTTCAAACTATAACCCCTGCTCCCATTTTTCATGCTGTATGATTTTGCCACCCCCTTTGCAACATTTTATCTTTCCTGCCTCTTACCATAGCACAGTATGTTCCTTCAATTCCTTCCTCCCCTACCCCGCGCCCCCCCCTCCCCCCCGTCTCTGCACCTGCTTAATATCTGTTACATCTCCAGCTTTATCCAGTTCTGACGAAGGGTCCCAAACCTGAAACGTTAACTCTGTTTCTCTCTCCACGGATGATGCCTGGCCTGCTGAGTGTTTCCAGCATTTTCTGTTGTTATCACTAAAACATTGGCCTTTTATCTCTTTGCTATTTGTGGGAGCTTGCTGTGTGCAAATTGGCTGCCGCCTTTCCTACATTACAACAGTGACTACACTTTAAAAATACTTCATTGGCTGTAAAGCGCTTTGGGACGTCCTGAGGCCGTGAAAGGTGCTGTATAAATGCTTTCTTTCTTCTATTGGTTAGGCCAGTGTACTTGCAGTTCTCCGCAGCTGGCCAGAAATGTACAGCCAACAACTTGCTCAGCCCCTTCCACGCTTTAGGATCCCACCCTAGCAATGTGGAAGGGTTGCTGTGCCAAATAAAAATAAATTAGATTAAAGTTTTAATTATATATTTCTAACTGGCAAACTGATGGTAATGGAATTAATGCATCAGCGATTCACTTGCCAAAGGTGCCAATTAAGGCCTAACGGATCTGTCACTCTTTGGGGCTTTTATGCTCAATAATTTCTTGGGTTCAGCATGACCGACCACTTCTGTAAGCGGACCTCGCGTCCCCTATGATTTGGAGTGTTTCCATTTCAGCCCAATACATAGGAAAATGACAGCAGGGCCCGCCAATTGTATCAGAGAACGTCTAGTCTGTGCATCAACACCTGTAATGTAGGACGTGACACCACCTGATGTGCTTCCCAGATCAAGGCTCCGGCTTCGAATTGACAATAGTTTTATTTAAATAAAACAGGTGAATCAACAGTAAACAGCAAATCATACATTTACCTACTCTCCTCATTATATAAAATAATAAATATGCTACTCAGTTTCTGTCATAGCATAGACTCTGAAACATAAACTCACTTTTTATGCTGTGGAATTGACGACTGTTTGAGATCCTTAAGCATAGAAACATAGAAGATAGGAGCAGGAGTAGGCCATTCGGCCCCTCGAGCCTGCTCCGTCATTCGATGAGATCATGGCTGACTGGCTGATGGCTGCAGAACTGAAACAAACGGTATACTGCTTTATTTAACAACAACAACTTGTATTTATATAGCAGGTTTAACGTAGTAAAATGTCCCACGGCGCTTCACAGGTGTGTTATAAGACAACAAAAAAAATTGACACCGAGCCAAATGAATATCCCCATCCTCAATGATGGAGGAGCCCAGCACGTGAGTGCAAAAGACAAGGCTGAAGCATTTGCAACCATCTTCAGCCAGAAGTGCCGGGTGGATGATCCATATCGGCCTCCTCCTGAGGTCCCCACCATCACAGAACCCAGTCTTCAGCCAATTCGATTCACTCCATGTGATATCAAGAAACGGCTGAGCGCACTGGATACAGCAAAGGCTATGGGCCCAGACAACATCCCGGGTATCGTGCTGAAGACTTGTGCTCCAGAACTAGCCGCGCCTCTAGCCAAGCTGCTCCAGTATAGCTACAACACTGGCATCGATCTGACAATGTGGAAAACTGCCCAGGTATGTCCTGTCCACAAAAAGCAGGACAAATCCAATCCGGCCAATTACCGCCCCACCACCTCCTCTCAGTCATCAGCAAAGTGATGGAAGGTGTCGTCGACAGTGCTATCAAGCAGCACTTACTCACCAATAACCTGCTCACTGATGCCCAGTTTGGGTTCTGCCAGGACCACTTGGCTCCTGACCTCATTACAGCCTTGGTCCAAACATAGACTAAAGAGCTGAATTCCAGAGGTGAGGCGAGAGTGACTGCCCTTGACATCAAGGCAGCATTTGACCGAGTGTGGCATCAAGGAGCCCTAGTAAAACTGGGAATCAGGGGGAAAACTCTCCACTGGCTGGAGTCATACCTAGCACAAAGGAAGATGGTTGTGGTGGTTGTAGGCCAATCATCTCAGACCCAGGACATTGCTGCAGGAGTTCCTCAGGGCAGTGTCCTCGGCCCAACAATCTTCAGCTGCTTCATCAATGACCTTCCCTCCATCATAAGGTCAGAAATGGGGATGTTCGCTGATGACTGCACAGTGCTCAGTGCCATCACAACTTCTCAGATAATGAAGCAGTCCATGTCTGCATGCAGCAAGAACTGGACGACGTTCAGGCTTGGGCTGATAAGTGGCAGGTAACATTCACGCCACACAAGTGCCAGGCAATGACTATCTCCAACAAGCGAGCGTCTAATCACCGCCCCTTGACATTCAATGGCATTCCAATTGCTGAATCCCCCACCATCAACATCCTGGGGGTCATCATTGACCAGAAACTTACCTGGACCAGCCACATAAATACTGTGGCAACAAGAGCTGGTCAGAGGCTGGGTATTCTGCGGCGAGTGTCTTACCTCCTGACTCCCCAAAGCCTTTCCACCATCTACAAGGCATAAGTAAGGAGTGTGATGGAATACTCTCCACTTGCCTGGATGAGTGCAGCTCCAACAACACTCAAGAAGCTCGACACCATCCAAGAGAAAGCAGCCCACTTGATTGGCACCCCATCCACCACCTTAAACATTCACTTCCTCCACCACTGGTGTACCGTGGCTGCAGTGTGTACCATCTACAAGTTGCACTGCAGCAACTCGCCAAGGCTTCTTCGGCAGCACTTCCAAACCCGCGACCTCTACCACCTAGAAGTGTAAGGGCAGCAGGCACATGGGAACACCACCACCTCCAAATTCCCCTCCAAGTCACACACCATCTTGACTTAGAAGTATATCCCCGATCCTTCATCGTTGCTGGGTCAAAATCCCGGAACTCCCTCCCTAACAGCACTGTGGGAGTACCTTCACCACACGGATTGCAGTGGTTCAAGAATGCGGCACACCACCACCTTCTCAAGGGCAACTAGGGATGGGGAATAAATGCTGGTCTTGCCAGCGACGCCCACATCCCATGAATGAATATAAATAAAAATAAGGAGAAATTAGTTCAGATGACCAAAAGCTTGGTCAAAAAGTGGTCTGCACAGAGTGATCCTAAATGGAGTGCTTCTAAACAGAGTGCTAAAATTTGGAATTTGGAGAGAGTAGGGGGTAGAAATTAGGTCGCGCCCCATTTGGGGCGCAAATATCGTCCGGACGCAAATATTAGCGCCTGGCGCTAATTATCGGCACTGACGGGAAACTTCACTTTTACCGCCCCGGGAGGTGAGTGGAGCGCTAAAGCAGACGCTGCACACCTCTCTTAAGGCGCAAAGGCCGAGCAGTGAGGCGCTAACTCGGAGCGCTGGCGAAGCTCATGTAATGTCAGTCAGCAATGGAACACACACACAATGGCACGGGCCAGTTCTTAAAGGGGATGGTTAATCTTGCTTTCCATCCACATCCTGTTCATTGCTGCCTTGAATCTCGGCCTGGAGAGACTTGCACATCAAATGTGCTGGAAAGAACAATGGAGAGCACCAGGCAAAGAGCTCAGAGTGCAGCTCCCACAGTCTCTGCTAAATCGATACATGGAATGGCAAATCAAAATGAACCTGCAAAGTGCTGCTCAGTACCCAAAACTCCTTCACACAACGTTGAATCTCTCCAGAAGTCTCTCCCTCTCTCTCTCAGAATGCGTAGTTCAAAAATGCCACCAACAATAAAAGACAGGAAGAGGCCCCCTTTAAAAAGCGCTCCCCCCAGCCCCACAGCGATTGATAGCGTTCCAGTCTTCTGGTCGTTGGAAGCGCCAGGCGGTAAGGCAGGGGGCGCCACTCAATTTCCGCTATGGGGCGCCCCAAGGGCGTTGCACCATGGAATGACGTCACAATCTGCGCGCGCAGGTGGTCGCAGCGGTAAGTTTTAGCGCCGCCGCACAATCTCAAGTTAAGTTCTCGAGTGGCGCAAACATCGCTGCGCCCGGGCGTTAGCGGCTTTGCGCCCCATTAGCGCCCTCTTAAGGCGCTAACGGGTGGCGCAACCAAGTGAATTTTTACCCCTAGGAGTTTCTGGTAAGTGCTGGAGTGCTAAAGTTGGGAATTTAGAGAGAGTGGGAATTCGGAGCAGAGGGGGAAGGAGGAGAGAGCGAGAGGAGTGGCCGGAGATAAAGGTAGGCCCAAGAGTCCAGAGCCCGGAGGGAGTGTGAGTGTCAGGGAATGACGTCAGTGACATCAGCACAAGGAAAGGAGCTGAAAAGAAAAAAAAAATCGTGAGTGGCTGGTGATTGTTTTGAGCTTTAGATTCCTGGGACATTGCGATCGGTTCTGGGGAGTTGGGACCTGTACAGGCCGGACGGGTTGCACCTCAACAGAGCCGGGACCAATATCCTCGCGGGGGGGTTTGCTCGTGCTGTTGGGGAGGGTTTAAACTAATTTGGCAGGGGGATGCGCACCAGGATGTAGCATTAGAAAGGAGAAACAAGGTGCACAAAGGATAGAGAGAGACAGATAGTACTAGAGTAAGAAATAGTACGGTATTAGGTGGGGTCAGACTAAGAGAATACACGGAGGTCTAAGACTGGTTTACAGTGCATGTAAACGCACGAAGCGTGGTAAATAAGGTTGGTGAGCTGCAGGCGCAAATAGCCACATGGGAATATGATGTCGTGGTTCAGAGACCTGGCTAAAAAAAGGGCAGGATTGGGTGCTAAATATTCCTGAGGTGTTCAGGAAAGATAGGGAAGGAAAGAAAGGAGGTGGAGTGGCAGTACTGGTTAAGGAGAAAGATACAGTGCTGGAGAGAGAGGATGTCCTGGAGAGGTCAAGGACAGAATCTATTTGATTACAGTTAAGAAACAATAGAGGTGCCATTACACTATGAGGTGTATTCTGTAGGCCACCAACTAGTGGGAAGGAAATTTGCAGGGAAATTACAGAGAGGTGCAAGAACTATAGAGTAGTGATAATGGGGGACTTCAACTATCCTAATACAGACTGGGATAGTAATAGTGTAAAGGGTAGAGAGGTGGAAGAATTTCTGAAATGTGTTCAGGAGAACTTTCCAGCCCAACGAGGAAGGAGACATTGCTGGATCTGGTTCTGGGGAATGAGGTGGGTCAAGTGGAGCAAGTGTCAGCAGGGGAACATTTAGGGAGCAGTGATCATAGTATCATAAGGTTTACTTTAGCTATGGAAAAGGACAGGGAGCAATCCAGAGTAAAAATATTTAATTGGAGGAGGGCCAATTTCAATGGGTTGAGAACGGATCTGGCCCGGGTAAACTGGAATCAAAGATTGGCAGGCAAAACTGTAATTGAACAATGGGCTGCCTTTAAAGAGGAGATGGTTCAGGTACAGTCGAGGTACATTCCCATGAGGGGGAAAGGTAGGGCAACCAAAACCAGATTTTACTGGATGACAAAAGAGACAGAGAGTAAGATGAAGCAGATAAAGAGTGCGTATGACTGATGTCAGGTTGAAGTGAGAACCAGGTTGAATATAGAAAGTTCAGAGGGGAAGTGAAAAAGGAAATAAGAGGGGAAAAGAGAGAGTATGAGAATAGACTGGCAGCTAACATAAAAGGGAATCCAAAAGTCTTCCACAGGCATATAAATAGTAAACGGGTAGTAAGAGGAGGGGTGGGGCCAATTGGGGACCAAAAAGGAGGAAGAGGGAATGGCTGAGGTACTAAATGAGTACTTTGCGTCTGTCTTTACCAAGGAAGAAGATGCTGCTAAAGTCATTGTGAAAGAGAAGGTAGTTGAGATACTGGATGGGATAAAATTTGATAAAGAGGAGGTACTAGAAAGTCTGTCTGCACTTAAAGTAGATATGCCACCAGGACCGGATGTGATGCATCCTAGGATGCTGAGGGAGATAAGGGTGGAAATTGCGGAGGTACTGGCCATAATCTTCCAATATTCCTTAGATACGGGGTGGTGCCAGAGATAATTGCAAATGTTACACCCTTGTTCAAAAAAGGGTGTAAGGATAAACCCAGAAACTACAGACCAGTCAGTTTAACCTCGGTAGTGCGGAAGCTTTTCGAAACGATAATCTGGGACAAAATTAACAGTCATTTGGACAATTGTGGATTATTTAAGGAAAACCAGCACTATTTGTTAAAGGCAAATCGTGTTCAACTAACTTGATAGTGTTTTTTGATTAGGCAACAGAGAGGAATGATGAGGGCAATGCGGTTGATGTGGTGTACATGGACTTCCAAAAGGTGTTTGATAAAGTGCCACATAATAGGCTTACCAGCAAAGTTGAAACCGAAGGAATAAAAGAGACAGTGGCAGAATGGATACGAAATTGGCTAAGTGACAGGAAAGAGAGAGTGGTGAACGGTTGTTTTTCAGACTGGAGGAAGGCATACAGCGGTGTTCCCCAGGGGACGGTACTAGGACCACTGCTTTTCTTGATATATATTAATGACTTGGACTTGGCACAATTTCAAAATTTGCAGATGACACAAAACTTGGAAGTATAGTGAACAGTGAGAAAGATAGTGATAGACTTCAAGAGGACATAGACAAGCTGGTGAAATGGGCGGACACGTGTCAGATGAAATTTAACGCAGAAAAGTGCGAAGTGATACATTTTGGTAGGAAGAACGAGGAGAGGCAATATAAACTAAAGGGTACAATTCTAAAGGGGGTGCATGAACAGGGAGACCTGGGGGTATATGTACACAAATCGCTGAAGGTGGCAGGGCAGCTTGAGAAAGTGGTTAAAAAAGCATATGGGATCCTGGGCTTTATAAATAGAGGCATAGAGTACAAAAGCAAGGAAGTTATGATGAACCTTTATAAAACACTGGTTTGGCCTCAACTGGAGTATTGTGTCCAATTCTGGGCACCGCACTTTAGGAAGGATGTGAAGGCCTTAGAGAGGGTGCAGAAAAGATTTACAAGAATGATTACAGGGATGAAGGACTTCAGTTACGTGGATAGACTGGAGAAGCTGGGGTTGTTCTCCTTAGAGCAGAGAAGGTTGAGGAGATTTGATAGAGGTGTTCAAAATCATGAAGGGTCCAGACAGAGTAGAAAGAGAGAAACTGTTCCCATTGGCGGAAGGGTCGAGAACCAGAGGACACAGATTTAAGGTGATTGGCAAAAGAACCAAAGGCGACATGAGGAAAAACTTTTTTACGCAGCGAGCAGTTAGGATGTGGAATGCACTGCCTGAAAGGGTGGTGGAGGCAGATTCAATCGTGGCTTTCAAAATGGAATTAGATAAGTACCTGATGGAAAAAATTTGCAGGGCTACAGGGAAAGGGCGGGGTAGTGGAACTAGCTGAAGTGCTCTTGCAGAGAGCTAACACGGGCTTGATGGGCTGAATGGCCTCCTTCTATGCTTTAACCATTCTATGATTTAAGAGGTAGGTTTTAAGGAACATCTTAAAGGAGGAAAGAGAGGTAGCGAGGTGGAGAGGTTTAGGCAGGGAATTCCAGAGCTTAGGGCCGAGGCAACAGAAGGCACGGCCGCCAATGGTTGAGCGATTATAATCAGGGATGCTCAAGAGGTCAGAATTAGAGGAGCGCAGATATCTCAGGGGGGTTGTGGGGCTGGAGGAGGTTACAGAGATAGGGAGGGGCGAGGCCATGGAGGGATTTGAAAACAAGGATGAGAATTTTAAAATCGAGGCATTGCTTAACCGGGAGCCAATGTAGATCAGCGAGCACAGGGGTGATGGGTGAACAGGACTTGGTGCGAGTTAGGACATGGGCAGCCGAATTTTTCAAGCAATCTTACCCATGGAAGTATGTTTTAAATGCCTTTGAGATTATACAGACAAAAGGCAATAGAGGACTGCATCTCATAATTACATTAGATCAATGCAATCAATATCGAATGGATAACCAAAATCTGATAATGGCAGAGGTCTGTGGCTGAAGGTGATGGCTGTAGCCATGCCATTCCTATTGTCCTTTTCTCTAAGATTACTTTTTCCTTTGTTCATAGTAACACCTTATTCCAAACTAGAACATATTATAAATTAGAAGATACCATTATAAATTGGCACGCACCATTATAAATTGGACGGTACCATTATAAATTACTTACCATCCTAAATTAGAACACATCTTCATAAATTGGAATATAACATTATAAAGTAGAAGATATTAAATAAAATGGGGATGAAATTTAATTGGGCCCGAAAACTGGCGCGGGGAGCGCGATCTGCCCATGTCCGTTCAAAGTGGTGCAGGCAGCACACAAAATTCGTGCTGCCTGCTCATTATAATGATTGGAGCGCTGGGCTCAGCGCTAAACATGCTGCTGGTTGGTTCAGCGCTCAAGATGGAGTCCAGTGTCGGGTGCGGTCTACTGCCCTATAAAATTTTGCCGAGGCTCTCTGCACTTCTTAAAGGGGAGGTGCTTTTTGTGCAGAAACACCTCATTGCCACTCTGGATGCAGCCATGGCTCAAACGGGAAGAGAAAGGGCGAGGTGAAGCCGAGCCTCCAATACACTGCTCCTTGTTTAAGTGCAGGTAGGAGAAGTGCTCTCTGTAATGTATTATCACATGGTTTGTCACTGCTCCGTAGACATCTGGTCCGATCGCCGTTAGAAAAATTGCCTTTTTCCGTTCACGAATTACTTTGTTTTGAGCTTGAACATTCTTACCTGCACCTTCGGTCTCAATAATGTTATTGGCCTTAACAAACAGCCCCATCTGCTCAAAGTAAGAACTGAATGGTTCGTGAGCTTGGTTACGGTTATACATACCGAGGCTTCCGACGAAGTCCGTAGACGCGGCCATGATTGTCCCGATCCCGTCGAACAGTGACTCAGCATGCTACCTGTGTACCTTAAACTTTTCCACTCGAAGGTTGAACACTGTGTCCTTTCATGATCCCTAAAATTGGCTTTGGGATCCCATTCTCGTCGCCAAAAATTTAACATATGTGGGTAGAACAAATGAAGGAGAGGCACGAGTTGCTAGTCAATGTGCTTGCGTTACTCGGCCAGAGCGAACTGAGCATGCTCATACTAAACCATGTGACAAACCATGTGACAAACCATGTGATAATACATTACACTCTCGAAAGATGTTACGTGGCTATGGCCTCCTGCTGAGAGCCCTCCTCCTCCTCCTCCTCCTCCTCCCTCTGTGAGCAGCATGTCTTTGCTGTCTCCACTCCATCTCCCTGTCATGCTCCAGTGCAAGGGGGGCTGCAAGTAGAGCCCCTATGACTGGGAGCAAGTGGTCTGAGCAGAACCCTTGAATTCAGAAGCAAGGCCTTCTCCACTTGCAGCACCTCACCAACTTTGAATAACTGTAGAAAGATCCAAACTGTCGCGCTGTGGCGGATCGCCACCTAAAACGGGCATAATCCACTCTTCCGTCTGTGGACAAATTTCCAGCACCTTCCCCTTTAAGGCACCTTACCTTTAAGGCAGAAGGGGGCGGGGCCTCAGGTATTACCCAGAGAATTCTGGGAGTTTTTCCAGAGAATTCTGGGTTGGAGTTTTTCTCAGCCATTTTGTGTGCCATGCAGTGAATTAAAGTTTTCTTGTTTTCCACATATGGATTCAGCCTCCATTCGTGTTTCGCGGCAGCCTCAACATTGGTGACCCCGACGCTCAGAACGTATTCCGAGCACTGCAATGGCAGACACGAACGCAGTTTCCGTGAAACTGCCGGAGTTTTGGGAAAACCAGCCCGAAGCCTGGTTTCTCCAAGCTGAATCTCGCTTCCGGCTGCGAAATATCACCACAGATGGGACGAAGTACGATTACCTCGTCATATCACTCAGTAGCGACGCAGTTTCCAAGGTTTGGACAACGCTGCAGAACCCACCAGAGGAAGGCAAGTACGCACATCTCAGAACAGCGCTCCTTAAAAAATTTACGGCCTCGGCATATCAGCGAAACTGCCACCTCCTCGACCTTCCAGGCCTCGGTGATGCCTCACCGTCAGACCTCCTCTCCCACATGCTCTCCCTCACCGACGAGAGCCCACCCGGAACCCTCTTCTGCACGCTGTTCATCCGCCAGCTCCCTCTCAGCATCCGCCCAGCGATCGTGGCGTCCGGCCTCACGAACCTGGAAGCCCTGGCCGATGAGGCCGACAAGCTGCTGTCCGCTCACTCCAGCTGCGACGTCACTCCGGACCTGGCAGCCAATGCCTGGGCGCACCCCTCACCATCCAGCACACGGCCACAAGGGCCTGTCACCAGGCCCACGGGGCCTTCACGCCACACTAACCCGGGCCACTGTTACTACCACGCACGGTTCGGCGCCAGGGCACAACGGTGCACACCTCCCTGCTCTTTCAAGTCCGCCCCCGTTCCAGCCCCCGCGATGGCCATGGGCCACGCGGGCTCCCTGCTGTTCGTCACGGATGACAAAACCGGCCGCCGGTTCCTGTGCGACACTGGGGCTCAGCACAGCATCATCCCGGCCTCCTCCCTCGACATCCAAAAGGGCGAACGAGGACCGGCGCTGGCTGCTGCTAACGGCTCGGAAATCCGGACGTATGGCACCCGGACAGTCACCCTCGACCTCGCTGGTCACCGCTACCGATGGGAGTTCATCACTGCCAAGGTGCTCTCCCCCATCATCGGTGCAGATTTCCTGTGTGCCCACGGCTTACTGGTAGACATCCCTCGTCACCGCCTTGTGGACATGAACACCATGTCCCCCATCATGGGCGCCATGGCCCCCCGTCAACCCACCGACATGGCGTCACAGTGCCACGCCCGGGCCACGGATGACTACTCGGCACTCCTGGCCGAATTCCCGGCCCTTACCAATCCGACCTTCTCCGCGGAGGCCGCCAAACACGGGGTGGAACACTTCATCCCCACCACAGGCCCCCCAGTGTACGCCCACGCCCTCAGGCTGGACCCGGCCAAACTGGAGATCGCGCGGACCGAGTTTGCCACCATGGAACAGCTCGGCATCATCCGCCGCTCCAACAGTCCCTGGGCCTCCCCACTCCACATCGCCCCCAAACCAGGCAGAGGTTGGCGCCCCTGCGGGGATTACCGCCGTCTCAATGACGCCACCACCCCTGATCGGTACCCCGTGCCGCACATTCAGGACTTCTTGGCTAGACTGGCCGGCCGCTCAGTCTTTTCCAAGGTCGACCTGGTGCGCGGTTACCACCAAGTCCCCGTCCACCCCGCGGACGTCCCCAAGACAGCCGTAATCACCCCCTTTGGCCTGTTCGAGTTCCTGCGGATGCCCTTCGGCCTCAAAAACGCAGCACAGGCATTCCAACGGCTCATGGACTCGGTCCTTCGGGACCTGACGTTCCTGTTCGTCTACCTGGCCGACATCCTGGTAGCCAGTTCCTCCAAGCAGGAACACCTCGAACACCTTCGCATCCTGTTCGGGCGCCTCAGCGACCATGGGCTCATCCTCAGCCCAGCCAAATGCCAGTTCGGCCTGGACAAGATCGACTTCCTCGGCCACCACATCACCCATGCTGGGGCCATTCCCCTGCCCACCAAGGTGCAGGCCGTCCAACAATTTCCCCGCCCCACCACCATCAAAGGCCTCCAGGAGTTCCTCGGGATGTTGAATTTCTATAACCGCTTCATCCCCAAAGCGGCGTCCCTCATGAGGCCCCTGTATGAAGCCCTCCGGGGCAGGAGTGGCAAGATGGCGGTCGAATGGACGGCAGACACGTCCGCCGCCTTCGATTCCACCAAGACCGCGCTTGCCAACGCCACCCTGCTCGCGCACCCATGGCCCAATGCCAGGGTAGCGCTCACCACGGACGCCTCCGACCACGCGGTCGGCGCCGTGTATGAGCAGTGGGTCGACGGCGCCTGGCAACCACTTGCCTTCTTCAGCCGCCAACTACGCTCCCCGGAGGTCAAGTACAGCACCTTCGACTGCGAGCTCCTCGCGCTGTTCCTGGCGGTCCGCCATTTCCGGTTTTTGCTTGAGGGCCACCCCTTCACTGCGTTTGTCGACCACAAGCCCCTTCGCAATGGCAAAGACAACCGACCCCTGGTCCGCCAGGCAGCAGCGCCAGCTTGCGGCAGTGTCCAAGTTCACCACGGACATCCAACACGTCTCCGGCCGAGACAATGTGGTAGCCGACTGCCTCTCCCGCCCCGCCATC
Source organism: Squalus acanthias (assembly GCA_030390025.1). Lineage (NCBI taxonomy): Eukaryota > Metazoa > Chordata > Chondrichthyes > Squaliformes > Squalidae > Squalus > Squalus acanthias. Next base: position 91,279,065 of record CM059436.1, on the reverse strand, counting down.
CACGCCGCACACCTAGCAGTCGACTACGCTCAACTCGCAGCGACCAGATCACCGACCCTGATCTGCTCTCCGCACCCAGCAACCTACCAGGGCTACGCCTGGCCAACGTCGCCTGTGGCCCGACCGCAGTCACGGTCAAGTGCGACATATCCCTATGTCAACCTCGGCCCGTCGTCCCAGCGTCCTGGCGCCGCCGGGTATTCGACATTCTCCACAACCTCTCCCACCCCGGCGCCCGCACATCCATCAAATTGGTAGCCAACCGCTTTGTCTGGCGCGGCCTTCGCAAGGATGTGCGTACTTGGGCCAACTCCTGCCTAGCCTGCCAATGGGCCAAGGTACAGCAACACACGAAAGCACCCCTCAAGGAGTTTACCGTTCCCTCGCGGAGATTCGACCACATCCACGTGGACATCGTCAGGCCCCTGCCGCCGTCGCAAGGCCACACGCACTTGCTGATCATCGTTGACAGCACCACACGCTGGCCTGAGGCAATTCCACTGACCTCTACCACCTCCGCCGACATCGCCAGAGCCTTCGTCAGCACCTGGGTCGCACGGTTCGGCGTCCCCTCCGACATGATGTCGGACAGAGGTCCGCAATTTACCTCTGAACTCTGGACCGCCGTCGCACGCAATCTCGGGTTGACCATTCACCGCACCACAGCGTACCACCCCCAAGCCAACGGACTGTGTGAGCGGTTCCACAGATCCTTGAAGGCATCTCTTCGAGCCAGCCTCCTAGACGGCTCCTGGACCGACCGACTTCCGTGGGTACTCATCGGCCTGCGCACCGCGGTTAAAGAAGACCTCCACGCATCGGCAGCAGAGCTTGTGTACGGTCAGCCACTGCGCGTACCCGCCGAGTTCCTGCCCACTGCCACGACACCCTGGTCAGCCGACCAGCAACGCCACGACTTCGCCTCACCGGCGCTGCAGTTCGCCATTGCCCGACACGGCGAATCCACCTCACATGTTCCACTAAGCCTGCACCAGGCACGGTTTGTTTTCGTCCGGCACGACGCCCACCGCGGACCCCTTCAACCCCCGTACGACAGGCCCTACAAGGTGCTACAGGCTGGGGACAAATTTTTCACCCTGCAAGTGGGCGACAGGACCGAAAAAGTGTCGGTTGACCGACTCAAGCCAGCGCACTTGGAGCCCGGTGAGCAGGTCCCTGTAGCTCGTCCACCTCCACGCGGCCGACCTGCCCTCAAGCCGGTTCACCCGGCTGCTCCACGCCCGGCCGTTCCACGTCCACCGGCGTCCTACAAGAGCCGCTCCGGCCGGCCCATCAGACCGCCGCACCGTCTCATCCACACCTCCTAAGCGATTCTGGGGGGAGCTGTGTGGCGGATCGCCACCTAAAACGGGCATAATCCACTCTTCCGTCTGTGGACAAATTTCCAGCACCTTCCCCTTTAAGGCACCTTACTTTAAGGCAGAAGGGGGCGGGGTCTCAGGTTTTACCCAGAGAATTCTGGGAGTTTTTCCAGAGAATTCTGGGAGGAGTTATTCTCAGCCATTTTGTGTGCCATGCAGTGAATTAAAGTTTTCTTGTTTTCCACATATGGATTCAGCCTCCATTCATGTTTCGCGGCAGCCTCAACAGCGCAAACTTACACAGAGCCAGTAAAAATCAAAAAGCAAATCATCTGCAAGTTGTTGATGATCCCTTTAAATACCGCTGGTCGGGGGGGCCCCTCGGGCAGCTGAACACATGTTTAGGAGAGGGCATTGATTGGAATGGCGACGTCCAAAATGGGAGTCGTGCGCCGAATCAGCGTTGCACGGATTGACGTCACGATCTGACTGATTAGCATTTTTCTGGCAAACGCAGGCAACGGCTGCGCTGCCGACCTGCCCAATATTGTGGCCGCCGTGCCGGAAGTGGGCGGAAGCGAGGCGGCCGCAATGGTTTTGCCAAAGCTGGCCTTAACAGCTGGTGCTATGGTACCGGATTTCGCGGCCATTATCTGGTAATTATCACATTGTGGGAGCTTACTGGACACAAACTGGCTGCCACATTTCCAACGTTACAACAGAGATTTTTTTTAATTAGTTCCTGGGACGTGGGTGTCGCTGGCAAGGCCAGCATTTATTGCCCATCCCTAATTGCCCTTGAGAAGGTGGTGGTGAGCCGCCTTCTTGAACCGCTGCAGTCCGTGTGGTGATGGTACTCCCACAGTGTTGTTAGGTAGAGAGTTCCAGGATTTTGACTCAGCGACGATGAAGGAACGGCGATATACTTCTAAGGCAGGATGGTGTGTGACTTGCAGGGGCCCTTGTCCTTCTAGGTGGTAGAGGTCGCTGGTTTGGGAGGTGCTGCTGAAGAAGCCTTGGCGAGTTGCTGCAGTGCATCTTGTAGATGGTACACACTGCGGCCACGGTACGCCGGTGGTGGAGGGAGTGAATGTTTAAGGTGGTGGATGGGGTGCCAATCAAGCGGGCTGCTTTGTCCTGGATGATGTCGAGCTTCTTGAGTGTTGTTGGAGCTGCACTCATCCAGGGAAGTGGAGAGTATTCCATCACACTCCTGACTTGTGCCTTGTAGATGCTGGAAAGGCTTTGGGGAGTCAGGACACTCGCTGCAGACTACCTAGCCTCTGACCTGCTCTTGTAGCCACAGTATTTATGTGGCTGGTCCAGTTAAGTTTCTGGTCAATGGTGATCCCCAGGATGTTGATGGTGGTGGATTCGGTGACGGAAATGATGTTGAATGTCAAGGGGCGGTGGTTAGACTCTCGCTTGTTGGAGATAGTCATTGCCTGGCACATGTGTGGCGTGAATGTCACCTGCCACTTATCAGCCCAAGCCTGAATGTCGTCCAGGTTTTGCTGCATTCGAGCATGGACTGCTTCATTATTTGAGGAGTAGCGAATGGCGCTAAACACTGTGCAGTCATCAGCGAACATCCCCATTTCTGACCTTATGATGGAGGGAAGGTCATTGATGAAGCACCAACAAATAAGGTCTGGGTAAGAAAAAAAATGGTAATAAGACAAATAGCGCCATAGTACAAAAAAATGTTAAGATGTCTAAAAATGTTAAAAAGACAAATCTAAAGACACTGTATCTGAATTCACGAATCTTTCGTAATAAGGTAGACGAATTAACAGCGCAAATAGATGTAAATGGATACGATATAATTGCGATTACGGAGACATGGCTGCAGGGTGACCAAGCCTGGGAGCTGAATATCCAAGGATTATCGATATTTAGGAAGGACAGGCAAAAAGGAAAAGGAGGTGTGGTGGCTTTGTTAGTAAAGGATGAAATCAGATATTGGCTCAGAAAATAAAGATGTCGAATCAATCTGGGTGGAGCTAAGAAGCACCAAGGGGCAGAAAACATTGGTGGGAGTTGTCTATAGGCTTCCAAACAGTAGAGGTAATGTGGGGGATGGCATTAAACAAGAAATTAGAGATGCATGTAACAAGGGTACTACAGTAATCATGGGTGACTTTAATCTACATATAGACTGGCCAAACCAAGTTAGCAATAATGCTGTGGAGGATGAATTCCTGGAGTGTGTACGAGATGGTTTTTTAGACCAGTACGTTGAGGAGCCAACTAGGGAACAGGCTATCCTAGATTGGGTATTGTGCAATGAGAAGGGGTTAATTAATAATCTTGTTGTGTGGGGTCCTTTAGGGAAGAGTGACCATAACATGATAGAATTCTACAAGTATGTAAAAAGAAAAAGATTAGTGAAGACAAATGTAGGTCCCTTACAGTCAGAAACGGGAAAATGTATAATAGGGAACAAGGAAATGGTGGAGCAATTAAACAAATACTTTGGTTCTGTCTTCACGGAAGAGGACACAAGAGGACACAAATAACTTCCCAGAAATGCTAGGGAACCAAGGGTCTAGTGAGAAGGAGGAATTAAAGGAAATTAGTATTAGTAAAAAAATAGTGCTGGAGAAATTAATGGGACTGAAAGCCGATAAATCCCCAGGGAATGATAATCTGCATCCCAGAGTACTAAAAGAGGAAGCCATGGAAATAGTGGAGGCATTGGTTGTCATCTTCCAAAATTCTATAGATTATGGAACAGGTCCTGCAGATTGGAGGGTGGCAAATGTAACCCCACTATTTAAAAAAGGAGGGAGAGAGAAAACAGTGAACTACAGACTGGTTAGCCTAACATCAGTGGGAGGGAAAATGCTAGAGTCTATTATAAAGGATGTGATAACAGGACACTTAGAAAATATCAATGGGATTAGACAAAGTCAACATGGATTTATGAAAGGGAAATCGTGTTTGACAAACCTACTGGAGTTTTTTGAGGATGTAACTGGTAGAATAGATAAGGGAGAACCAGTGGATGTGGTGTATTTGGATTTTCAGAAGGCCTTTGATAAAGTCCCACATAAAAGGTTAGTGTGCAAAATTAAAGCACATGGGATTGGGGGTAATATACTGGCATGGATTGAAAATTGGTTAACAGACAAGAAACAGAGAATTGGAATAAATGGGTCTTTTGCGGGGTGGCAGGCGGTGACTAGTGTCGTACTGCAGGGATCAGTGCTTGGGCCCCAGCTATTCACAATATACATCAATGATTTGGATGAGGGAACCAAATGTAATATTTACAAGTTTGTTGATGACACGAAATTAGGTGGGATTGTGAGTTGTGAGGAGGATGCAAAGAGGCTTCAAGGCGATTTAGACAAGTTGAGTGAGTGGGCAAAAACATGGTAGATGCAGTATAACGTGGATAAATGTGAAGTTATCCACTTCGGTAGGAAAAACAGAAAGGCAGAGTATTATTTAAATGGTGATAGATTGGGAAATGTTGATGTACAAAGGGACCTGGGTGTTCTTGTACACCAGTCACTGAAAGCAAGCATGCAGGTGCAGCAAGCAGTTAGGAAGGCAAATGGCATGTTGGCCTTCATTGCAAGAGGATTTGAGTATAGGAGCAAGGATGTCTTACTACAGTTATACAGGGCCTTAGTGAGACCACACCTGGAGTACTGTGTGCAGTTTTGGTCTCCTTACCTAAGAAAGGATATACTTGCCATAGAGGGAGTGCAGCGAAGTTTCACCAGACTGATTCCTGGGATGGCAGGACTGTCGTATGAGGAGAGATTGGGTCAACTAGGCTTGTATTCACTAGAGTTTGGAAGAATGAGAGGGGATTTCATTGAAACATATACATTTCTGACAGGGCTAGACAGACTGGATGCAGGGAGGATGTTTCCCCTGGCTGTGGGTCTAGAACGGGGGGTCACCGTCTCAGGATAAAGGGTAGGACATTTAGGACTAAGATGAGGAGAAATTTCTTCACTCAGAGGGTGGTGAACCTGTGGAATTCTCTACCACAGAAGGTTGTGGAGGCCAAGTCACTGAATATATTTAAGAAGGAGATAGATAGATTTCTAGACAAAAAAGGCATCAAGGGGTATGGGGAGAGAGCGGGAATATGGTATTGAGACAGAGGATCAGCCATGATCATATTGAATGGCGGAGCAGGCTCGAAGGGCCGAATGGCCTACTCCTGCTCCTATTTTTCTATGTTTTTTCCAACAGCTGAAGATGGTTGGGCCTAGGACACTCCCCTGAGGAACTCCTGCAGCGATGTCCTGGGGCCGAGATGATTGACCTCCAACAACTACAACCATCTTCCTTTGTGCTAGGTATGACTCCAGCCAGTGGAGAGCTCTCCCCCTGATTCCCATTGACTTCAGTTTTACTCGGGCTCCTTGATGCCAGACTCAGTCAAATGCTGCCTTTATGTCAAGGGCAGTCACTCTCACCTCACCTCTGGAATTCAGATCTTTTGTCCATGTTTGGACCAAGGCTGTAATGTGGTCTGGAGTCAAGTGGTCCTGGCAGACCCCAAGCTGGGCATCAGTGAGCAGGTTATTGGTGAACAAGTGCCACTTGATAGCACTGTCGATGACACCTTCCATCACTTTGCTGATGATTGAGAGTAGACTGATGGGACGGTAATTGGCCGGATTGGATTTGTCCTGCTTTTTGTGGACAGGACATACCTGGGCAGTTTTCCACATTGTCAGATCGATGCCAGTGTTGTAGCTGCATAGGAACAGCTTGGCTCGAGGTGCGGCTATTTCTGGACCACAAGTCTTCAGCGCGACAGCCGGGATGTTGTCGGGGCCCATAGCCTTTGCTGTATCCAGTGCGCTCAGCCGTTTCTTGATATCACATGGAGTGAATCAAATTGGCTGAAGACTGGCTTCGCTGATGGTGGAGACCTCAGGAGGAGGCCATTATGGATCATCCACTTGGCATTTCTGGCTGAAGATGGTTGCAAACGCTTCAGCCTTGTCTTTTGCACTCGCGTGCTGGGCTCCGTCATCATTGAGGATGGGATATTCATGCAGCCTCCTCCTCCCGTGAGTTGTTTAATGGTCCACCACCATTCATGACTGGATGTGGCAGGACTGGATGTGACGGCACTTCAACAGTACTTCATTGGCTGTAAAGCGCTTTGGGATGTCTTGAGGACATGAATGGCACTATATAAACTGCCAAAAAGGAGCTCTTGATAACCAAACTCTACAGCTCTCAAAGCCAAAAAATGAGACATTGTCTGAATGTAGAGGGATTCCACAGTTAATATTGGAGCAAATCGAACACCATGAGATATCAGTAAACCTGAATGGAACTGGAAACTAAGGTAATGTCAAACAGGACATCCTGCAGTGCGATGATCTTTTAGCTGAATTTATAAGATGCTCTTCAATTAAATTAAGACTACAGAATGTCAGCAGAACAGCTCAGCCGCTTTGATATGCTAATATCAAATTTCTTTCTTGTTTGTTTGATGACATTAAATCCCAGTCCTCTCGCCTCCCTGGCATGTGTAGCTCCTGTGGTTGAGAGGGCGCAAGGGTCTTCATTGAGGCTGCTCGCGAGCTGGCTGCCTAGAGATGTAATGGACCAGCCCAGGATGGCTGCTTCGGAGTTTCCTCCCTCACTCGCTAAAGAGACCTGGGTTAGTATGGCGGGAGGATCGAGTGCTCTCTGCTGACCGCAACGCAGTACTAGAGGAACTGAGGGGTCCATCACACCAGGGTTACATTAATAAAGTTGCAGAGCTGCACATTGTGGCCTGACGCTTAAACTTAGGCACTGCCGGGAATGTGTAAAACTTAAAATCTATCACTTACCTTACATAGTGTGGCACTGAGCGTGTATGTACCTCTGTGTGTTTGGGTGTATGTGTACCCGTATGTGATTGCATGCGTTTGTGTCTGTGTGTTCGTGTGTCTGTGTGTGTTGTATATGTATCTGTGTGCCTGTATTTGTGTTTGTGTGTGTCTGTGTGTGCCTGTGTGCCTGTAATTGTGTTTGTGTGTGTCTGTGTGTGCCTGTATTTGTGTTTGCATGTGTCTGTGTGTGCCTGTGTGCCTGTATTTGTGTTTGTGTGTGTCTGTGTGTGCCTGTATTTGTGTTTGCGTGTATCTGTGTGAGCCTGTGTGCCTGTATTTGTGTTTGCATGTGTCTGTGTGCCTGTATTTGTGTTTGCATGTATCTGTTTGTGCCTGTGTGCCTGTATTTGTGTTTGCATGTGTCTGTGTGCCTGTATTTGTGTTTGCATGTATCTGTTTGTGCCTGTGTGCCTGTATTTGTGTTTGCATGTGTCTGTGTGCCTGTATTTGTGTTTGCATGTATCTGTTTGTGCCTGTGTGCCTGTATTTGTGTTTGCATGTGTCTGTGCACCCGTATTTATGTTTGCGTGTGTCTGCGCACCTGTATTTATGTTTGCGTGTGTCTGTGCACCTGTATTTATGTTTGCGTGTGTCTGTATGTGTCTGTGTGCCTGTATTTATGTTTGCGTGTGTTTGTTTGTGTCTGTGCACCTGTATTTATGTTTGCGTGTGTCTGTTTGTGTCTGTGCGCCTGTATTTATGTTTGCGTGTGTCTGTTTGTGTCTGTGCGCCTGTATTTATGTTTGCGTGTGTCTGTGCGCCTGTATTTATGTTTGCATGTGTCTGTGTGCCTGTATTTATGTTTGCGTGTGTCTGTGCGCCTGTATTTATGTTTGCGTGTGTCTGTGTGCCTGTATTTATGTTTGCGTGTGTCTGTGTGCCTGTATTTATGTTTGCGTGTGTCTGTGTGCCTGTATTTATGTTTGCGTGTGTCTGTGCGCCTGTATTTATGTTTGCGTGTGTCTGTGCGCCTGTATTTATGTTTGCGTGTGTCTGTGTGCCTGTATTTATGTTTGCGTGTGTCTGTGCGCCTGTATTTATGTTTGCGTGTGTCTGTGTGCCTGTATTTATGTTTGCGTGTGTCTGTGTGCCTGTATTTGTGTCTGTGGTGTCTGTGTGCCTGTATTTATGTTTGCGTGTGTCTGTGTGCCTGTATTTTTTGTTTGCGTGTGTCTGTGTGCCTGTAATTTTTGTTTGCGTGTGTCTGTGTGTGTGTGTGCGCATGTGTGTGTTGTGTATGTGCCTGTATTTGTGTGTGTCTGTGTGCGTGTGCGCATTTCTGATATCATGCAGACAGACATCCGTCAACATTCATCGATGTCCATCCGTCCACCATCCATCCGTCCGTCCATCCGTCCGGTCATCCCGTTCAGTCCGTTCTGTCGCGGGGCCGTAGATCGCTATCATCTGTCATGGGTTGTATGTCTACTTTATCTATTTCAATCGCATGTAGTAGTATCTGATTATGCGTAAACTGTAGCTCTCTAATAAAAAGCCTTACACCTCCTAAGAACCTCTGGGTAATCTGTGTGTGGCCTGTGATCCAAAATCTGACACTTTCCTGTTCTAGTTTTTTCCGCGGGTTCCTGCCCGCGATCGATCAGCCCGGCTCTCTGCTTGATCGCGCGGGATCGCGGCTGCCTTGGTGGTCCAGGTTGGCACTTTTTCTATTGCAGAGCCTGCGGTGATGGCCCTTCCCTTTAAGGGAGGGAAGGAGCCTTTGAACACGGGAGCGCTGCGCGGCCCAGTGTGCAGCACTGCTGAAGTCTCCACCCCGCTCTCCGACGTTAGCGCCCTAAGAAGGAAGTTGAGCGCTTGATGTAGCACTACACATCCCTCTTGGGGGCGCTAAAACTCAATTTTGCAGTCGCCGGCGGTAATTAGCGCTGAGTGCTAAAGTTAGCATCCGGGCGATGTTAGCGCCTCAAAATGGTCGACACCGAATTTCCCCCCGCCCCTGTAATGCTAAAGAATCCAAGCTATCACTACTGCTATGCTATAGTCTACCCGTCTCCTCAAAAAGCCAAATCTTGACCCCTCCATCCTTGCAAACTACCACCCCATCTCCAACCTCCCTTTCCTCTCCAAAGTCCTTGAATATGTTGGCACTTCCCAAATCCCTGCCCATCTTTCCCGGGACTCCATGTTTTAATCCCTCCAATCAGGTTTCTGCCCCTGCCACAGTACCGAAACGGCTATCAAAGTCACAAATGACATCCTATGTGACTGTGACAAAGGTAAACTGTCCCTCCTCGTCCTTGACAACCTGTCTGCAGCCTTTGACATGGTTGACCACTAAAACCCCCTCCAACGCCTCTCCACCGTCGTCCAGCTGCCTGGGACTGTACTCGTCTGGTTCCATTCTTATCTATCTAATGTAGCCAGAGAATCACCTGCAATGGCTTCTCTTCCCGCTCCCACATCTTTTTAAGTCTGGTGTCCCAAGGATCTATCCTTGGCCCCCTCCTATTTCTCATCTACATGTTGCCCCTCAGCGACATTATGCAAAAACACAGCATCAGTTTCCACATGTACGCTGACGACAACCAGCTCTACCTCGTTACCTCTTCTCTCGACCCCTCCACGGTCTCTAAATTGTCAGACTACTTGTCCGACATCCAGTTCTGGATGAGCAGATATTTGCTCCAACTGAATATTGGGAAGACCGAAGCCATTGTTTTCGTTCCCCGCCACAAACTCTGTTCCCTAGCCATTGACTCCATCCCTCTCCCTAACATCTGTCTGAGGCTGAAACAGACTGTTGGCAACCTTGGCATTATATGTGACCCTGAAATGAGCTTCCGACCACATATCCACGCCATAACTTAGACTGTCTATTTACTCCTACGTAACAATGCCTGTCTCCGCCCTGCCTCAGCTCATCTGCTGTTGAAACTCTCATCCGTGCCTTTGTTACCTCTAGACTTGACTATTCCAATGCACTCCTGGCTGGCCTCCCACATTCTACCCTACGTAAACTTGAGGTGATCCAAAACTTGACTGTCCGTGTCCTAACTCGCACCAAGTCCCGTTCACCCATCACCCCTGTGGTCACTGACCTACATTGGCTCCCGGTTAAGCAACACCGATTTTAAAATTCTCACCCTTGTTTTCAAATCCCTCCATGGCCGCGCCCCTCCCAATCTCTAATCTCCTCCAGCCCCACAGCCCCCTAAGATATCTGCGCTCCTCTAATTCTGGCCTCTTGAGCATCCCTGATTTTAATCGCTCAACCATTGGTAGCCGTGCCTTCGATAAGGTGCCACATAAAAGGTTACTGCACAAGATAAGAGCGCACGGGGTTGGGGGTAATATATTGGCATGGATAGGGGATTGGCTAACTAACAGAAAACAGAGAGTCGGGATAAATGGGTCATTTTCCGGTTGGCAATCGGTATCTAGTGGGGTGCCACAGGGATCAGTGCTGGGGCCTCAACTATTTACAATCTATATTAATGACTTGGATGAAGGGACCGAGTGTACTGTAGCCAAATTTGCTGATGATACAAAAGATAGGTGGGTTAGCAAGTTGTGAGGAGGACAAGTCTGCAAAGGGATATAGATAGGTTAAGTGAGTGGGCAAAAATTTGGCAGATGGAGTATTAAGTGGGAAAATGTGAGGTTATCCACTTTGGAAGGAAGAATGAAAAAGCAAATTACAGGAAACTCCTTGGTATCCGGCACCGACGGGACCGGCGTGGTGCCGGTTGATCGAAAGTTCCGGATAACGGAGAGTTATAGCTACCGAGGCTATTTTTAACAAAGAAAAATAAAAAAATCAAGAAATGTGCAGTATACAGTATTTGGGTACTCACCTACAGAATGTTGTGTTAAATGGATGGTGGAAGATGCTTGATTAAGTACAGTACTGCCAGTTGAGAGTAATCCATAACTCTTTAATTAGCGGGAGAATCAAATGAAAACTACCCCTACTGACTAAATCGGCGTTGCCGGTTATTTGAGAGGAGTTTTCGGAGAACTCGCCGTTCGCGGAGACTCGGACTGCGACTCGGCAACATTGCCGGTTATTTGAGAGGAGTTTTTGGAGGATGATTTTTGCCGGTTAAGCGAGAATTCCGGATATTTGGGTGCCGGATAAACAAGAGTTTCCTGTATTATTTAAATGGAGCAAGACTACAAAATGCTGCAGTACAAAGGGATCTGGGGGTCCGAGTACATGAAACACAAAAAGTTAGCATGCAGGTACAGCAAGTAATTAGGAAGGCTAATGGAATGTTGGCCTTTATTGCAAGGGGTATGGAGTATAAAAGTAGGGAAGTTTTGATGCAACTTTATAGGGTGCTGGTGAGACCGCACCTGGAGTACTGAGTACAGTTTTGGTCTCCATATTTAAAGGAAGGATATACTTGCATTGGAGGCAGTACAGAGAAGGTTCACTAGGTTGATACCTGGGATGAAGGGGTTGACGTATGACGAAAGGTTGAGCAGGTTGGGCCTATACTCATTGGAGTTTAGAAGAATGAGAGGTGATCTTATTGAAACATATAAGATTCTGAGGGGGATTGACAGGGTAGATGCTGAGAGGATGTTTCCCCTAGTGGGGGTATCTAGAACTAGGGGGCATAGTTTCAGAATAAGGGGTCGCCCATTTAAGACGGAGATGAGGAGGAATTTCTTCTCTCAGAGGGTCGTGAATCTTTGGAATTCTCTACCCCAGAGAGCTGTGGAGACGGAGTCATTGAATATATTTAAGGTGGAGATTGACAGACATTTGAACTACAAGGGAGTCAAGGGATATGGGGAGAGAGCGGGAAAGTGGTGTTGAGGCCAAGATTGGATCAGCCATGATCTTATTGAATGGTGGAGCAGGCTCGAGGGGCCGATTGGCCTGCTCCTGCTCCTGTTTCTTATGTTCTTATGTTCAGCTGCCAAGGCCCTAAGCTCTGGAATTCCCTCCCTAAACCTCTCTGCCTCTCTACCTTTCTTTCCTCCTTTAAGCCAGTCCTTAAAACCTACCTCTTTGACCAAGCTTTTGATCATCTGCCCTAATTTCTCCTTATGTGGCTCAGTGTCAAATTTTGTTTTATAACACTCCTGTGGCATGCCTTGGGACGTTTTACTACGTTAAACGGGCTATATAAATACAAGTTATTGCTGTTGTTGATCAAAAATAGAAAGGCGATCTATTTGCCTTATGAAGAGTGAGGAAGTGTATGTGAGAAAAGGAGACTTCAATCAACCTGATATAAACTGGGAATGTCCAAGTTATGTTGAGTCAGGGTTGGTCAATGTGTACATGACTGCTTCTTGCCCCAGTGTGTCAAGGGAGCCATGAGAAGCAATGCTGATCCAGCTCTGGTATTCGCCACTGACCCAGAAAATGTACAGGAAATGGAAGTCGTAGCACCCCTGGGTGACAGCAACCTCAGAGTGATAAGGTTTCCATGATCTGGGAAGTCAGAAATACCTGAGACCAGAAGACAGGTACAGAATTTTAGAAGGGATAAATGTGATACAGTGAGGGAAGAGCTAAAACAAATAAATTGGGGGAAGGTTTAGTAGAAGTGAAGTCGAACACCTTTAAAGGTATAATAGTGAGCATTTCAGAGTGGGAGGAAGTTACTGAGTAGAGTAACCTCAGGGCTCGGTGTTGGGACCATTTCTATTTCTAATTTAGATAAATCACCCGGATTCAGAAACTCATTGTGACCTGGTCAGATTTCCAGATTTTACCAAACTGGGAGAGGAAGTGGAATCGGAAGAGGCAGCTCAGAAATCACAGAATGAGTTGGACAAGATATGTCAGTCAGCAATGGGGGGTGAAGTTTAATGGAGGTAAGTGTAAAGTGCTATAGATAGGAAAGAACTCTAGGCAACACGTACTCAATCAATGGAGTGTGAATAGCGAAGGATAAAGCTGAAAGAGACATAGCAGTCTTAGAAGATTCAACACTAAATATCTCCAACCAATGCAGAGCAGAAATCAACAAAGCCAATGGAATATTGAACTACAATAGTCAAACCAGTAGAATATGAGTTAAAGGAACGAATCATTGAACTGTGTCGTGCTCTTTTCAGAACACACCTTGAATATTTATCCAGTTATGGTCGCCTTGAAACAAGAGAAAATGGGAATGACCTTAAGCAGAGATTCCGGCCGCGATTTTTCGGTCCGATGCGGCTTGGGAGTGGGACAGCTGCCTTCCGGATTCCAGTCCTGCCCCCAATGACATCAGACACACAGACGCGATTTTACGTCAATTGGCCTTGTTAAGCCCGCCCTGCGGGCTTGCCGGCCAATTAAGAGAAAGCCGTTGATGACGCGTCATCTGCCGGTTTTCTTAAAGGGGCCACGCTCAATTTTCTTTGATGGCTGATTTTTCAGTGTTTGACAGCATTGAGGTGCTGCAAACACTAATAATCACTGTACAAAGGTGAGCCCTTGCACCCAGACTCTCCAGTGACTCCCTCCTTAGGCTAGAACAGATGGCAGCTGCAGGTGAGGTTACAGAAGCGATCTGCCACTGGTGAGAGAGGTTCTCCCAATGAGGTGGGACTACACATACAATCCAAAACTTGTCACCTACGGAAAAGTGTAAATGCATTAAAAATGATTTTCCCAACATTTTCTTACCTCTGAAACTCACCTGTGCCCCATTGGATCATTCACACCACTTCTGCAGCTGTCATCAATGAAGAAACATTACAGTAGACCCACAGCACGCCACACTTACCTGGCGTGGTGTCCGGACATTGGGAAGCCCGCAGTAGACCTGTCAAAATTTCAAAAAGCCTCTTAACTGCCTGTTAACAACCTGTTAACAAGCAGTTAAGTGCCTATAATCCTCTTCCTGCCACTAGGTGTCGGGTCCATGCGCACATCGGGGACCCGACACCCGGGAAGATTGTTTGGAGGCGGGTTGACAGCGGGTTTCCGACCCGCTGTCAATCTTTGCGATTTTGCCGGATGTCCAGCCTCCAAATCCGCCCCCTGAGCGCCGGCAAAATTCCAGCCGGAGAGTGGGAAGCAGGCACATTGGGACACCTCGGCTGTGACAGTATCTTAAGACCACAATACCTCCAAGGAAGAAAGTCTTTCCTTTTGTGATTTAACCCAGGAAAATAACAGGATAGAAACTCACTTGTGTTCACCCTTGTGTGTGCTCTCTTCAAACAGTTGTATCTAACAACATTACAGCATTCCATAAATAGATTTTTCTCAGACTCACTCGTCCTTTACAGTAGTAGGTATTGGTTGTCATTATGTTAATTTTCAAAATAACACACAACTAAAATGGGGTAAATTAATACAGCGATTTATATTGTGAAGTCCATTTAAGTTTAAAGAGTGAGCTTGCATTTATAGAGCACCTTTCACAGCTACAGTACATCCCAAAGTGCTTCACAGCCAATGAAGTACATTTGAAGTGTAGTCACTGTAAGAAACGGGCAGCCAATTTATATATAGCAAGGCCCCACAAACAACAATAAAATAAATGATCAAGCAATCTGTTTCTGGTGGTGTTGGTTGAGGGATAAATATTGGCCAGGACACCGGGGATAATTCCACTGCTCTTCTCTAAACTAGTACCGTGGTATTTTTTACATCCACCTGAGGGGGCAGATGGGCCTCGGTTTAACATCCTATCTGAAAGAGGGCACCTCTGACAGTGCAGCGCCAGCCTCGGTTATGTGCTTGAACCCATGAGCTTGTGAGGCAGAGGTGAGAGTACTACCACTGGGCCAAGACTGATGTTTACAGTATCATGTTTCATGGACAGAATTTAAGGTAGAATTCAGTAGAACGCTATGAATGTTGTGCTGCTTTGTTTCCAGTTGTTTTAATTATTTGGCATATTTAATAATTGCAAAAAATGGATACGTGATCGCATTTCTCAACTGTTCTCTGAATTTAGTCTGGGCCAGTGCGTAAATGCACGTGTTTGTACAGGAGCTCAACAGTTGAAACATATCTCCGGTGTACTCTGCGATAAGGAAAGGATCTGTGAATTCTTCTGGATCGTATTGACTGTCCGTAATTCTGGAAATGAGGAAAAATACAACAAATGGCATCCACAGCACGACAAAAGTGCCAGAAATGGAGAAGAGTAAAATGATGGATTTCCTTCGGCTCTGCATCTCTGGATCATCGCTGCTCTGGTCGTTGCGTTGACCTTGCAGTGCCCTGCGGGTTCGATTCGCCATCACAATGTGTCGAACAGTCAGAGCGTTGAGCAATAAAATCACAAGGTACGGCAACAATGGGTTTAAAATTATGTCGAGCCAGTCAAAAGTGATCCATCCTGGCAAGGTATAATAGCTTGGTTTGAATTTAGCATCCAACTCTACATTGTTAATTATAAATGCAGGCTCAAAAGCAAAATATACGGGGATGTTTTTCGAGCAGGATACGACACACACGGTCACTATAACCAAAGCTGCAGTTTTCTCCCTGCAATACTTCTCTCTGAACCTTTGACAGCAAATGAGGACAAAGCGATCGAAAGTGAAAGTGACCGTCAACCAGACAGAGCAGTCAATAGACACGTAGTTGATAACCTCATTGACACGAGCCATGGAAGTGTGGTTTAGAAGTGAAAATGGTAAATAATAAACAAGCATGTAATAGATTATCACATTGAAAATAATGACCAGTAGGTCCGCTGTCGTCATACCCACCAGGTAAAGAGTGATCCCTTTGGATAGACCACAGCCTCCTCGAGACAGAACGACAATAGTCAGGAGGTTAGCTACAAAGAAAAGAGCAAAATCCCCAAATTAATTACATAGAATTACGTAGAAATTACAGCACAGAATCAGGCTATTCGACCCAACAGGTCTCTGCTGGTGTTAATGCTCCACAAGAGCCTCCTCCCACCCTACATCATCTCACCATATCAAGATATCCTTCTATTCTATTCTCCCTCTTGTACTTATCCAGCTCCCCTAATTGATAAACTGGCAATATGTTTGTGGGTGTGATAATACTGCACAGATCGAAAGGAAGCAAAGTCCTCTCAAACCAGAAAATGTTGGGAACATAACCTGAGCACATAGGAATTGATAGACGGAAAAAGACCAAGATCTGTCTAATTCACCTTCTACCACTCGCATGACACAAGGATAATGGAGTTGTTGATTAATCATATCAATCAATCTCTATCAATGAGTCTACAACAGACCCAGGCACGAGGCGAGGAAAACCCCCAGTGATGGAGAGCTTTAGGAACCAGAGGTCTCAAGTCATCTGTCCCTCCCAAGCCTGCTGCACTTACCACATGTCATGTCTCAAATTACTCATATACTCTATCCCAAGATGTTATTTTCTGAAATAAAGTAAACTTAATAAATAGCAGAAAGTGCTGCTTATCGACGGAATACCTGAAACTGGATTCAGCATGGAGAGAGAAAGCCCTCTGTGATGAGAGATACCTCAAGAGTAACAACAGAGTTAACGAGTGATTTAAAAACCAACAACAACCAGCTTCAGCTTCTTACCGGGAACTCCAAAGATTGCAATAAAGTGACAGAAAATGAAAGCTGTCTGTTCTACTGTTGATAGTTCCATTGTTGGAGAGAGGAGACGACACCAATCGGTGACAACAGACCTGAAGCAACAGAGGTTCTTGATTGGTGACAGCCCCCTTATATATAGCAATAAAATCTCCCCTGTGATTCAATTAGGTTGCAGAGGGAGTGGAATTAGTTCGAGCTCTTTGAACAAACAGGTGTCATACTATTTAAGGGTATTTGTACTGTAAATATTATTGATTTATTTGTAAAATTTATCATTTCATTTATATTGTTAACCATAAAGCTGTTCTCAAGGCTTTATTTTTTATTGTGGTCAATGAATGTAATGGATTTACTATGTAATTGATGAGTTGTCTAAGTACTATTGTACTTGAATAAAATATTAACAGGTGTCATTCATTTTAACAGGTATTAAGCAACATAATTTTACGTATGTAACTGAACCGACCAGGGGGCAAGCAACCTTAGATCTGGTCCTGTGTAACGAGACAGGATTAATTAAAAATGTCCTAGTAAAGGATCCCCTTGGAATGAGTGACCATAACATGGTTGAATTCCATATTCAATTAGAGGGTGAGAAGGTTGGATCTCAAACAAGCGTGCTAAGCTTGAATAAAGGAGACTATGAAGGTATGCGAGCGGAATTGAGTAGAGTGGATTGGGAAAATAGATTAAAGGGTAAGACGACACATGATCAGTGGTGTACATTCAAGGAGTTATTTTACAACTTCCAAAAAAAATATATTCCACTGAAAAGAAAAGGGTGTAAAAGAAAGGACAGTCATCCGTGGCTAAGTAAAGAAATTAAGGATAGTATTCGACTAAAAACAAGGGCATATAAGGTAGCGAAATCTAGTGGGAGGACAGAGGATTGGGAAAACTTTAAAAGGCAGCAAAAAATAACAAAAAGATTGATTAAGAAAGGGAAGATAGATTATGAAAGTAAATTAGCAAAAAATATAAAAACAGATAGTAAGAGTTTTTATAGTTATATAAAAAGAAAAAGGGTGGCTAAAGTAAATGTTGGTCCCTTAGAGGATGAGACCGGGAAATTAATGGTGGGAAATATGGAGATGGCAAAAACACTGAATGAATATTTTGTATCAGTCTTTACAGTAGAGGACACTAAGAATATCCCAACACTGGACAAACAGGGGGCTATAGGGGGAGAGGAGCTAAACACGATCAAAATCACTAAGGAAGTGGTACTCGGTAAAATAATGGGACTCAAGGCGGATAAATCACCTGGACCTGATGGCTTACATCCTAGAGTCTTGAAGGAAGTGGCGGTAGGGATTGTAGATGCATTGGTAATAACTTTTCAAAACTCCCTGGATTCCGCTAAGGTCCCGGCAGACTGGAAAACTGCTAATGTAACACCCTTATTTAAAAAGGGCAGTAGACAGAAGGCTGGTAACTATAGACCGGTTAGCCTAACATCTGTGGTAGGTAAAATTTTGGAGTCCATTATTAAGGAAACAGTAACAGGACATTTGGATAATCATAATTTAATAGGACAAAGTCAGCATGGTTTTACGAAGGGGAAGTCATGTTTGACAAATTTGCTGGAGTTCTTTGAGGAAGTAACATATAGAGTGGATAAAGGGGAACCAGTGGACGTAGTGTATTTAGACTTCCAAAAGGCATTTGACAAGGTGCCACACAAAAGATTATTGCTTAAGGTAAAAAATCACGGGATTGGGGGTAATATTCTGGCATGGATAGAGGATTGGCTATCTAACCGAAAGCAAAGAGTTGGGATAAATGGTTCATTCTCAGACTGGCAATCAGTAACTAGTGGTGTTCCGCAGGGGTCAGTGCTGGGTCCCCAACTCTTTACAATCTATATTAACGATTTGGAGGAAGGGACCAAGTGTAACATATCAAAATTTGCAGATGATACAAAGATGGGAGGGAAAGTAGTGAGTGAGGAGGACATAAAAAACCTGCAAGGGGACATAGACAGGCTAAGTAAGTGGGCAGAGATTTGGCAGATGGAATACAACACTGGAAAGTGTGAGGTGATGCACTTTGGCAGGAAAAATCCTAGAGCAATTTATTATCTTAATGGCAAGAAACTGGAGAGTACTGAAGTGCAAAGGGATCTGGGGGTCCTGGTGCACGAAACTCAAAAGGTTAGTATGCAGGTGCAGCAAGTGATTAAGAAGGCAAATGGAATGTTGGCTTTCATTGCTAGGGGGATAGAATATAAAAATAGGGAGGTATTGCTTCAGTTGTACAAGGTATTGGTGAGACCGCACCTGGAATACTGCATACAGTTTTGGTGTCCTTACTTAAGGAAAGACATCCTTGCTCTCGAGGCAGTGCAAAAAAGGTTCACTCGGTTAATCCCGGGGATGAGGGGGTGGTCATATGAGGAGAGGTTGGGTAGATTGGGACTCTACTCATTGGAGTTCAGAAGAATGAGAGGCGATCTTATTGAAACATATAAGATTGTGAAGGGGTTGGATCGGGTGGATGCGGGGAGGATGTTCCCGATGACGGGTGAGACTAGAACTAGGGGACATAGTCTTAGAATAAGGGGCTGCTCTTTCAAAACTGAGATGAGGAGGAACTACTTCACGCAGAGGGTGGTAGGTCCATGGAATATGCTGCCACAAAAAGCTGTAGAAGCTACATCATTAAATAAATTTAAAACAGAAATAGACAGTTTCCTAGAAGTAAAGGGCATTAAGGGTTACGGGGAGCGGGCAGGAATTTGGACATGAGTCTAGGTTCGGATCGGTCATGGCCCTGTGGGTAGTGGAGCGGGCCCAGGGACCGTGTAGCCTGATTCTGCTCCTATTTCGTGTGTGCAATTCTGTTAGATGCAGGAGATGGTTCTGTGATAGATAGTAGATTGGCGGTTAGGATCAGATCAGCCATGATCTTATTGAATGGCGGAGCAGGCTCGAGGGGCCGATTGGCCTACTCCTGCTCCTATTTCTTATGTTCTTATGTTCTTATGTACACGGGAAGGTTGAAATCCAAACAGTTCCAAATGAAGAATATTGTTCTGAGAACATTAATACAGGAAAAGTTAACTCTCTGTGGGCTTATCCGTATATTAATAAATGGTGGTTTTATGACTTGAAATGGGAAGGGTTGAAATCTTTCTGTCCATGGTGTAAGAGAAATGATCTTTTAGACAGTTCTCCTCATAGGTATATAACGTTCAGCATCTGAGAAATGAGAAGCACCAACACAGAATTGTTCCTTTTTACTCGTTTATTCTAACCCAAAGACAGATATAAACAAACACAACCTTTAAGCAGGGAATGTGACTCGACGGTGGGGGTGATCAGTCCCTGTAGCGGAGGGAGAAACTTTCTTCACTGTAGTTCCTCGATGCCCTGATGACTCCTCTACAGGATACCTGATCCTGGGACGCACCCTTCTCCAGGAAACACACAGGGATGGATTTTGAATGACCCGTGGACTCGGGTTTGGAGGCGTGTGGGGGGTTAAAGTAGCAGATTCGGGGGTCCTGACCCCATCCCAACTCCAACACGCCTCCACGCAATTTTGACAAAATCGGTCGCAGGGTTCCCGACTCCGTCCCGCCTCCAAGAGGCGGGAGAGGCCATTAACGCCCTTAACAATCCCTAAAGTGGCTCAGTAATGCCATTTTGAAGCATTTTAGGTAGTTTAACCCTTTTCCCACGTGAAGCACGCCTGATGGGAAACACGCCAGTGAAACCTGGCGAGAGCACAAGTGGATTGCTGACTCTCAGCTGCAGCTCAACCTTTAAATAGGAGATTTGATCAGCCATCATTTGCAGGTGGCAGGACTTTGTTGTCACAGGTCTGGGGGAACTTTTAGAAGGCATAACCACAGCTCTGGAAGTTTGGAGCCTGACACCCATCTGCAGTGTGACCTCCTGGGAACCCCCTCTCACCACCCTCATTGAGCACTTCCTCAACTGAGACATATACCAGAGGCATGGGAGCTATTTATTTCCTTCCCTCCTGGATATCCGATGAGGACGAACAACAGCCGCGGCACCAGCAGAACCATGAACAACAGCACCACCAACAGCAGCAGCAACAGCAAGAGCGCCAAGCTGCTGCTCACCCACCTGAAGCTGCACAGGACAGAAGGGGCCAGCGCATGGAAGGCCGTCGGCGCAGGAGATACCCCCCAAACAGGGTCTACAGACAGAGGGTCAGCTACCTCAACATGTCTGAGCAGCAGTGCCAAAGGCGGTTCCGACTTTCGCGAGAGGTAGTGGGTGACATCTGCGGATGCTCACTCGCGAGCTGTGATACACCAGGTGACAACACTACTCTATGTCCCGAGGGTCCCACCGAGGTGTGAGTGTCTGCGCTGGTGCTGGGTGCGCTGAGTTCTGCTGACGCTGCGCCCTCAGAGGTTGCAGCTTCCTCTGAGGAGTCTGGGGGCTCAGGCTGTTCCTCCTGGCTAGTGGGGATGGGTGCTTGCGATGGTCCTGTGGGGGAGTAAAGGAAAGAGTCAGAGATGTGATGCCAAGGTTACATGCACATTGCATATTGCAGATGATCATAAATCCATCTGTTAGAGCTTCAGATTCATTATCAGCGACTCATGCAATGTCAATGAGAGAGATGGAACACTATTCAGTCACCAGCTTGCTCTGATGCACCCGTCTGTCCGTCCCCCACTTGCGTTTCCTCCTCTACGCCCACGATCTCCAGGACCGCATCCTCCCAGGGGGTGAGCTGCGCTAATGAGGGTGGCCCTCCTCCTGTCCTGGCTCTTTCCCTTTTATTGTGAGCTCTCTTTTCCTGCAATGAGGGAGAAAGGTGGAGTTTGAGTGAGATTGAAGGAGTGAGTGTAGAGAATCCATAGCATAGATGCTTAGAAGGAGACAAAGATGGATTGAGCTGGCGAGACTAAGGGCCCTCCCTGTGTGTTGTAAGTTGTTTTCAAAGCATGACAGTGATAGGGAATGTGAGGGCTGCATAGGCGAATAGTAAGGTGAATGTGACCATAGAGTGAGAGGGAATGGGTAAGGGTGTATGGATGTCAGTGTCAAGTGGGATATGGAGGAAGAGGTTGGTAAAGCTGAGTGCTGGTGAGAAGAGGCAATGGGGATCAGATTGAGGGTGAAGGGAAAGTCATACTCACTTTAGCAGTACGTAGAAGGTCATGAAACCTCTTCCTGCACTGGATCCAGGTTCTGCATGTGAATGATAAGGAGGTGACCTCCTGGGCGATCTGGACCCACACAGCCTTGGTCTGCTGGGGAGGCTTCTTCCTCCCTGAGGAGGGGAAGAGCACCTCTCTGTTGGCTCTTGCTCCATCCACCAAAGCCTGCAGCCAACGTCATGGAACCTGGGAGCAGCCCTGGGTCTTTGGCTGGCCATTCCTGCTGCAGGTGCCTTTAGAATACAGGTCCAAAAGCTTGGCAGCCTGCAGAGGAAGCAAGGCTTGTTGCAGACCTTAAATGCGGCAGCAATGATGACATCATCGGAGGCGACTTTCAGACTGGAATAACTCATTGGCCATGGGTTCCCACATGTTGGAACTCTATTGCCCAATTAAGTTAAAATCGCATCATTCATCCACATTAATCTGGAGTCGGGGGGGCAACACGAAATGCGGGTAACACGACCCCAACCCGACCCCAAGACAAAATCCAGCCCACAATGTTATAACTATGCTCTTCTAATCACAAAACCATCAGCTTTAGTCTGATTGGTCAAAGTCCTTTCACCTTTTACACAGTCAAAACACTGCTGGTGCTGGAAATCTGAAATATAAGCAGAAAATACTCAGCAGACCAGGCAGCATCTGTGGAGAGAGAAAAACAGAGTTAACGTTTCATCAGAACTGGAAAATGTTAGAGATGTAACAGGGTTTAAGAAAGCACAGAGGCAGGGAAAGGAGGGAGGGGAGGAAAGAACAAAAGGGAAGGTCTGTGATAGGGTGGAAGAGAGGAGTGATTTAAATGACAAAAGGGATGATGGTGCGAGGCAAAAGTGGGGGTGGTCATGGGACAAGTAAAGAAACAAAAGCTGGGTCCAGAGGAGGTGTAAATGGTTACAGCAGAATCATTACCAACACCTGCTCTCTGAGAAAATGGGGACAGAGGATATGATCTGAAATTGTTGAACTCAATGTTGAGTTCTGAAGTTTGTAAAGTACCTCATTGAAAGATGAGGTGCTGTTCCTCAAGCTTCCGTTGAGCTTCATTGGAACAGTGTAGGACGCTGAGGATAGAGAGGTCAGAGTGGGAGTGGGCTGGAGAAATAAAATAGCAAGTGACCAGAAGCTTAGGGTCACACTTGCCGACTGAATGGAGGTTTTCAGCAAAGCGTTCAGCCAATCTGCGTTTGGTCTCACCAATGTGGGGAGACCACATCATGAGCAGCAAATACAGTACATTAAATTGAAAGAAGTACAAGTAAATCACTGTTTCACTTGGAAGGAGTGTTTGGTGCCCTGGACAGTGGGAAGGGAGGTGGTGAAAGGGCATGTGTTGCATTTCCTGCACTTGCATGGGAAAGTGCCGTGGGAAGGGTAGGGAGTGTTGGGAATGATTGAAGAGTAGAGGAAACAGTCTCTTCGGAATGCTGTAGGGGGAGGGGAGTGGAAGTTGTGTTTGGTGGTGGCATCACGCTGGAGGTGGCGGAAATGGCGGAGGATAATCCGTTGAAAGTGGAGGCTGGTGAGGTGGGAGGTGAGGGTAAGGGCAACCATGTCGTGGTTCTGGGAAGGAGGGGAAGGGGTGAGGGCAGAAGTGCGGGAAATGGGACGGACACGGTCGAGGGCTCAGTGGAGGGGAATCCTCGGTTGAAGAAAAAGGAAGACATATCGGAAGCACTGGTATGGAAGATGGCATTGTCAGAACAGACGCGATGAAGATGGAGAAACGGGGAGAATGGAATAGAGTCCTTACAGGAGGTCGGGTGGGAGTTAGTGTAATCAAGGTAGTTGTGGGAGTCAGTGGGCTTATAGTAGATATTGGTTGACAATCTATCTCCCGAAATGGAGATAATGAAGTCGAGGAAGGGAAGGGAAGAGTCGGAGATGGACCATATGAAGGCGAGGGAGGGGTGGAAATTTGAAACAAAGTTGATGACATTTTCCAGTTCGGAAGAAGAGCAGGAAACAGCACCGATACAGTCATCAATGTATCGGAGAAAAAGATGAGGGCGAAGACCTGAGTAGGACTGGAACAAAAAATGCTCCATGTATCCCATGGAAAGGCAGGCATGGCCAGGACCCATACGGGTTCCCTTAGCAACACCTTTTATTTGGGGGAAGTGAGAGGAGTCAAAGGGGAAGTTGTTGTATGTAGTTCAGTAGACTTGTTCAGTGGAACAAGTTCAGCCAGGCGGAGGAGGGTGGTGGTGGATGGGGACTGGTTGATCCTCCAGTTCAAAGAAGAAGCGGAGAGCCGCAGGCCATCCTGGTGGGAGATGGAGCTGCAGAGGGGGTGGAAGTCCATGGTGAAAAGGAAATGGTTATGGCCAAGAAACTGGAAACTGCTAAAGTGGCAGAAGGCATCAGACGAGTCGTGGATGTAGGTGGGAAGAGACTGGACAAGGGGAGAAAAAATAATCAGGATAGGAGGAAATAAGTTTTATGGGGCAAGGAAAAGGCTGTAATTATGGGTCTACCAGGTCAGTACAGTTTGTGGATCTCGGGAAGGAAGTAGAAGTGGCCTGTGCAGGGTTGGGGGACTATGAGGTTGAAGGCAATGGGGGAGGATATGAGATCAGTGACGGGCTGGGAAACGATGGCTTGATGTTCAGTGGTGGGATTGTGGTCCAGGGTGAGGTAGGGGGAGGTGACGGAGAGTTGGCGTTCAGCCTCTGCAAGGCAGAGATCGGTTCGGCAAGTAACAGAGGGCGGGGTTGAGGTGAAACAAGAATTCTGAAAACGGGAGAAAGGGTCCGCTGTGCGGGGGGGGGGGGGGGGGGGAACTCTTGGCCAAAGAAGTGGGTGCAGATGCGAGGGAGATAGAAGGAGAGCTCAGCATCATGCCGAGCTTGAAATTCATTGAGGTGGGGGCTGAAACATAAGGGAATGAAACTGAGGCTTTTCCTGAGGACTGATCATTCAGGGTCAGAGAGGGGAATGTCAGAGGAGATAGTGAAAACACGGCAAAGGGTGAGATTGGAAGGAGGGATGGGCACCGAGGAAAGTGAAGGGAAGATGGATCCAGAGGGGCATTGGTGTCTAAGAGTTGTTGAAGCTTGCGGTCCTTGACACCTGAATGGCAGAAAAACAGGTTTTTGTTAAAGCGTCGGATGAGGTGAAGGATGAAATGGAACTGCAGACCAGGACAACTGTGAAAGAGAGTGAGTCAGTGCTGCTGAAGAGAAAGGTCGAGAGTGTGCATGTGGTGGCGCATTGCGCTGAGCATGGATCTCAGGAAGCGGCGAGAGCAGTGGTTTGTGGAATGCTGAACATCATGGAGATATCTGTAATCATCAGTGGATCTGAAAAATGAAGTGTGGAATTTCAATTGCAATCTACGAGGAATAAGTCGGCGCCAGAGACAATTGCTGAGGAAAGAGATGTGGCTGTGAAATCAAGTTTTAGTCGATACCCGATGAAACACGAGAAGGGAAACAGAAAGCAATGAAGGTGAACAAGGTTAAAAGAGACAAATGGAAATCGCATCGGAATGAAGGGCAGAACTTCTTCAAGGTGCCATTCCTGGAAGAGAAGTGGCAGTGAATTAAACACTAATACAAAAGCAAAATACTGCGGATGCTGGAAATCTGAAATATAACAGAAAGTGCTGGAAAAATTCAGCAGGTCAGGCAGCATCTGAGCAGAGAGAAACAGAGTTAACGTTTCAGGTTGGTGACTGTGATATCTTGAGACACAGCATATATATGCAACAGCACAACATTGCTTTCGGTAAGAAGTGTACTGCATATGGCTTTATTATTATATACATCAGTAGCCCACCAGGTGGCTCTATTGCACCTCTCCCTCTTTATTGAAGAAGTTAATCATAGCAAATAATCATTGTACATGATTTGCATGGTATACACAACTCTTGGTATACATTTCTCAAATGGAACCCATTTTATGTATTCAAATTCTACTATAGAATTCTGTAACACAAACAAAAGATATGAACTTATTTTCCATATTTACAGATTAAACTTAACCACTGGTTTTCTGTTTCGAAGAGGATACCTTCTTTCTTGAACAGAACTTTCAGATCTTGTTGTAAGACTTTGACTCATTCTAAGCTGAGCCCGTGGAGAATTTTTCTCCAAGGGCTGATCTTGATCTACATTTGGACTCTCTACACTTTCATACTGTTTGTTTGCCTGACTCGGGCTCAGACTTAAATTCTGACTTTGTCTTGGACTTGTTTCTGGTACGTCTGATGTAGGATTTGCTACTGGTACTCTACTTGTAATAAGACTATCTAACTCATCAGAATAAATTGAATCATCCCAGCTTTCAACTCCTTCCACATCTGTAGGTAAGATATGATCAATGTGAACAAACCTAACCTTTCCATGATCAAACATCTTGACCAAATATGTGCGAGGGCCACATATCTTCACTACTCTTCCTGGTAACCACTTTAACCATTTATGGTGATGGTTCTTCACTCTAACCTTCTGGTTCAAATTCACACTTCTCTCTAACTCTACCTTTATCATGACTCTCTTTCTGCCTTGTTTGTTTCTCTTCTATGGACTGTGCCAAGTTTGGCTTTAACAACGAGAACCTGGTTCGTGGCTGTCGTTTGAGAAACAACCCTGCTGGTTTTCTACCAGTAGTGGTATGAGGAGTATTCTGATAGGTAATCAGAAAATTTGCCAGTTTGTGGTCCAACGACAACTGACGTTTCTTTGGATTTGGATCCAACATTTGCTTGAAGAGGGCACGTTTGACAATTTGTACTGTGCGCTCTGCTGCAACATTTGAAGCAGGGTGGTACGGTGGAACTTTGGTATGTTTCACACCATTTCTGCTCATGAACTGTGTGAACTCTTCTGAACAAAATTGCGGCCCATTTTCAGACACAATTTCTTCTGGGAGGCCGTATGAAGAAAACAATCTTCGCAAATTGTCTAGTGTTTTGCTTGTTGTTATTATCCGCATCGGAAACACCTCTACCCACTTCGAGTGACTATCTATCACTATGAACAATTGCTGTCCTTCCAGCTCAGCAAAATCTACATGTAACCTTTGCCACACTCTGGGAGGCCATTACTATGGCTGTAATGGTACTGATGGTGGTTTCTTGCTCACCGATTGACATGTTGTACACTGACTGACTATGTACTCTATCTCTTTATCTAAACTTGGCCACCATAAGTAATTGCGTGCAATGTTATTGGTCAAGCACATTCCCAGGTGCTGGTCATGAAGATCTCCGAACAATTTAGACCTGAACCTATTTGGGATAACCACTCTTGCTCCCCACATGATACAATCTTTATCCATGGATAATTCATTCCTATGAATGAAGTATGGATGGATATCTTCCTCTGATTCCTGGTTTGGCCATCCATTTGGTATGTAATCATACACCTTTGACATAATTGGGTCATGTTTGGTTGCCCTACCAATTTCTTCAGCTGTGACTGGCAGCTCATCAATGTATGAGAAACAGAACACTTCTTCCTTATTGGGTGTAACTTGTGATGGGGATGGCAACCTGGACATAGCATCAGCATTACTGTGATCAGCTGATCGTCTGTACTCAATGTCATACGTATACGCTGACAAAATCAAAGCCCATCTCTGCATTCGGGCTGCAGCTAAGGTTGGAACTGGGGACTTTGGATGGAGGATTGCTGTCAGGGGCTTAAGGTCAGTAACTATGGTAAACTTACGACCAAACAAGTATTTGTGAAACTTCTTGACCCCAAAAATCAATGACAAAGCTTCCCTTGCTATCTGCGCATAATTACGCTCACTGGCACAGAGTGCGTGAAGCAAAAGGTCTCTCCTCCACACTATCTAGTACATGAGAGATCACTGCCCCAACTCCATACGGAGAGGCATCACACGCTAGCTTGATCTCCTTTCAATACATCATAGTGAACTAACATGGTACTCTCTACGAACTGGTTTATACACTCTATGATTGCTGTGTCGCATTCTTTTGACCACTTACAAGGGACCGGTTTTCTCAACAGCTTTCCCTTGGTTGAATGTGAACCATCTTTGTCTACTCTGTGCCCTAAGTACTCCACTGAGTTTTGAAACAACTCACACTTGTGAGCTGTCACTCGTACTCCGTGCTTCTCTAGCCATTTGAGCACTTCATTCAACACCTCATCATGGATTTGCCTGTTTGGTGCTGAAATGAGTCTGTCATCCAAATAACACACTACCCCTTCAATCCCTTGCAAAATTTGATTCATCACCCCCTGGAATATGTTGGGGCAGAAGACACTCCAAATGGTAGCCTATTGAACTATTATAGGCCTCGGTGAGTATTTAGTCAAGCATGACTTGGACTCTTCATCTAACTCAAGTTGTAGGTAGGCGTTTGTTAGATCTAACTTCGAAAAGATCTGGCCACCTGTCAGCATTGTGAACAAATCTTCCACATTTGGCAACGTATTGGGTAGATTACACTCTAGAACCTGGTTTACGGTTACCTTATAATCACCACACAACCTTATCTTACCATCTGACTTAGGTACAACAACAATGGGTGTAGCCCAATTACTCAGATCTACCTTAGAGATAATGTTCTCAGTTTCTAGTCTTTTGAGTTCTTTGCTCAACTTTCTCTTTGAGTGCGTATGGTACGGGACGTGGCTTGCAGTAAACTGGTCTTGTTTCCTTCTGCACTCTGACACTCGCCTTGAAGTCTTGGATCGGACTGCCCGTTTCGCCGAACCCCTTCGGATACTGCTTGATGACATCATCTTTCGATGCAAATTTCGCTTCCACACGAAAAATCTCATTCCAATCCAGCTTCAGTGATCCCAACCAATTTCTACCTATCAAGGCAGGCTTGTCTCCTGCCACTACTATGAGTGGCAAGCTCTGACACTGATCCTTGTATTTCACTGGTTTGGTGACACTTCAACTACAGGGATTTGCTCTCCTGAGTAGCCTCGCAGCTCTAACTTCAATTACTCTAGTCGATAATCACAGAACTTGTCGCGATATAGTGATTCCGGTACTACGCTCACAGATGCACCAGTGTCGATTTCCATGGGTATCTTGGTTCCTGCGACATCTATTTGGATGATGATACCTTGCGAATCGCTGTTAGATACCTTTGTGCTCCTGATGACGTGAATCTCCAGAAACTCCTCGTCCTGCTGCTTCTCTTCAATGGTACGTAGTGTCTGGCAATTTCTACTTCAAGTATTTCTAGTCGGTTTAATCTTCTGTCGCCACGCCTTTGCAAGATGCCCCGTTTTCTTTCAGTAGAAACACTCTGCCTTCACATATGGACAGCTTTGATCGATGTGTTGTCCCAGGCACTGATAGCACGACTTCAATGCACTGTTACCATGGCCAGTTGTTGAGGTCTTGCGGCCCAACTGTCTTTTACTTTTAGCCTGCAGCCGATTCACCTCGGTTGTCTGACGACTGGAACTCTCGGGAGTGTTGGTCGGCCATATCCATCGACATAGCTGTCTGACAAAAGCTAAGACAAAAGTCAAGTTAGGGGTTGTCAACAATTTACTTCTGATACGTTCGTTTTTCAACCCACAAACAAAGCGGTCATGCACAGCTCAGTCCTGAAAGTTTCCAAAATGACAGTGAATGGATAGCTTTTTTAAAGCTACAATGTACTCACTGAGACCCTCGTCATTTAATTGATCACGTGTTCCAAAACGATAACTTTCAGCAATTTCCAGGGGCTCAGGACTGTAGTGCTGTTCTAACTTGGTTAGGATCTCCTTCAGTGGCGTGTCCTTCGGCTTGATGGGAACAAGCACATTTTTCAGGGTTTCATACACCTCGGGGCCTGTTTCATTTCTAAAACTGCCCGGTTTACATCATCGGGGACTTTGACAATACTATTCGCGGTGAAAACCATTTCCAGACGCTCCACATATGCTCCGAAAGTCTCTCGGTCACAATGGAACTCACCCAAACACCCTATTATTCCCAGAGGCACAGCCATCTGGACTCTGGCGACATTGACAGTTCAGCCACGTATGCTCAAAATTTACCTCGGATTTTTAAGTTTTTCTGCAAAACAAACAGTCCCTCCGTTGGTTGGCAGGATTATGTTCCAACAAAAATTTCAGCTAGGGAATCCGCAATCGCATCCTCATCGCCAATTCTTTGATATCTTGAGACACAGCATATATATACAACAGTACAACATGACTTCCGGTAAGAACTGTACTGCACTTGGCTTTATTATTATATATATCAGTAGTCCACCAGGTGGCTCTGTTATAGTGACCTTTCATCAAAACTGGAAAATGAAAGAGATGTATCAGGCTTTAAGCAGGTACAGAGGCAGGGAAAGGGAGTGGGGGGGGGGGGAAGTTCCGAGGCAACTGTCTTCTCCAATCCGCTCAAGTGGAGCTGACTGCAGACCATTGTCTTATCTCAGCTTTGAAGCTGTTTGACTAATATGTGGAGTCTGCAGCTGTATCCTGATGAGGCCTCTTTTAGACAATGCTTTTGTTGACAGTTATCATGTTCATATCAACAGAAAATGTAGCAAATAGTCAGGAGGTCAGACAGCATCTGTGTATAGAGAAACAGAGTTAACATTTCAGATTGGTGACCTCGCGTCAGAGTGAAATGTCACTGACCTGAAACGTGGGGGGGGGAATTGTAATCTGGAGGAGTGCGTAGGTTTGAGTGCGCCGGGTGGGGGGGGGGCGGGGGGGGAGGTAAAACCAGCAAAAATGTCAGCGTGTTGGGAAGCTGACTTCCGGGTTCAACCCGAGCAAGTTAGGCTGCTTGCGTGCAACCCCCTTGGGAGAGGCGGGTTGCCTATTAACATATGTAAATCGCTTAATTAGCCCGATATTTCAAATTTACCGCCACATCCACGGATTTCCCGGGTTTCCTGAAAGTCGCCAGTGAAGGCAAGGCGAGAGCACAGCGGCAATTGAGGGGGGCTGAAATTCAGCCTAATGTTTCAGGTTGATGACTTTTCATCAGAACTAAAAGCTTGCAGGTTGTAGGAAGGAGGAAAGCTCATTAAAACAGATGATCTGGTCATTATCACATTGCTGTTTGTGGGACCTTGCTGTGCACAGATAGGCTGCTGCATTTCCTATATTGCAGCAGTGACGACACTTCAAAAATACGTCACTGACTATAAAGCGCTTTGGGATGTCCTGAGGTCGTGAATGCCGCTATATAAATGCAAGTTCTTTCTTTTTAAATCTAGAATGTGAAAACAAATCACCATTAAAAGGACTAATGGGTTAAATTCATTGTCAGCTGAATGCTTCTTACTCAGACAATGACCTCACTACACATCTGCATTGCCACAATTACAATACATCAAATATTTCGATATTTTCCGGATCAGCTGTTTGGAACAAAGCCACACATTTTGTCTTCAGCCAGTTATTTTTCTGCAATATTTCAGAAACCATTGCCCTCATCAATCATATTTAGGCCAAGAGGTTTTTTTTTTTGTTTGAAATTGCCATCTCTGGTTTCCTGTGACCTTTTTAAACTTCTATTAAAATACATAACACAATTAGAGTTTGCTAATATACAGTGAGTCCTTTTCATAACTCTCTGCGGGCACATCTGAGACATGGGCTGCAGTGAACCACGCTCTATAGCGAGAGTGTCCTGTAAACCTCCATTAACTCTGAGTCTACATCAATGTTATATTGAAAGCTACCGTGTGTCATGAGGTATTAGAACATAGGGACAGGAGGAGGCCATTCACCCCCTCGAGCCTGATCCGCCATTCATGGCTGATCTGTATCTCAACTCCATTTACCTGCCTTTGTTGCGTATCCCTGGATACCCACTCCTCACAAAAATTGATCGATCTCAGTCTTGAAATGTTGATTTGACCCAGAATCCACAGCCTTTTGGGGGGAGAGAGAATTCCAGATTTCCACTACAAGTGGAGAGAGATTTTTCAGGCCTCCACATCCCTCTTGACGAATAAAGGGAGCAATTAATGTTTTTATTCTGTAAGTTAATGAAACACTAAGCAAGAAAGAAAGGACTCGCATGTCTATAGAGCCTTTCTACTGAAGAGCAACCAACTGGGCCAAGGCTGACAGCTAACTAATTCTCTCCCTAAACCGCTCCGCCTCGCTCTCCTCCTCTAAGAGACTCCTTATAACCTACCACTTTGACCAAGCTTTTGGTCACCTGTCCTCATGTCTCCTACTTTGGCTCGTTGTCATTTTTTGTCTGTCCCTGTGAAGCACTTGGGACATTTTACTACATTAAAGGTGCTATATAAATGCAAGTTGTTGTTGTTGTTGTTGCAATCATCAAATTGATTCTGCTTTGCCATCAAACGTAAAGTGGAGCCCAACATCTAACAATATTGAGGGTATACATTTCTCAATCTTACAAAGTTGAGCTATGTTTAGATAGTCTAATAAAACACTGACAGAAATAAATGGAACATCAGAACAGGAGGCCATTCAGCCCCTCGAGTCTGTTCCACCATTGAATTAGATCATGACTGATCTGCACCTCAACTCCATCTACCCACCTTGGTTCCATCTCCCTTAGGGTGAAGCTAACTAACTGACTAACTAACAAACAACAACAGCAACTTATATAGTGCCTTTAACATAGTAAATTGACCCAAGGCGCTTCACAGGTGCGTTACCAAACTAAAATTTGACAACAAGCCACTTAAGGAGATTTGAGGACAGATGACCAAAAGCCTGGTCAAAGAATTCGATTTTAAGGAGCGTCTTAAAGGAAGAGAGAGGTGGAGAGTCGGAGAGGTTTAGGGAGGGAATTCCAGAGCTTGGGGCCGAGACAGCTGAAGGCCACCAATGGTCGAGCGATGAAAACTGGGAATGTGGAAAATCTACCAAATAGATCATGATTTTCAACATTGTGTAAGGAATCCAATGACCTAGTGAGATGTAAAAGTGCCTCTGTTACTCTCTCTGTGTTTCTGTTACTCTCTCTCTCTGTGTCTCTGTTACTCTCTCTCTCTGTGTCTCTGTTACTCTCTCTCTGTGTCTCTTACTCTCAGTGCCTCTGTTACTCTCTCTGTCCCTCTGTTATTCTCTGTGTGTCTCTGTTATGTTCTCAGTGTCTCTGTTACTCTCTCTGTCCCTCTGTTACTCTCTGTGTGTCTCTGTTATGCTCTCAGTGTATCTGTTACTCTCTCTGTGTCTCTGTTACTCTCTCTCTGTGTCTCTTACTCTCTGTCCCTCTGTTACTCTCTCTGTCCCTCTGTTATTCTCTGTGTGTCTCTGTTATGCTCTCAGTGTCTCTGTTACTCTCTCAGTGTATCTGTTACTCTCTCTGTGCCTCTGTTACTCTCTCTGTCTCTTTTACTCTCTCTGTGCATCTGTTACTACCAGTTCTGGGGGAGGTGGGACCTGTACAGGCCGGACGGGTTGCACCTCAACAGAGCTGGCACCAATGTCCTCATGGAGGGGGTTTTGCTCGTGCTGTTGGGGAGGGTTTAAATTAATTTAGCAGGAGGATGTGCACCAGGGTGTAGCATTAGAAAGGAGAAACAAGGTGCACAAAGGATTGGGAGCGACAGATAGCACTAGAGTAAGAAATAGTAAGGTATTAGGTGGGGTCAGATTAAGAGAGAATACAAGAAGGTCTAAGAGAGGTTTACAGTGCATGTGTGTAAATGCACAAAGCATGGTAAATAAGGTTGGTGAGCTGCAGGCGCAAATAGACACATGGGAATATGATGTTGTGGCGATAACAGAGACCTGGCTCAAAAAAGGACAGGTTTGGATACTAAATATTCCTGGATATAAGGTGTTCAGGAAAGATAGGGAAGGAAAGAAAGGAGGTGGGGTGGCAGTATTGATTAAGGAGAATATTACAGTGCTGGAGAGAGAGGATGTCCTGGAGGGGTCAAGGACAGAATCTATTTGGTTAGAGTTAAGAAACAATAGAGGTGCCATTACACTACTAGGTGTATTCTATAGGCCACCAACTAGTGGGAAGGATATACAGGAGCAAATTTACAGGGACATTACAGAGAGGTGCAAGAACT
Source organism: Squalus acanthias (assembly GCA_030390025.1). Taxonomy (NCBI): domain Eukaryota; kingdom Metazoa; phylum Chordata; class Chondrichthyes; order Squaliformes; family Squalidae; genus Squalus; species Squalus acanthias. The sequence goes on along the minus strand of CM059436.1, from coordinate 91,245,288 downwards.
ATAGAGTAGTGATAATGGGGGACTTCAACTATCCTAATATAGACTGGGATAGTAATACTGTAAAGGGCAGAGAGGGGGAAGAATTTCTGAAGTGTGTTCAGGAGAACTTTCTTGATCAGTACATTTCTGGCCCAATGAGGAAGGAGGCATTGCTGGATCTGGTTCTGGGGAATGAGGTGGGTCAAGTGAGCAAGTGTCAGTAGGGGAACATTTAGGGAACAGTGATCATAGTATCAAAAGGTTTAAATTAGCTATGGAAAAGGATAGGGAGCAATCTAGAGTAAAAATACTTAATCGGAGGAAGGCCAATTTCAGTGGGTTGAGAATGGATCTGGCCCGGGTAAATTGGAATAAAAGATTGGCAGGCAAAACTGTAATCAAACAATGCGCTGCCTTTAAAGAGGAGATGATTCGGGTACAGTCGAGGTATATTCCCACAAGGGGGAAAGGTAGGGCAACCAAAGTCAGAGCTCCCTGGATGACGAAAGAGATAGAGAGTAAGATGAAGCAGAAAAAGGGGGCTTATGACAGATGTCAGGTTGAGAATACAAGTGAGAACCAGACTGAATATAGAAAGTTCAGAGGGGTAGTGAAAAAGGAAATAAGAGGGGCAAAGAGAGAGTATGAGAATAGATTGTCAGCTAACATAAAAGTGAATCCAAAAGTCTTTTATAGGCATATAAATAATAAATGGGTAGTAAGAGGAGGGGTGGGGCCGATTAGGGACCAAAAAGGAGACCTACACATGGAGGCAGGGGGCATGGCTGAGGTACTAAATGAGTACTTTGCATCTGTCTTTACCAAGGAAGAAGATGCTGCCAAAATCATAGTGAAAAAGGAGGTAGTTGAGATACTGGATGGGATAAAAATTGATAAAGAGGAGGTACTAGAAAGGCTGGCTGTACTTAAAGTAGATAAGTCACCAGGACCGGATGGGATGTATCCTAGGATGCTGAGGGAAGTAAAAATGGATATTGTGGAGGTACTGGCCATAATCTTCCAATCCTCCTTAGATACAGGGGTGGGGCCAGAGGACTGGAGAATTGCAAATGTTACACCCTTGTTCAAAAAAGGGTGTAAGGATAAACCCAGCAACTACAGGCCAGTCAGTTTAACCTCGGTAGTGGGGAAACTTTTAGAAACGATAATCCGGGACAAAATTAACAGTCACTTGGACAAGTGTAGATTAATTAAGGAAAGCCAGCACGGATTTGTTAAAGGCAAATCGTGTTTAACTAACTTGATTGAGTTTTTTGATGAGGTAACAGAGAGGGTTGATTAGGGCAATGCAGTTGATGTGGTGTACATGGACTTCCAAAAGGCGTTTGATAAAGTGCCACATAATAGGCTAGCCAGCAAAGTTGAAGTCCATGGAATAAAAGGGATAGTGGCAGCATGGATATGAAATTGGCTAAGTGACAGGAAACAGAGAGTAGTGGTGAACAGTTGTTTATTGGACTAGAGGAAGGTACACAGTGGTGTTCCCCAGGGCTCAGTACTAGGACCACTGCTTTTCTTGATATATATAAACTTGGACTTGGGTGTACAGGGCACTATTTTAAAATTTGCAGATGACACAAAACTTGGAAGTACAGTGAACAGTGAGGAGGATAGTGATAGACTTCAAGAGGACATAGACAGGTTGGTGGAATGGGCGGACACGTAGCAGATGAAATTTAACGCAGAAAAGTGCGAAGTGATACATTTTGGTAGAAAGAAGAGGAGAGGCAATATAAACTAAAGGGTACAATTCTAAAGGGGGTACATGAACAGAGAGACCTGGGGGTATATGTGCACAAATCGTTGAAGGTGGCAGAGCTGGTTGAGAAAGCGGTTAAAAAAACATACGGGATCCTGGGCTTCATAAATAGAGGTCATGATGCGGAGATGCCGGTGTTGGACTGGGGTGGACAAAATTGAGAGGTCGCACAACACCAGGTTATAGTCCAACAGTTTTATTTGAAATCACAAGCTTTCGGAGCTATCGATTGCTCCTTCCTCAGGTGAAGTAAATTAGATACAGAATCGCCAAAGCATATATAGATAGAAAACAAAGCATGTGTACCTTACAATTGCAGACCACTAAATTAAATCATCCTGACTATCTGCCGAGGTGTGATAAAGTTAATTAAGTCAGCCAGGAAGGTACCACATCAAAGACATAGCAAGATACAACTGAGACAATGAGGTGTAGTCGCAGGGGTTCTAACGTGTCAAAAGCTGCCGTCTGTATGTAAAACGAAAAGCTTTAAAATTTTTACTTTTTTACTGGGAAAATTTTTACTTTTTTACTGGGAATCACATCTGTGAACAAGCCAACGACGACTCGAGTCCGGATCACGTCATGTATCGTGACATAAACCCAAGATCCCGATTGAGACCGTCTTCATGAGTTCGGAACTTGGCTATCAGTTTCTGCTCGATGATTTTGCGTTGTCGTGTTTTCCTAAGTTCGCCTTGGAGAACGCTTACCCGCAGATCCGAGGCTGAATGTCCTTGACTGCTGAAGTGTTCCCCGACTGGGAGGTAACAATCCTGCCTGGCGATTGTTGCGCGGTGCTCGTTCATACGTTGTCTCAGTGTCTGCATGGTCTCGCCGATGTACCATGCCGCGGTGCATTCTTTCCTGCAACGTATGAGGTAGACAACGTTGGCCGAGGCACATGAGTATGTACCATGTACCTGGTGGGTAGTGTCCTCACGTGTGATGGTGGTATCTGTGTTGATGATCTGGCATGTCTTGCAGAGTTTGCCATGGCAGGGTTGTGTGGTGTCGTGGTCGCTGTTATCCTGAAAGCTGGGTAATTTGCTGCGAACGATGGTACTTCTGAGGTTAGGCGGCTGTTTGAAGGCAAGTAGTGGAGGCGTGGGGATGGCCTTAGCGAGGTGTTTGTCGTCATCGATGACATGTTGAAGGCTGCGAAGAACATGGCGTAGTTTCTCCGCTCCGGGGAAGTACTGGACGACGTAGGGTACCCTGTTGGTTGTGTCCCGTGTTTGCCTTCTGAGGAGGTCTATGCGATTTTTCGCTGTGGCCCGTCGGAACTGTCGATCGATGAGTCGAGCGTCATATCCCGTTCTTACGAGGGCGTTTTTCAGCGTCCGTAGGTGTCCATCGCGTTCCTCCTCGTCTGAGCAGATCCTGTGTATTCGCAGGGCTTGTCCATAGGGGATGGCTTCTTTAACATGGTTAGGGTGGAAGCTGGAGAAGTGGAGCATCGTGAGGTTGTCCGTGGGCTTGCGGTAGAGTGAAGTGCTGAGGTGTCCGTCTTTGATGGAGATTCGTGTGTCCAGGAATGAGACCGATTCTGAGGAGTAGTCCATGGTGAGTTTGATGGTGGGATGGAACTTGTTTATGTTATCGTGTAGTCTTTTCAGTGATCCTTCGCCATGGGTCCAAAGGAAGAAAATGTCGTCGATGTATCTGGTGTACAGCGTTGGCTGGAGGTCCTGTGCAGCGAAGAAGTCTTGCTCGAACTTGTGCATGAAGATGTTGGCGTATTGGGGTGCGAATTTGGTCCCCATGGCTGTTCCGTGTGTTTGGGTAAAAAAATGGTTGTCGAAGGTGAAGACATTGTGGTCAAGGATGAAGCGGATGAGTTGTAGGATGGCGTCTGGAGATTGGCTGTTGTTGATGTTGAGTACTGAGGCTGTTGCAGCTTTATAAATAGAGGCATAGAGTACAAAAGCAAGGAAGTTATGATGAACCTTTATTAAACACTGGTTTGGCCTCAACTGGAGTATTGTGTCCAATTCTGGGCACCGCACTTTAGGAAGGATGTGAAGGCCTCAGAGAGGGTGCAGAAAAGATTTACAAGAATGGTTCCAGGGATGAGGGACTTCAGTTACGTGGATAGACTGCAGAAGCTGGGTTTGTTCTCCTTAGAGCAGAGAAGGTTGAGGAGATTTGATAGAGATGTTCAAAATCATGATGGTTCTAGACAGAGTAGATAGAGAGAAACTGTTCCCAGTGGCGGAAGGGTCGAGAACCAGAGGACACAGATTTAAGGTGATTGGCAAAAGAACCAAAGGCGACATGAGGAAAAACTTTTTTACGCAGCGAGCAGTTAGGATCTGGAATGCACTGCCTGAAAGGGTGGTGGAGGCAGACTCAATCATGACTTTCAAAATGGAATTGGATAAGTACCTGATGGAAAAAATTTGCAGGGCTACAGGGAAAGGGCGGGGGAGTGGAACTAGCTGAAGTGCTCTTGCAGAGAGCTAGCACGGGCTCGATGGGCTGAATGGCCTCCTTCTATGCTTTAACCATTCTATGATTTAAGAGGTAGGTTTTAAGGAACATCTTAAAGGAGGAAAGAGAGGTAGAGAGGCAGAGAGGTTTAGGCAGGGAATTCCAGAGCTTAGGGCCGAGGCAACAGAAGGCACGGCCGCCAATGGTTGAGCGATTATAATCAGGGATACTCAAGAGGTCAGAATTAGAGGAGCGCAGATATCTCAGGGGGGTTGTGGGGCTGGAGGAGGTTACAGAGATAGGGAGGGGTGAGGCCATGGAGGGATTTGAAAACAAGGATGAGAATTTTAAAATCGAGGCATTGCTTAACCGGGAGCCAATGTAGGTCAGCGAGCACAGGGGTGATGGGTGAACAGGACTTGGTGCGAGTTAGGACATGGGCAGCCGAATTTTTCAAGCAATCTTACCCATGGAAGTATGTTTTAAATGCCTTTGAGATTATACAGACAAAAGGCAATAGAGGACTGCATCTCATAATTACATTAGATCAATGCAATCAATATCGAATGGATAACCAAAATCTGATAACGGCAGAGGTCTGTGGCTGAAGGTGATGGCTGTAGCCATGCCATTCCTATTGTCCTTTTCTCTAAGATTACTTTTTCCTTTGTTCATAGTAACACCTTATTCCAAACTAGAACATATTATAAATTAGAAGATACCATTATAAATTGGCACGCACCATTATAAATTGGACGGTACCATTATAAATTACTTAGCATCCTAAATTAGAACACATCTTCATAAATTGGAATATAACATTATAAAGTAGAAGATATTAAATAAAATGGGGATGAAATTTAATTGGGCCCGAAAACTGGCGCGGGGAGCGCGATCTGCCCATGTCCGTTCAAAGTGGTGCAGGCAGCACACAAAATTCGTGCTGCCTGCTCATTATAATGATTGGAGCGCTGGGCTCAGCGCTAAACACGCTGCTGGTTGGTTCAGCGCTCAAGATGGAGTCCAGTATCGGGTGCGGTCTACTGCCCTATAAAATTTTGCCGAGGCTCTCTGCACTTCTTAAAGGGGAGGTGCTTTTTGTGCAGAAACACCTCATTGCCACTCTGGATGCAGCCATGGCTCAAACGGGAAGAGAAAGGGCGAGGTGAAGCTGAGCCTCCAATACACTGCTCCTTGTTTAAGTGCAGGTAGGAGAAGTGCTCTCTGTAATGTATTATCACATGGTTTGTCACTGCTCCGTAGACATCTGGTCCGATCGCCGTTAGAAAAATTGCCTTTTTCCGTTCACGAATTACTTTGTTTTGAGCTTGAACATTCTTACCTGCACCTTCGGTCTCAATAATGTTATTGGCCTTAACAAACAGCCCCATCTGCTCAAAGTAAGAACTGAATGGTTCGTGAGCTTGGTTACGGTTATACATACCGAGGCTTCCGACGAAGTCCGTAGACGCGGCCATGATTGTCCCGATCCCGTCGAACAGTGACTCAGCATGCTACCTGTGTACCTTAAACTTTTCCACTCGAAGGTTGAACACTGTGTCCTTTCATGATCCCTAAAATTGGCTTTGGGATCCCATTCTCGTCGCCAAAAATTTAACATATGTGGGTAGAACAAATGAAGGAGAGGCACGAGTTGCTAGTCAATGTGCTTGCGTTACTCGGCCAGAGCGAACTGAGCATGCTCATACTAAACCATGTGACAAACCATGTGACAAACCATGTGATAATACATTACACTCTCGAAAGATGTTACGTGGCTATGGCCTCCTGCTGAGAGCCCTCCTGCTCCTCCTCCTCCTCCTCCTCCTCCCTCTGTGAGCAGCATGTCTTTGCTGTCTCCACTCCATCTCCCTGTCATGCTCCAGTGCAAGGGGGGCTGCAAGTAGAGCCCCTATGACTGGGAGCAAGTGGTCTGAGCAGAACCCTTGAATTCAGAAGCAAGGCCTTCTCCACTTGCAGCACCTCACCAACTTTGAATAACTGTAGAAAGATCCAAACTGTCGCGCTGTGGCGGATCGCCACCTAAAACGGGCATAATCCACTCTTCCGTCTGTGGACAAATTTCCAGCACCTTCCCCTTTAAGGCACCTTACCTTTAAGGCAGAAGGGGGTGGGGCCTCAGGTATTACCCAGAGAATTCTGGGAGTTTTTCCAGAGAATTCTGGGAGGAGTTTTTCTCAGCCATTTTGTGTGCCATGCAGTGAATTAAAGTTTTCTTGTATTCCACATATGGATTCAGCCTCCATTCGTGTTTCGCGGCAGCCTCAACATTGGTGACCCCGACGCTCAGAACGTATTCCGAGCACTGCAATGGCAGACACGAACGCAGTTTCCGTGAAACTGCCGGAGTTTTGGGAAAACCAGCCCGAAGCCTGGTTTCTCCAAGCTGAATCTCGCTTCCGGCTGCGAAATATCACCACAGATGGGACGAAGTACGACTACCTCGTCATATCACTCAGTAGCGCCGCAGTTTCCAAGGTTTGGACAACGCTGCAGAACCCACCAGAGGAAGGCAAGTACGCACATCTCAGAACAGCGCTCCTTAAAAAATTTACGGCCTCGGCATATCAGCGAAACTGCCACCTCCTCGACCTTCCAGGCCTCGGTGATGCCTCACCGTCAGACCTCCTCTCCCACATGCTCTCCCTCACCGACGAGAGCCCACCCGGAACCCTCTTCCGCACGCTGTTCATCCGCCAGCTCCCTCTCAGCATCCGCCCAGCGATCGTGGCGTCCGGCCTCACGAACCTGGAAGCCCTGGCCGATGAGGCCGACAAGCTGCTGTCCGCTCACTCCAGCCGCGACGTCACTCCGGACCTGGCAGCCAATGCCAGGGCGCACCCCTCACCATCCAGCACACGGCCACAAGGGCCTGTCACCAGGCCCACGGGGCCTTCACGCCACACTAACCCGGGCCACTGTTACCACCACGCACGGTTCGGCGCCAGGGCACAACGGTGCACACCTCCCTGCTCTTTCAAGTCCGCCCCCGTTCCAGCCCCCGCGATGGCCATGGGCCACGCGGGCTCCCTGCTGTTCGTCACGGATGACAAAACCGGCCGCCGGTTCCTGTGCGACACTGGGGCTCAGCACAGCATCATCCCGGCCTCCTCCCTCGACATCCAAAAGGGCGAACGAGGACCGGCGCTGGCTGCTGCTAACGGCTCGGAAATCCGGACGTATGGCACCCGGACAGTCACCCTCGACCTCGCTGGTCACCGCTACCGATGGGAGTTCATCACTGCCAAGGTGCTCTCCCCCATCATCGGTGCAGATTTCCTGTGTGCCCACGGCTTACTGGTAGACATCCCTCGTCACCGCCTTGTGGACATGAACACCATGTCCCCCATCATGGGCGCCATGGCCCCCCGTCAACCCGCCGACATGGCGTCACAGAGCCACGCTCGGGCCACGGATGACTACTCGGCACTCCTGGCCGAATTCCCGGCCCTTACCAATCCGACCTTCTCCGCGGAGGCCGCCAAACACGGGCTGGAACACTTCATCCCCACCACAGGCCCCCCAGTGTACGCCCACGCCCTCAGGCTGTACCCGGCCAAACTGGAGATCGCGCGGACCGAGTTTGCCACCATGGAACAGCTCGGCATCATCCGCCGCTCCAACAGTCCCTGGGCCTCCCCACTCCACATCGCCCCCAAACCAGGCGGAGGTTGGCGCCCCTGCGGGGATTACCGCCGCCTCAATGACGCCACCACCCCTGATCGGTACCCCGTGCCGCACATTCAGGACTTCTTGGCTAGACTGGCCGGCCGCTCAGTCTTTTCCAAGGTCGACCTGGTGCGCGGTTACCACCAAGTCCCCGTCCACCCCGCGGACGTCCCCAAGACAGCCGTAATCACCCCCTTTGGCCTGTTCGAGTTCCTGCGGATGCCCTTCGGCCTCAAAAACGCAGCACAGGCATTCCAACGGCTCATGGACTCGGTCCTTCGGGACCTGACGTTCCTGTTCGTCTACCTGGCCGACATCCTGGTAGCCAGTTCCTCCAAGCAGGAACACCTCGAACACCTTCGCATCCTGTTCGGGCGCCTCAGCGACCATGGGCTCATCCTCAGCCCAGCCAAATGCCAGTTCGGCCTGGACAAGATCGACTTCCTCGGCCACCACATCACCCATGCTGGGGCCATTCCCCTGCCCACCAAGGTGCAGGCCGTCCAACAATTTCCCCGCCCCACCACCATCAAAGGCCTCCAGGAGTTCCTCGGGATGTTGAATTTCTATAACCGCTTCATCCCCAAAGCGGCGTCCCTCATGAGGCCCCTGTATGAAGCCCTCCGGGGCAGGAGTGGCAAGATGGCGGTCGAATGGACGGCAGACACGTCCGCCGCCTTCGATTCCACCAAGACCGCGCTTGCCAACGCCACCCTGCTCGCGCACCCATGGCCCAATGCCAGGGTAGCGCTCACCACGGACGCCTCCGACCACGTGGTCGGCGCCGTGTATGAGCAGTGGGTCGACGGCGCCTGGCAAACACTTGCCTTCTTCAGCCGCCAACTACGCTCCCCGGAGGTCAAGTACAGCACCTTCGACCGCGAGCTCCTCGCGCTGTTCCTGGCGGTCCGCCATTTCCGGTTTTTGCTTGAGGGCCACCCCTTCACTGCGTTTGTCGACCACAAGCCCCTTCGCAATGGCAAAGACAACCGACCCCTGGTCCGCCAGGCAGCAGCGCCAGCTTGCGGCAGTGTCCAAGTTCACCACGGACATCCAACACGTCTCCGGCCGAGACAATGTGGTAGCCGACTGCCTCTCCCGCCCCGCCATCCACGCCGCACACCTAGCAGTCGACTACGCTCAACTCGCAGCAGACCAGATCACCGACCCTGATCTGCTCTCCGCACCCAGCAACCTACCAGGGCTACACCTGGCCGACGTCGCCTATGGCCCGACCGCAGTCACGGTCAAGTGCGACATATCCCTATGTCAACCTCGGCCCGTCGTCCCAGCGTCCTGGCGCCGCCGGGTATTCGACATTCTCCACAACCTCTCCCACCCCGGCGCCCGCACATCCATCAAATTGGTAGCCAACCGCTTTGTCTGGCGCGGCCTTCGCAAGGATGTGCGTACTTGGGCCAACTCCTGCCTAGCCTGCCAATGGGCCAAGGTACAGCAACACACGAAAGCACCCCTCGAGGAGTTTACCGTTCCCTCGCGGAGATTCGACCACATCCACGTGGACATCGTCGGGCCCCTGCCGCCGTCGCAAGGCCACACGCACTTGCTGATCATCGTTGACAGCACCACACGCTGGCCTGAGGCAATTCCACTGATCTCTACCACCTCCGCCGACATCGCCAGAGCCTTCGTCAGCACCTGGGTCGCACGGTTCGGCGTCCCCTCCGACATGACGTCGGACAGAGGTCCGCAATTTACCTCTGAACTCTGGACCGCCGTCGCACGCAATCTCGGGTTGACCATTCACCGCACCACAGCGTACCACCCCCAAGCCAACGGACTGTGTGAGCGGTTCCACAGATCCTTGAAGGCATCTCTTCGAGCCAGCCTCCAAGACGGCGCCTGGACCGACCGACTTCCGTGGGTACTCATCGGCCTGCGCACCGTGGTTAAAGAAGACCTCCACGCATCGGCAGCAGAGCTTGTGTACGGTCAGCCACTGCGCGTACCCGCCAAGTTCCTGCCCACTGCCACGACACCCTGGTCAGCCGACCAGCAACGCCACGACTTCGCCTCACCGGCGCTGCAGTTCGCCATTGCCCGACACGGCGAATCCACCTCACACGTTCCACTAAGCCTGCACCAGGCACGGTTTGTTTTCGTCCGGCACGACGCCCACCGCGGACCCCTTCAACCCGCGTACGACAGGCCCTACAAGGTGCTACAGGCTGGGGACAAATTTTTCACCCTGCAAGTGGGCGACAGGACCGAAAAAGTGTCGGTTGACCGACTCAAGCCAGCGCACTTGGAGCCCGGTGAGCAGGTCCCTGTAGCTCGTCCACCTCCACGCGGCCGACCTGCCCTCAAGCCGGTTCACCCGGCTGCTCCACGCCCGGCCGTTCCACGTCCACCGGCGTCCTACAAGAGCCGCTCCGGCCGGCCCATCAGACCGCCGCACCGTCTCATCCACACCTCCTAAGCGGATTCTGGGGGGAGCTGTGTGGCGGATCGCCACCTAAAACGGGCATAATCCACTCTTCCGTCTGTGGACAAATTTCCAGCACCTTCCCCTTTAAGGCACCTTATTTTAAGGCAGAAGGGGGCGGGGTCTCAGGTTTTACCCAGAGAATTCTGGGAGTTTTTCCAGAGAATTCTGGGAGGAGTTATTCTCAGCCATTTTGTGTGCCATGCAGTGAATTAAAGTTTTCTTGTTTTCCACATATGGATTCAGCCTCCATTCGTGTTTCGCGGCAGCCTCAACAGCGCAAACTTACACAGAGCCAGTAAAAATCAAAAAGCAAATCATCTGCAAGTTGTTGATGATCCCTTTAAATACCGCTGGTCGGGGGGGCCCCTCGGGCAGCTGAACACATGTTTAGGAGAGGGCATTGATTGGAATGGCGACGTCCAAAATGGGAGTCGTGCGCCGAATCAGCGTTGCACGGATTGACGTCACGATCTGACTGATTAGCATTTTTCTGGCAAACGCAGGCAACGGCTGCGCTGCCGACCTGCCCAATATTGTGGCCGCCGTGCCGGAAGTGGGCGGAAGCGAGGCAGCCGCAATGGTTTTGCCAAAGCTGGCCTTAACAGCTGGTGTTATGGTACCGGATTTCGCGGCCATTATCTGGTAATTATCACATTGTGGGAGCTTACTGGACACAAACTGGCTGCCACATTTCCAACGTTACAACAGAGACTTTTTTTTAATTAGTTCCTGGGACGTGGGTGTCGCTGGCAAGGCCAGCATTTATTGCCCATCCCTAATTGCCCTTGAGAAGGTGGTGGTGAGCCGCCTTCTTGAACCGCTGCAGTCCGTGTGGTGATGGTACTCCCACAGTGTTGTTAGGTAGAGAGTTCCAGGATTTTGACTCAGCGACGATGAAGGAACGGCGATATACTTCTAAGGCAGGATGGTGTGTGACTTGCAGGGGCCCTTGTCCTTCTAGGTGGTAGAGGTCGCTGGTTTGGGAGGTGCTGCTGAAGAAGCCTTGGCGAGTTGCTGCAGTGCATCTTGTAGATGGTACACACTGCGGCCACGGTACGCCGGTGGTGGAGGGAGTGAATGTTTAAGGTGGTGGATGGGGTGCCAATCAAGCGGGCTGCTTTGTCCTGGATGATGTCGAGCTTCTTGAGTGTTGTTGGAGCTGCACTCATCCAGGGAAGTGGAGAGTATTCCATCACACTCCTGACTTGTGCCTTGTAGATGCTGGAAAGGCTTTGGGGAGTCAGGACACTCGCTGCAGACTACCTAGCCTCTGACCTGCTCTTGTAGCCACAGTATTTATGTGGCTGGTCCAGTTAAGTTTCTGGTCAATGGTGATCCCCAGGATGTTGATGGTGGTGGATTCGGTGACGGAAATGATGTTGAATGTCAAGGGGCGGTGGTTAGACTCTCGCTTGTTGGAGATAGTCATTGCCTGGCACATGTGTGGCGTGAATGTCACCTGCCACTTATCAGCCCAAGCCTGAATGTCGTCCAGGTTTTGCTGCATTCGAGCATGGACTGCTTCATTATTTGAGGAGTAGCGAATGGCGCTAAACACTGTGCAGTCATCAGCGAACATCCCCATTTCTGACCTTATGATGGAGGGAAGGTCATTGATGAAGCACCAACAAATAAGGTCTGGGTAAGAAAAAAATGGTAATAAGACAAATAGCGCCATAGTACAAAAAAATGTTAAGATGTCTAAAAATGTTAAAAAGACAAATCTAAAGACACTGTATCTGAATTCACGAATCTTTCGTAATAACGTAGACGAATTAACAGCGCAAATAGATGTAAATGGATACGATATAATTGCGATTACGGAGACATGGCTGCAGGGTGACCAAGGCTGGGAGCTGAATATCCAAGGATTATCGATATTTAGGAAGGACAGGCAAAAAGGAAAAGGAGGTGGGGTGGCTTTGTTAGTAAAGGATGAAATCAGATATTGGCTCAGAAAATAAAGATGTCGAATCAATCTGGGTGGAGCTAAGAAGCACCAAGGGGCAGAAAACATTGGTGGGAGTTGTCTATAGGCTTCCAAACAGTAGAGGTAATGTGGGGGATGGCATTAAACAAGAAATTAGAGATGCATGTAACAAGGGTACTACAGTAATCATGGGTGACTTTAATCTACATATAGACTGGCCAAACCAAGTTAGCAATAATACTGTGGAGGATGAATTCCTGGAGTGTGTACGAGATGGTTTTTTAGACCAGTACGTTGAGGAGCCAACTAGGGAACAGGCTATCCTAGATTGGGTATTGTGCAATGAGAAGGGGTTAATTAATAATCTTGTTGTGTGGGGTCCTTTAGGGAAGAGTGACCATAACATGATAGAATTCTACAAGTATGTAAAAAGAAAAAGATTAGTGAAGACAAATGTAGGTCCCTTACAGTCAGAAACGGGAAAATGTATAATAGGGAACAAGGAAATGGTGGAGCAATTAAACAAATACTTTGGTTCTGTCTTCACGGAAGAGGACACAAGAGGACACAAATAACTTCCCAGAAATGCTAGGGAACCAAGGGTCTAGTGAGAAGGAGGAATTAAAGGAAATTAGTATTAGTAAAAAAATAGTGCTGGAGAAATTAATGGGACTGAAAGCCGATAAATCCCCAGGGCCTGATAATCTGCATCCCAGAGTACTAAAAGAGGAAGCCATGGAAATAGTGGAGGCATTGGTTGTCATCTTCCAAAATTCTATAGATTATGGAACAGGTCCTGCAGATTGGAGGGTGGCAAATGTAACCCCACTATTTAAAAAAGGAGGGAGAGAGAAAACAGTGAACTACAGACATAGAAACATAGAAACATAGAATCTAGGAGCAGGAGTAGGCCATTCGGCCCTTCGAGCCTGCTCCGCCATTCAATACGATCATGGCTGATCATCCAAATCCAGTACCCTGTCGCTGCTTTAATCCCCACAGTACACATATCCCACCCTACCCCCGTAACCCCACGTATTTAATTCCCCCTAACATATCCCATCCTATCCCCATAACCCCACATATTTAATTCCCCCTAACACTAAGGGTCAATTTATCATAGCCAAATCAACCTAACCCACACATTTTTGGACTGTGGGAGGAAACCGGAGCACCCGGAGGAAACCCACGCAGACACGGGGAGAATGTGCAAACTCCACACAGACAGTCACCCGAGGTCAGATTCGAACCCGGGTCTCTGGCGCTGTGAGGCACCAGTGCTAACCACTATGCCACCGTGTTGCCCAGACTGGTTAGCCTAACATCAGTGGGAGGGAAAATGCTAGAGTCTATTATAAAGGATGTGATAACAGGACACTTAGAAAATATCAATGGGATTAGACAAAGTCAACATGGATTTATGAAAGGGAAATCGTGTTTGACAAACCTACTGGAGTTTTTTGAGGATGTAACTGGTAGAATAGATAAGGGAGAACCAGTGGATGTGGTGTATTTGGATTTTCAGAAGGCCTTTGATAAAGTCCCACATAAAAGGTTAGTGTGCAAAATTAAAGCACATGGGATTGGGGGTAATATACTGGCATGGATTGAAAATTGGTTAACAGACAAGAAACAGAGAATTGGAATAAATGGGTCTTTTGCGGGGTGGCAGGCGGTGACTAGTGTCGTACTGCAGGGATCAGTGCTTGGGCCCCAGCTATTCACAATATACATCAATGATTTGGATGAGGGAACCAAATGTAATATTTACAAGTTTGTTGATGACACAAAATTAGGTGGGATTGTGAGTTGTGAGGAGGATGCAAAGAGGCTTCAAGGCGATTTAGACAAGTTGAGTGAGTGGGCAAAAACATGGTAGATGCAGTATAACGTGGATAAATGTGAAGTTATCCACTTCGGTAGGAAAAACAGAAAGGCAGAGTATTATTTAAATGGTGATAGATTGGGAAATGTTGATGTACAAAGGGACCTGGGTGTTCTTGTACACCAGTCACTGAAAGCAAGCATGCAGGTGCAGCAAGCAGTTAGGAAGGCAAATGGCATGTTGGCCTTCATTGCAAGAGGATTTGAGTATAGGAGCAAGGATGTCTTACTACAGTTATACAGGGCCTTAGTGAGACCACACCTGGAGTACTGTGTGCAGTTTTGGTCTCCTTACCTAAGAAAGGATATACTTGCCATAGAGGGAGTGCAGCGAAGTTTCACCAGACTGATTCCTGGGATGGCAGGACTGTCGTATAAGGAGAGATTGGGTCAACTAGGCTTGTATTCACTAGAGTTTGGAAGAATGAGAGGGGATTTCATTGAAACATATACATTTCTGACAGGGCTAGACAGACTGGATGCAGGGAGGATGTTTCCCCTGGCTGTGGGTCTAGAACGGGGGGTCACCGTCTCAGGATAAAGGGTAGGACATTTAGGACTAAGATGAGGAGAAATTTCTTCACTCAGAGGGTGGTGAACCTGTGGAATTCTCTACCACAGAAGGTTGTGGAGGCCAAGTCACTGAATATATTTAAGAAGGAGATAGATAGATTTCTAGACAAAAAAGGCATCAAGGGGTATGGGGAGAGAGCGGGAATATGGTATTGAGACAGAGGATCAGCCATGATCATATTGAATGGCGGAGCAGGCTCGAAGGGCCGAATGGCCTACTCCTGCTCCTATTTTTCTATGTTTTTTCCAACAGCTGAAGATGGTTGGGCCTAGGACACTCCCCTGAGGAACTCCTGCAGCGATGTCCTGGGGCCGAGATGATTGACCTCCAACAACTACAACCATCTTCCTTTGTGCTAGGTATGACTCCAGCCAGTGGAGAGCTCTCCCCCTGATTCCCATTGACTTCAGTTTTACTCGGGCTCCTTGATGCCAGACTCAGTCAAATGCTGCCTTTATGTCAAGGGCAGTCACTCTCACCTCACCTCTGGAATTCAGATCTTTTGTCCATGTTTGGACCAAGGCTGTAATGTGGTCTGGAGTCAAGTGGTCCTGGCGGACCCCAAGCTGGGCATCAGTGAGAAGGTTATTGGTGAACAAGTGCCACTTGATAGCACTGTCGATGACACCTTCCATCACTTTGCTGATGATTGAGAGTAGACTGATGGGACGGTAATTGGCCGGATTGGATTTGTCCTGCTTTTTGTGGACAGGACATACCTGGGCAGTTTTCCACATTGTCAGATCGATGCCAGTGTTGTAGCTGCATAGGAACAGCTTGGCTCGAGGCGCGGCTATTTCTGGACCACAAGTCTTCAGCGCGACAGCCGGGATGTTGTCGGGGCCCATAGCCTTTGCTGTATCCAGTGCGCTCAGCCGTTTCTTGATATCACATGGAGTGAATCAAATTGGCTGAAGACTGGCTTCTCTGATGGTGGAGACCTCAGGAGGAGGCCATTATGGATCATCCACTTGGCATTTCTGGCTGAAGATGGTTGCAAACGCTTCAGCCTTGTCTTTTGCACTCGCGTGCTGGGCTCCGTCATCATTGAGGATGGGATATTCATGCAGCCTCCTCCTCCCGTGAGTTGTTTAATGGTCCACCACCATTCATGACTGGATGTGGCAGGACTGGATGTGACGGCACTTCAAAAGTACTTCATTGGCTGTAAAGCGCTTTGGGATGTCTTGAGGACGTGAATGGCACTATATAAACTGCCAAAAAGGAGCTCTTGATAACCAAACTCTACAGCTCTCAAAGCCAAAAAATGAGACATTGTCTGAATGTAGAGGGATTCCACAGTTAATATTGGAGCAAATCGAACACCATGAGATATCAGTAAACCTGAATGGAACTGGAAACTAAGGTAATGTCAAACAGGACATCCTGCAGTGCGATGATCTTTTAGCTGAATTTATAAGATGCTCTTCAATTAAATTAAGACTACAGAATGTCAGC
Organism: Squalus acanthias; assembly: GCA_030390025.1. Classification (NCBI taxonomy): domain Eukaryota; kingdom Metazoa; phylum Chordata; class Chondrichthyes; order Squaliformes; family Squalidae; genus Squalus; species Squalus acanthias. The sequence continues at coordinate 91,229,111 of CM059436.1, read as the reverse complement.
AGAACAGCTCAGCCGCTTTGATATGCTAATATCAAATTTCTTTCTTGTTTGTTTCACGACATTAAATCCCAGTCCTCCTCGCCTCCCTGGCATGTGTAGCTCCTGTGGTTGAGAGGGCGCAAGGGTCTTCATTGAGGCTGCTCGCGAGCTGGCTGCCTAGAGATGTAATGGACCAGCCCAGGATGGCTGCTTCGGAGTTTCCTCCCTCACTCGCTAAAGAGACCTGGGTTAGTATGGCGGGAGGATCGAGTGCTCTCTGCTGACCGCAACGCAGTACTAGAGGAACTGAGGGGTCCATCACACCAGGGTTACATTAATAAAGTTGCAGAGCTGCACATTGTGGCCTGACGCTTAAACTTAGGCACTGCCGGGAATGTGTAAAACTTAAAATCTATCACTTACCTTACATAGTGTGGCACTGAGCGTGTATGTACCTGTGTGTGTTTGGGTGTATGTGTACCCATATGTGATTGCATGCGTTTGTGTCTGTGTGTTCGTGTGTCTGTGTGTGTTGTATATGTATCTGTGTGCCTGTATTTGTGTTTGTGTGTGTCTGTGTGTGCCTGTGTGCCTGTAATTGTGTTTGTGTGTGTCTGTGTGTGCCTGTGTGCCTGTATTTGTGTTTGCATGTATCTGTTTGTGCCCGTGTGCCTGTATTTGTGTTTGCATGTGTCTGTGTGTGCCTGTGTGCCTGTATTTGTGTTTGTGTGTGTCTGTGTGTGCCTGTATTTGTGTTTGCGTGTATCTGTGTGAGCCTGTGTGCCTGTATTTGTGTTTGCATGTGTCTGTGTGCCTGTATTTGTGTTTGCATGTATCTGTTTGTGCCTGTGTGCCTGTATTTGTGTTTGCATGTGTCTGTGTGCCTGTATTTGTGTTTGCGTGTGTCTGTGTGCCTGTATTTGTGTTTGCGTGTGTCTGTGCGCCTGTATTTATGTTTGCGTGTGTCTGTGCACCCGTATTTATGTTTGCGTGTGTCTGCGCACCTGTATTTATGTTTGCGTGTGTCTGTGCACCTGTATTTATGTTTGCGTGTGTCTGTATGTGTCTGTGTGCCTGTATTTATGTTTGCGTGTGTTTGTTTGTGTCTGTGCACCTGTATTTATGTTTGCGTGTGTCTGTTTGTGTCTGTGCGCCTGTATTTATGTTTGCGTGTGTCTGTTTGTGTCTGTGCGCCTGTATTTATGTTTGCGTGTGTCTGTGCACCTGTATTTATGTTTGCGTGTGTTTGTTTGTGTCTGTGCACCTGTATTTATGTTTGCGTGTGTCTGTTTGTGTCTGTGCGCCTGTATTTATGTTTGCGTGTGTCTGTTTGTGTCTGTGTGCCTGTATTTATGTTTGCGTGTGTCTGTGCGCCTGTATTTATGTTTGCGTGTGTCTGTGTGCCTGTATTTATGTTTGCGTGTGTCTGTGCACCTGTATTTATGTTTGCGTGTGTCTGTATGTGTCTGTGTGCCTGTATTTATGTTTGCGTGTGTTTGTTTGTGTCTGTGCACCTGTATTTATGTTTGCGTGTGTCTGTTTGTGTCTGTGCGCCTGTATTTATGTTTGCGTGTGTCTGTTTGTGTCTGTGCGCCTGTATTTATGTTTGCGTGTGTCTGTGCGCCTGTATTTATGTTTGCATGTGTCTGTGAGCCTGTATTTATGTTTGCGTGTGTCTGTGCGCCTGTATTTATGTTTGCGTGTGTCTGTGTGCCTGTATTTATGTTTGCATGTGTCTGTGAGCCTGTATTTATGTTTGCGTGTGTCTGTGCGCCTGTATTTATGTTTGCGTGTGTCTGTGTGCCTGTATTTATGTTTGCGTGTGTCTGTGCACCTGTATTTATGTTTGCGTGTGTCTGTGTGCCTGTATTTATGTTTGCGTGTGTCTGTGCGCCTGTATTTATGTTTGCGTGTGTCTGTGTGCCTGTATTTATGTTTGCGTGTGTCTGTGTATCTGTATTTATGTTTGCGTGTGTCTGTGTGCCTGTATTTATGTTTGCGTGTGTCTGTGTGCCTGTATTTGTGTCTGTGGTGTCTGTGTGCCTGTATTTATGTTTGCGTGTGTCTGTGTGCCTGTATTTTTTGTTTGCGTGTGTCTGTGTGCCTGTAATTTTTGTTTGCGTGTGTCTGTGTGTGTGTGTGCGCATGTGTGTGTTGTGTATGTGCCTGTATTTGTGTGTGTCTGTGTGCGTGTGCGCATTTCTGATATCATGCAGACAGACATCCGTCAACATTCATCGATGTCCATCCGTCCACCATCCATCCGTCCGTCCATCCGTCCGGTCATCCCGTTCAGTCCGTTCTGTCGCGGGGCCGTAGATCGCTATCATCTGTCATGGGTTGTATGTCTACTTTATCTATTTCAATCGCATGTAGTAGTATCTGATTATGCGTAAACTGTAGCTCTCTAATAAAAAGCCTTACACCTCCTAAGAACCTCTGGGTAATCTGTGTGTGGCCTGTGATCCAAAATCTGACACTTTCCTGTTCTAGTTTTTTCCGCGGGTTCCTGCCCGCGATCGATCAGCCCGGCTCTCTGCTTGATCGCGCGGGATCGCGGCTGCCTTGGTGGTCCAGGTTGGCACTTTTTCTATTGCAGAGCCTGCGGTGATGGCCCTTCCCTTTAAGGGAGGGAAGGAGCCTTTGAACACGGGAGCGCTGCGCGGCCCAGTGTGCAGCACTGCTGAAGTCTCCACCCCGCTCTCCGACGTTAGCGCCCTAAGAAGGAAGTTGAGCGCTTGATGTAGCACTACACATCCCTCTTGGGGGCGCTAAAACTCAATTTTGCAGTCGCCGGCGGTAATTAGCGCTGAGTGCTAAAGTTAGCATCCGGGCGATGTTAGCGCCTCAAAATGGTCGACACCGAATTTCCCCCCGCCCCTGTAATGCTAAAGAATCCAAGCTATCACTACTGCTATGCTATAGTCTACCCGTCTCCTCAAAAAGCCAAATCTTGACCCCTCCATCCTTGCAAACTACCACCCCATCTCCAACCTCCCTTTCCTCTCCAAAGTCCTTGAATATGTTGGCACTTCCCAAATCCCTGCCCATCTTTCCCGGGACTCCATGTTTTAATCCCTCCAATCAGGTTTCTGCCCCTGCCACAGTACCGAAACGGCTATCAAAGTCACAAATGACATCCTATGTGACTGTGACAAAGGTAAACTGTCCCTCCTCGTCCTTGACAACCTGTCTGCAGCCTTTGACATGGTTGACCACTAAAACCCCCTCCAACGCCTCTCCACCGTCGTCCAGCTGCCTGGGACTGTACTCGTCTGGTTCCATTCTTATCTATCTAATGTAGCCAGAGAATCACCTGCAATGGCTTCTCTTCCCGCTCCCACATCTTTTTAAGTCTGGTGTCCCAAGGATCTATCCTTGGCCCCCTCCTATTTCTCATTTACATGTTGCCCCTCAGCGACATTATGCAAAAACACAGCATCAGTTTCCACATGTACGCTGACGACAACCAGCTCTACCTCGTTACCTCTTCTCTCGACCCCTCCACGGTCTCTAAATTGTCAGACTACTTGTCCGACATCCAGTTCTGGATGAGCAGATATTTGCTCCAACTGAATATTGGGAAGACCGAAGCCATTGTTTTCGTTCCCCGCCACAAACTCTGTTCCCTAGCCATTGACTCCATCCCTCTCCCCGGCATCTGTCTGAGGCTGAAACACACTGTTCGCAACCTTGGCATCATATGTGACCCTGAAATGAGCTTCCGACCACATATCCACGCCATAACTTAGACTGTCTATTTACTCCTACGTAACAATGCCTGTCTCCGCCCTGCCTCAGCTCATCTGCTGTTGAAACTCTCATCCATGCCTTTGTTACCTCTAGACTTGACTATTCCAATGCACTCCTGGCTGGCCTCCCACATTCTACCCTACGTAAACTTGAGGTGATCCAAAACTTGACTGTCCGTGTCCTAACTCGCACCAAGTCCCGTTCACCCATCACCCCTGTGGTCACTGACCTACATTGGCTCCCGGTTAAGCAACACCGATTTTAAAATTCTCACCCTTGTTTTCAAATCCCTCCATGGCCGCGCCCCTCCCAATCTCTAATCTCCTCCAGCCCCACAACCCCCTAAGATATCTGCGCTCCTCTAATTCTGGCCTCTTGAGCATCCCTGATTTTAATCGCTCAACCATTGGTAGCCGTGCCTTCGATAAGGTGCCACATAAAAGGTTACTGCACAAGATAAGAGCGCACGGGGTTGGGGGTAATATATTGGCATGGATAGGGGATTGGCTAACTAACAGAAAACAGAGAGTCGGGATAAATGGGTCATTTTCCGGTTGGCAATCGGTATCTAGTGGGGTGCCACAGGGATCAGTGCTGGGGCCTCAACTAGTTACAATCTATATTAATGACTTGGATGAAGGGACCGAGTGTACTGTAGCCAAATTTGCTGATGATACAAAAGATAGGTGGGTTAGCAAGTTGTGAGGAGGACAAGTCTGCAAAGGAATATAGATAGGTTAAGTGAGTGGGCAAAAATTTGGCAGATGGAGTATTAAGTGGGAAAATGTGAGGTTATCCACTTTGGAAGGAAGAATGAAAAAGCAAATTACAGGAAACTCCTTGGTATCCGGCACCGACGGGACCGGCGTGGTGCCGGTTGATCGAAAGTTCCGGATAACGGAGAGTTATAGCTACCGAGGCTATTTTTAACAAAGAAAAATAAAAAAATCAAGAAATGTGCAGTATACAGTATTTGGGTACTCACCTACAGAATGTTGTGTTAAATGGATGGTGGAAGATGCTTGATTGAGTACAGTACTGCCAGTTGAGAGTAATCCATAACTCTTTAATTACTTAACAGTAAGTGAGACTCCCGGCAGCGCGGGAGAATCAAATCCTGCTACTGCAGTGTTTCGGAATTCCGACAGCGCCAGGAGGCCGAGTAGTGGCACTTTTGAAAACTACCCCTACTGACTAAATCGGCGTTCGCGGACTCGGGATCGGCAACATTGCCGGTTATTTGAGAGGAGTTTTCGGAGAACTCGCCGTTCGCGGAGACTCGGACTGCGACTCGGCAACATTGCCGGTTATTTGAGAGGAGTTTTCGGAGGATGATTTTTGCCGGTTAAGCGAGAATTCCGGATATTTGGGTGCCGGATAAACAAGAGTTTCCTGTATTATTTAAATGGAGCAAGACTACAAAATGCTGCGGTACAAAGGGATCTGGGGGTCCGAGTACATGAAACACAAAAAGTTAGCATGCAGGTACAGCAAGTAATTAGGAAGGCTAATGGAATGTTGGCCTTTATTGCAAGGGGTATGGAGTATAAAAGTAGGGAAGTTTTGATGCAACTTTATAGGGTGCTGGTGAGACCGCACCTGGAGTACTGAGTACAGTTTTGGTCTCCATATTTAAGGAAGGATATACTTGCATTGGAGGCAGTACAGAGAAGGTTCACTAGGTTGATACCTGGGATGAAGGGGTTGACGTATGACGAAAGGTTGAGCAGGTTGGGCCTATACTCATTGGAGTTTAGAAGAATGAGAGGTGATCTTATTGAAACATACAAGATTCTGAGGGGGATTGACAGGGTGGATGCTGAGAGGATGTTTCCCCTAGTGGGGGTATCTAGAACTAGGGGGCATAGTTTCAGACTAAGGGGTCGCCCATTTAAGACGGAGATGAGAAGGAATTTCTTCTCTCAGAGGGCCGTGAATCTTTGGAATTCTCTACCCCGGAGAGCTGTGGAGACGGAGTCATTGAATATATTTAAGGCGGAGATTGACAGACATTTGAACTACAAGGGAGTCAAGGGATATGGGGAGAGAGCGGGAAAGTGGTGTTGAGGCCAAGATTGGATCAGCCATGATCTTATTGAATGGCGGAGCAGGCTCGAGGGGCCGATTGGCCTACTCCTGCTCCTGTTTCTTATGTTCTTATGTTCAGCTGCCAAGGCCCTAAGCTCTGGAATTCCCTCCCTAAACCTCTCCGCCTCTCTACCTTTCTTTCCTCCTTTAAGCCAGTCCTTAAAACCTACCTCTTTGACCAAGCTTTTGATCATCTGCCCTAATTTCTCCTTATGTGGCTCAGTGTCAAATTTTGTTTTATAACACTCCTGTGGCGTGCCTTGGGACGTTTTACTACGTTAAACGGGCTATATAAATACAAGTTATTGCTGTTGTTGATCAAAAATAGAAAGGCGATCTATTTGCCTTATGAAGAGTTAGGAAGTGTATGTGAGAAAAGGAGACTTCAATCAACCTGATATAAACTGGGAATATCCAAGTGATGTTGAGTCAGGGTTGGTCAATGTGTACATGACTGCTTCTTGCCCCAGTGTGTCAAGGGAGCCATGAGAAGCAATGCTGATCCAGCTCTGGTGTTCGTCACTGACCCAGAAATTGTACAGGAAATGGAAGTCGTAGCACCCCTGGGTGACAGCAACCTCAGAGTGATAAGGTTTCCATGATCTGGGAAGTCAGAAATACCTGAGACCAGAAGACAGGTACAGAATTTTAGAAAGGATAAATGTGATACAATGAGGGAGAACTAAAACAAATAAATTGGGGGAAGGTTCAGTAGAAGTGAAGTCGAACACCTTTAAAGGTATAATAGTGAGCATTTCAGAGTGGGAGGAAGTTACTGAGTAGAGTAACCTCAGGGCTCGGTGTTGGGACCATTTCTATTTCTAATTTAGATAAATCACCCGGATTCAGAAACTCATTGTGACCTGGTCAGATTTGCAGATTTTACCAAACTGGGAGAGGAAGTGGAATCGGAAGAGGCAGCTCAGAAATCACAGAATGAGTTGGACAAGATATGTCAGTCAGCAATGGGGGGTGAAGTTTAATGGAGATAAGTGTAAAGTGCTACAGATTGGAAAGAACTCTAGGCAACACGTACTCAATCAATGGAGTGCGAATAGCGAAGGATAAAGCTGAAAGAGACATAGCAGTCTTAGAAGATTCAACACTAAATATCTCCAACCAATGCAGAGCAGAAATCAACAAAGCCAATGGAATATTGAACTAGAATAGTCAAACCAGTAGAATATGAGTTAAAGGAACGAATCATTGAACTGTGTCGTGCTCTTTTCAGAACACACCTTGAATATTTATCCAGTTATGGTCGCCTTGAAACAAGAGAAAATGGGAATGACCTTAAGCAGAGATTCCGGCCGCGATTTTTCGGTCCAATGTGGCTAGGGAGTGGGACAGCTGCCTTCCGGGTTCCAGTCCCGCCCCCAATGACATCAGACACATAGACGTGATTTTGCGTCAATTGGCCTTGTTAAGCCCGCCCTGCGGGCTTGCCGGCCAATTAAGAGGAAGCCGTTGATGACGCGTCATCTGCCGGTTTTCTTAAATGGGCCACGCTCAATTTTCTTTGATAGCTGATTTTTCAGTGTTTGACAGCATTGAGGTGCTGCAAACACTGATAATCACTGTACAAAGGTGAGCCCTTGCACCCAGACTCTCCAGTGACTCCTTCCTTAGGCTAGAACAGATGGCAGCTGCAGGTGAGGTTACAGAAGCGATCTGCCACTGGTGGGAGAGGTTCTCCCAATGAGGTGGGACTACACATACAATCCAAAACTTGTCACCTACGGAAAAGTGTAAATGCATTAAAAATGATTTTCCCAACATTTTCTTACCTCTGAAACTCACCTGTGCCCCATTGGCTCATTCACACCACTTCTGCAGCTGTCATCAATGAAGAAACATTACAGTAGACCCACAGCACGCCACACTTACCTGGCGTGGTGTCCGGACATTGGGAAGCCCGCAGTAGACCTGTCAAAATTTCAAAAAGCCTCTTAACTGCCTGTTAACAACCTGTTAACAAGCAGTTAAGTGCCTATAATCCTCTTCCTGCCACTAGGTGTCGGGTCCATGCGCACATCGGGGACCCGACACCCGGGAAGATTGTTTGGAGGCGGGTTGACAGCGGGTTTCTGACCCGCTGTCAATCTTTGCGATTTTGCCGGATGTCCAGCCTCCAAACCCGCCCCCTGAGCGCCGGCAAAATTCCGGCCGGAGAGTGGGAAGCAGGCACATTGGGACACCTCGGCTGTGACAGTATCTTAAGACCACAATACCTCCAAGGAAGAAAGTCTTTCCTTTTGTGATTTAACCCAGGAAAATAACAGGATAGAAACTCACTTGTGTTCACCCTTGTGTGTGCTCTCTTCAAACAGTTGTATCTAACAACATTACAGCATTCCATAAATAGATTTTTCTCAGACTCACTCGTCCTTTACAGTAGTAGGTATTGGTTGTCATTACGTTAATTTTCAAAATAACACACAACTAAAATGGTGTAAATTAATACAGCGATTTATATTGTGAAGTCCATTTAAGTTTAAAGAGTGAGCTTGCATTTATAGAGCACCTTTCACATCTACAGTACATCCCAAAGCGCTTCACAGCCAATGAAGTACATTTGAAGTGTAGTCACTGTAAGAAACGGGCAGCCAATTTATATATAGCAAGGCCCCACAAACAACAATAAAATAAATGCTCAGACAATCTGTTTCTGGTGGTGTTGGTTGAGGGATAAATATTGGCCAGGACACCGGGGATAATTCCACTGCTCTTCTCTAAACTAGTACCGTGGTATTTTTTACATCCACCTGAGGGGGCAGACGGACCTCGGTTTAACATCCTATCTGAAAGAGGGCACCTCTGACAGTGCAGCGCCAGCCTCGGTTATGTGCTTGAACCCATGAGCTTGTGAGACAGAGGTGAGAGTACTACCACTGGGCCAAGACTGATGTTTACAGTATCATGTTTCATGGACAGAATTTAAGGTAGAGTTCAGTAGAACGCTATGAATGTTGTGCTGCTTTGTTTCCAGTTGTTTTAATTATTTGGCATATTTAATAATTGCAAAAAATGGATACGTGATCGCATTTCTCAACTGTTCTCTGAATTTAGTCTGGGCCAGTGCGTAAATGCACGTGTTTGTACAGGAGCTCAACAGTTGAAACATATCTCCAGTGTAGTCTGCGATAAGGAAAGGATCTGTGAATTCTTCTGGATCGTATTGACTGTCTGTAATTCTGGAAATGAGGAAAAATACAACAAATGGCATCCACAGCACGACAAAAGTGCCGGAAATGGAGAAGAGTAAAATGATGGATTTCCTTCGGCTCTGCATCTCTGGATCATCGCTGCTCTGGTCGTTGCGTTGACCTTGCAGTGCCCTGCGGGTTCGATTCGCCATCACAATGTGTCGAACAGTCAGAGCGTTGAGCAATAAAATCACAAGGTACGGCAACAATGGGTTTAAAATTATGTCGAGCCAGTCAAAAGTGATCCATCCTGGCAAGGTATAATAGCTTGGTTTGAGATTAGCGCCCAACTCTACATTGTTAATTATAAATGCAGGCTCAAAAGCAAAATATACGGGGATGTTTTTGGAGCAGGATACGACACACACGGTCACTATAACTACAGCTGCAGTTTTCTCCCTGCAATACTTCTCTCTGAACCTTTGACAGCAAATGAGGACAAAGCGATCGAAAGTGAAAGTGACCGTCAACCAGACAGAGCAGTCAATAGACACGTAGTTGATAACCTCATTGACACGAGCCATGGAAGTGTGGTTTAGAAGTGAAAATGGTAAATAATAAACAAGCATGTAATAGATTATCACATTGAAAATAATGACCAGTAGGTCCGCTGTCGTCATACCCACCAGGTAAAGAGTGATCCCTTTGGATAGACCACAGCCTCCTCGAGACAGAACGACAATAGTCAGGAGGTTAGCTACAAAGAAAAGAGCAAAATCCCCAAATTAATTACATAGAATTACATAGAAATTACAGCACAGAATCAGGCTATTCGACCCAACAGGTCTCTGCTGGTGTTAATGCTCCACAAGAGCCTCCTCCCACCCTACATCATCTCACCATATCAAAATATCCTTCTATTCTATTCTCCCTCTTGTACTTATCCAGCTCCCCTAATTGATAAACTGGCAATATGTGTGTGGGTGTGATAATACTGCACAGATCGAAAGGAAGCAAAGTCCTCTCAAACCAGAAAATGTTGGGAACATAACCTGAGCACATAGGAATTGATAGACGGAAAAAGACCAAGATCTGTCGAATTCACCTTCTACCACTCGCATGACACAAAGATAATGGAGTTGTTGATTAATCATATCAATCAATCTCTATCAATGAGTCTACAACAGACCCAGGCACGAGGTGAGGAAAACCCCCAGTGATGGAGAGCTTTAGGAACCAGAGGTCTCAAGTCATCTGTCCCTCCCAAGCCTGCTGCACTTACCACATGTCATGTCTCAAATTACTCATATACTCGATCCCAAGATGTTATTTTCTGAAATAAAGTAAACTTAATAAATAGCAGAAAGTGCTGCTTATCGACGGAATACCTGAAACTGGATTCAGCATGGAGAGAGAAAGCCCTCTGTGATGAGAGATCCCTCAAGAGTAACAACAGAGTTAACGAGTGATTTAAAAACCAACAACAACCAGCTTCAGCTTCTTACCGGGAACTCCAAAGATTGCAATAAAGTGATAGAAAATGAAAGCTGTCTGTTCTACTGTTGATAGTTCCATTGTTGGAGAGAGGAGACGACACCAATCGGTGACGACAGACCTGAAGCAACAGAGGTTCTTGATTGGTGACAGCCCCCTTATATATAGCAATAAAATCTCCCCTGTGATTCAATTAGGTTGCAGAGGGAGTGGAATTAGTTCGAGCTCTTTGAACAAACAGGTGTCATACTATTTAAGGGTATTTGTACTGTAAATATTATTGATTTATTTGTAAAATTTATCATTTCATTTATATTGTTAACCATAAAGCTGTTCTCAAGGCTTTATTTTTTATTGTGGTCAATGAATGTAATGGATTTACTATGTAATTGATGAGTTGTATAAGTACTATTGTACTTGAATAAAATATTAACAGGTGTCATTCATTTTAACAGGTATTAAGCAACATAATTTTACATATGTAACTGAACCGACCAGGGGGCAAGCAACCTTAGATCTGGTCCTGTGTAACGAGACAGGATTAATTAAAAATGTCCTAGTAAAGGATCCCCTTGGAATGAGTGACCATAACATGGTTGAATTCCATATTCAATTAGAGGGTGAGAAGGTTGGATCTCAAACAAGCGTGCTAAGCTTGAATAAAGGAGACTATGAAGGTATGTGAGCGGAATTGAGTAGAGTGGATTGGGAAAATAGATTAAAGGGTAAGACGACACATGATCAGTGGTGTACATTCAAGGAGTTATTTTACAACTTCCAAAAAATATATATTCCACTGAAAAGAAAAGGGTGTAAAAGAAAGGACAGTCATCCGTGGCTAAGTAAAGAAATTAAGGATAGTATTCGACTAAAAACAAGGGCATATAAGGTAGCGAAATCTAGTGGGAGGACAGAGGATTGGGAAAAATTTAAAAGGCAGCAAAAAATAACAAAAAGATTGATTAAGAAAGGGAAGATAGATTATGAAAGTAAATTAGCAAAAAATATAAAAACAGATAGTAAGAGTTTTTATAGTTATATAAAAAGAAAAAGGGTGGCTAAAGTAAATGTTGGTCCCTTAGAGGATGAGACCGGGAAATTAATGGTGGGAAATATGGAGATGGCAAAAACACTGAATGAATATTTTGTATCAGTCTTTACAGTAGAGGACACTAAGAATATCCCAACACTGGACAAACAGGGGGCTATAGGGGGAGAGGAGCTAAACACGATCAAAATCACTAAGGAAGTGGTACTCGGTAAAATAATGGGACTCAAGGCGGATAAATCACCTGGACCTGATGGCTTACATCCTAGAGTCTTGAAGGAAGTGGCGGTAGGGATTGTAGATGCATTGGTAATAATTTTTCAAAACTCCCTGGATTCCGCTAAGGTCCCGGCAGACTGGAAAACTGCTAATGTAACACCCTTATTTAAAAAGGGCAGTAGACAGAAGGCTGGTAACTATAGACCGGTTAGCCTAACATCTGTGGTAGGTAAAATTTTGGAGTCCATTATTAAGGAAACAGTAACAGGACATTTGGATAATCATAATTTAATAGGACAAAGTCAGCATGGTTTTACGAAGGGGAAGTCATGTTTGACAAATTTGCTGGAGTTCTTTGAGGAAGTAACATATAGAGTGGATAAAGGGGAACCAGTGGACGTAGTGTATTTAGACTTCCAAAAGGCATTTGACAAGGTGCCACACAAAAGATTATTGCTTAAGGTAAAAAATCACGGGATTGGGGGTAATATTCTGGCATGGAGAGAGGATTGGCTATCTAACAGAAAGCAAAGTGTTGGGATAAATGGTTCATTCTCAGACTGGCAATCAGTAACTAGTGGTGTTCCACAGGGGTCAGTGCTGGGTCCCCAACTCTTTACAATCTATATTAACGATTTGGAGGAAGGGACCAAGTGTAACATATCAAAATTTGCAGATGATACAAAGATGGGAGGGAAAGTAGTGAGTGAGGAGGACATAAAAAACCTGCAAGGGGACATAGACAGGCTAAGTAAGTGGGCAGAGATTTGGCAGATGGAATACAACACTGGAAAGTGTGAGGTGATGCACTTTGGCAGGAAAAATCCTAGAGCAATTTATTATCTTAATGGCAAGAAACTGGAGAGTACTGAAGTGCAAAGGGATCTGGGGGTCCTGGTGCACGAAACTCAAAAGGTTAGTATGCAGGTGCAGCAAGTGATTAAGAAGGCAAATGGAATGTTGGCTTTCATTGCTAGGGGGATAGAATATAAAAATAGGGAGGTATTGCTTCAGTTGTACAAGGTATTGGTGAGACCGCACCTGGAATACTGCATACAGTTTTGGTGTCCTTACTTAAGGAAAGACATCCTTGCTCTCGAGGCAGTGCAAAAAAGGTTCACTCGGTTAATCCCGGGGATGAGGGGGTGGTCATATGAGGAGAGGTTGGGTAGATTGGGACTCTACTCATTGGAGTTCAGAAGAATGAGAGGCGATCTTATTGAAACATATAAGATTGTGAAGGGGTTGGATCGGGTGGATGCGGGGAGGATGTTCCCGATGACGGGTGAGACTAGAACTAGGGGACATAGTCTTAGAATAAGGGGCTGCTCTTTCAAAACTGAGATGAGGAGGAACTACTTCACTCAGAGGGTGGTAGGTCCATGGAATATGCTGCCACAAAAAGCTGTAGAAGCTACATCATTAAATAAATTTAAAACAGAAATAGACAGTTTCCTAGAAGTAAAGGGCATTAAGGGTTACGGGGAGCGGGCAGGAATTTGGACATGAGTCTAGGTTCGGATCGGTCATGGCCCTGTGGGTAGTGGAGCGGGCCCAGGGACCGTGTAGCCTGATTCTGCTCCTATTTCGTGTGTGCAATTCTGTTAGATGCAGGAGATGGTTCTGTGATAGATAGTAGATTGGCGGTTAGGATCAGATCAGCCATGATCTTATTGAATGGCGGAGCAGGCTCGAGGGGCCGATTGGCCTACTCCTGCTCCTATTTCTTATGTTCTTATGTTCTTATGTACACGGGAAGGTTGAAATCCAAACAGTTCCAAATGAAGAATATTGTTCTGAGAACATTAATACAGGAAAAGTTAACTCTCTGTGGGCTTATCCGTATATTAATAAATGGTGGTTTTATGACTTGAAATGGGAAGGGTTGAAATCTTTCTGTCCATGGTGTAAGAGAAATGATCTTTTAGACAGTTCTCCTCATAGGTATATAACGTTCAGCATCTGAGAAATGAGAAGCACCAACACAGAATTGTTCCTTTTTACTCGTTTATTCTAACCCAAAGACAGATATAAACAAACACAACCTTTAAGCAGGGAATGCGACTCGACGGTGGGGGTGATCAGTCCCTGTAGCGGAGGGAGAAACTTTCTTCACTGTAGTTCCTCGATGCCCTGATGTCTCCTCTACAGGATACCTGATCCTGGGACGCACCCTTCTCCAGGAAACACACAGGGATGGATTTTGAATGATCCGTGGACTCGGGTTTGGAGGCGTGTGGGGGGTTAAAGTAGCAGATTCGGGGGTCCTGACCCCATCCCAACTCCAACACGCCTCCACGCAATTTTGACAAAATCGGTCGCGGGGTTCCCGACTCCGTCCCGCCTCCAAGAGGCGGGAGAGGCCATTAACGCCCTTAACAATCTCTAAAGTGGCTCAGTAATGCCATTTTGAAGCATTTTAGGTAGTTTAACCCTTTTCCAACGTGAAGCACGCCTGATGTGAAACATGCCAGTGAAACCTGGCGAGAGCACAAGTGGATTGCTGACTCTCAGCTGCAGCTCAACCTTTAAATAGGAGATTTGATCAGCCATCATTTGCAGGTGGCAGGACTTTGTTGTCACAGGTCTGGGGGAACTTTTAGAAGGCATAACCACAGCTCTGGAAGTTTGGAGCCTGACACCCATCTGCAGTGTGACCTCCTGGGAACCCCCTCTCGCCACCCTCATTGAGCGCTTCCTCAACTGAGACATATACCAGAGGCATGGGAGCCATTTATTTCCTTCCCTCCTGGATATCCGATGAGGACGAACAACAGCCGCGGCACCAGCAGAACCATGAACAACAGCACCACCAACAGCAGCAGCAACAGCAAGAGCGCCAAGCTGCTGCTCACCCACCTGAAGCGGCACAGGACAGAAGGGGCCAGCGCATGGAAGGCCGTCGGCGCAGGAGATAACCCCCAAACAGGGTCTACAGACAGAGGGTCAGCTACCTCAACATGTCTGAGCAGCAGTGCCAAAGGCGGTTCCGACTTTCGCGAGAGGTAGTGGGTGACATCTGCGGATGCTCACTCGCGAGCTGTGATACACCAGGTGACAACACTACTCTATGTCCCAAGGGTCCCACCGAGGTGTGAGTGTCTGCGCTGGTGCTGGGTGCGCTGAGTTCTGCTGACGCTGCGCCCTCAGAGGTTGCAGCTTCCTCTGAGGAGTCTGTCTGCTCAGGCTGTTCCTCCTGGCTAGTGGGGATGGGTGCTTGCGATGGTCCTGTGGGGGAGTAAAGGAAAGAGTCAGAGATGTGATGCCAAGGTTACATGCACATTGCATATTGCAGATGATCATAAATCCATCTGTTAGAGCTTCAGATTCATTATCAGCGACTCATGCAATGTCAATGAGAGAGATGGAACACTATTCAGTCACCAGCTTGCTCTGATGCACCCGTCTGTCCATCCCCCACTTGCGTTTCCTCCTCTACGCCCACGATCTCCAGGACCGCATCCTCCCAGGGGGTGAGCTGCGCTAATGAGGGTGGCCCTCCTCCTGTCCTGGCTCTTTCCCTTTTATTGTGAGCTCTCTTTTCCTGCAATGAGGGAGAAAAGTGGAGTTTGAGTGAGATTGAAGGAGTGAGTGTAGAGAATCCATAGCATAGATGCTTAGAAGGAGACAAAGATGGATTGAGCTGGCGAGACTAAGGGCCCTCCCTGTGTGTTGTAAGTTGTTTTCAAAGCATGACAGTGATAGGGAATGTGAGGGCTGCATAGGCGAATAGTAAGGTGAATGTGACCATAGAGGGAGAGGGAATGGGTAAGGGTGCATGGATGTCAGTGTCAAGTGGGATATGGAGGAAGAGGTTGCTAAAGCTGAGTGCTGGTGAGAAGAGGCAATGGTGATCAGATTGAGGGTGAAGGGAAAGTCATACTCACTTTAGCAGTACGTAGAAGGTCATGAAACCTCTTCCTGCACTGGATCCAGGTTCTGCATGTGAATGATAAGGAGGTGACCTCCTGGGCGATCTGGACCCACACAGCCTTGGTCTGCTGGGGAGGCTTCTTCCTCCCTGAGGAGGGGAAGAGCACCTCCCTGTTGGCTCTTGCTCCATCTACCAAAGCCTGCAGGACAACATCATGGAATCTGGGAGCAGCCCTGGGCCGTTGGCTGGCCATTCCTGCTGCAGGTGCCTTTAGAATACAGGTCCAAAAGCTTGGCAGCCTGCAGAGGAAGCAAGGCTTGTTGCAGACCTTAAATGCAGCAGCAATGATGACATCATCGGAGGCGACTTTCAGACTGGAATAACTCATTGGCCATGGGTTCCCACATGTTGGAACTCTATTGCCCAATTAAGTTAAAATCGCATCATTCATCCACATTAATCT
Organism: Squalus acanthias; assembly: GCA_030390025.1. Classification (NCBI taxonomy): domain Eukaryota; kingdom Metazoa; phylum Chordata; class Chondrichthyes; order Squaliformes; family Squalidae; genus Squalus; species Squalus acanthias. The sequence continues at coordinate 91,213,047 of CM059436.1, read as the reverse complement.
GGAGTTGGGGGGGCAACACGAAATGCGGGTAACACGATCCCAACCCGACCCCAAGACAAAATCTAGCCCACAATGTTATAACTATGCTCTTCTAATCACAAAACCATCAGCTTTAGTCTGATTGGTCAAAGTCCTTTCACCTCTTACACAGTCAAAACACTGCTGGTGCTGGAAACCTGAAATATAAGCAGAAAATACTCAGCAGACCAGGCAGCATCTGTGGAGAGAGAAAAACAGAGTTAACGTTTCATCAGAACTGGAAAATGTTAGAGATGTAACAGGGTTTAAGAAAGCACAGAGGCAGGGAAAGGAGGGAGGGGAGGAAAGAACAAAAGGGAAGGTCTGTGATAGGGTGGAAGAGAGGAGTGATTTAAATGACAAAAGGGATGATGGTGCGAGGCAAAAGTGGGGGTGGTCATGGGACAAGTAAAGAAACAAAAGCTGGGTCCAGAGGAGGTGTAAATGGTTACAGCAGAACCATTACCAACACCTGCTCTCTGAGAAAATGGGGACAGAGGTTATGATCTGAAATTGTTGAACTCAATGTTGAGTTCTGAAGTTTGTAAAGTACCTCATTGAAAGATGAGGTGCTGTTCCTCAAGCTTCCGTTGAGCTTCATTGGAACAGTGTAGGACGCTGAGGATAGAGAGGTCAGAGTGGGAGTGGGCTGGAGAAATAAAATAGCAAGTGACCAGAAGCTTAGGGTCACACTTGCCGACTGAATGGAGGTTTTCAGCAAAGCGTTCAGCCAATCTGCGTTTGGTCTCACCAATGTGGGGAGACCACATCATGAGCAGCAAATACAGTACATTAAATTGAAAGAAGTACAAGTAAATCACTGTTTCACTTGGAAGGAGTGTTTGGTGCCCTGGACAGTGGGAAGGGAGGTGGTGAAAGGGCATGTGTTGCATTTCCTGCACTTGCATGCGAAAGTGCCGTGGGAAGGGTAGGGAGGGTTGGGAATGATTGAAGAGTAGAGGAAACAGTCTCTTCGGAATGCTGTAGGGGGAGGGGAGTGGAAGTTGTGTTTGGTGGTGGCATCACGCTGGAGGTGGCGAAAATGGCGGAGGATGATCCGTTGAAAGTGGAGGCTGGTGAGGTGGGAGGTGAGGGTAAGGGCAACCATGTCGTGGTTCTGGGAAGGAGGGGAAGGGGTGAGGGCAGAAGTGCGGGAAATGGGACGGACACGGTCGAGGGCTCAGTGGAGGGGAATCCTCGGTTGAAGAAAAAGGAAGACATATCGGAAGCACTGGTATGGAAGGTGGCATTGTCAGAACAGAGGCGATGAAGATGGAGAAACGGGGAGAATGGAATAGAGTCCTTACAGGAGGTCGGGTGGGAGGTAGTGTAATCAAGGTAGTTGTGGGAGTCAGTGGGCTTATAGTAGATATTGGTTGACAATCTATCTCCCGAAATGGAGATAATGAAGTCGAGGAAGGGAAGGGAAGAGTCGGAGATGGACCATATGAAGGCGAGGGAGGGGTGGAAATTTGAAACAAAGTTGATGACATTTTCCAGTTCGGAAGAAGAGCAGGAAACAGCACCGATACAGTCATCAATGTATCGGAGAAAAAGATGAGGGCGAAGACCTGAGTAGGACTGGAACAAAAAATGCTCCATGTATCCCATGGAAAGGCAGGCATGGCCAGGACCCATACGGATTCCCATAGCAACACCTTTTATTTGGGGGAAGTGAGAGGAGTCAAAGGGGAAGTTGTTGTATGTAGTTCAGTAGACTTGTTCAGTGGAACAAGTTCAGCCAGGCGGAGGAGGGTGGTGGTGGATGGGGACTGGTTGATCCTCCAGTTCAAAGAAGAAGCGGAGAGCCGCAGGCCATCCTGGTGGGAGATGGAGCTGCAGAGGGGGTGGAAGTCCATGGTGAAAAGGAAATGGTTATGGCCAAGAAACTGGAAACTGCTAAAGTGGCAGAAGGCATCAGACGAGTCGTGGATGTAGGTGGGAAGAGACTGGACAAGGGGAGAAAAAATAATCAGGATAGGAGGAAATAAGTTCTATGGGGCAAGGAAAAGGCTGTAATTATGGGTCTACCAGGTCAGTACAGTTTGTGGATCTCGGGAAGGAAGTAGAAGTGGCCTGTGCAGGGTTGGGGGACTATGAGGTTGAAGGCAATGGGGGAGGATATGAGATCAGAGACGGGCTGGGAAACGATGGCTTGATGTTCAGTGGTGGGATTGTGGTCCAGGGTGAGGTAGGGGGAGGTGACGGAGAGTTGGCGTTCAGCCTCTGCAAGGCAGAGATCGGTTCGGCAAGTAACAGAGGGCGGGGTTGAGGTGAAACAAGAATTCTGAAGACGGGAGAAAGGGTCCACTGTGCAGGGGGGAGGGGGTGGGGGGGAACTCTTGGCCAAAGAAGTGGGTGCAGATGCGAGGGCGATAGAAGGAGAGCTCAGCATCATGCCGAGCTTGAAATTCATTGAGGTGGGGGCTGAAACATAAGGGGATGAAACTGAGGCTTTTCCTGAGGACTGATCATTCAGGGTCAGAGAGGGGAATGTCAGAGGAGATAGTGAAAACACGGCAAAGGGTGAGATTGGAAGGAGGGATGGGCACCGAGGAAAGTGAAGGGAAGATGGATCCAGAGGGTCATTGGTGTCTAAGAGTTGTTGAAGCTTGCGGTCCTTGACACCTGAATGGCAGAAAAAAAGGGTTTTGTTGAAGCGTCGGATGAGGTGAAGGATGAAATGGAACTGCAGACCAGGACAACTGTGAAAGAGAGTGAGTTGGTGCTGCTGAAGAGAAAGGTCGAGAGTGTGCATGTGGTGGCGCATTGCGCTGAGCATGGATCTCAGGAAGCGGCGAGAGCAGTGGTTTGCGGAATGCTGAACATCATGGAGATATCTGTAATCATCAGTGGATCTGAAAAATGAAGTGTGGAATTTCAATTGCAATCTACGAGGAATAAGTCGGCGCCAGAGACAGTTGCTGAGGAAAGAGATGTGGCTGTGAAATCAAGTTTTAGTCGATACCCGATGAAACACGAGAAGGGAAACAGAAAGCAATGAAGGTGAACAAGGTTAAAAGAGACAAATGGAAATCGCATCGGAATGAAGGGCAGAACTTCTTCAAGGTGCCATTCCTGGAAGAGAAGTGGCAGTGAATTAAACACTAATACAAAAGCAAAATACTGCGGATGCTGGAAATCTGAAATATAACAGAAAGTGCTGGAAAAATTCAACAGGTCAGGCAGCATCTGAGCAGAGAGAAACAGAGTTAACGTTTCAGGTTGGTGACTGTGATATCTTGAGACACAGCATATATATGCAACAGCACAACATTGCTTTCGGTAAGAAGTGTACTGCATATGGCTTTATTATTATATACATCAGTAGCCCACCAGGTGGCTCTATTGCACCTCTCCCTCTTTATTGAAGAAGTTAATCATAGCAAATAATCATTGTACATGATTTGCATGGTATACACAACTCTTGGTATACATTTCTCAAATGGAACCCATTTTATGTATTCAAATTCTACTATTGAATTCTGTAACACAAACAAAAGATATGAACTTATTTTCCATATTTACAGATTAAACTTAACCACTGGTTTTCTGTTTCGAAGAGGATACCTTCTTTCTTGAACAGAACTTTCAGATCTTGTTGTAAGACTTTGACTCATTCTAAGCTGAGCCCGTGAAGAATTTTTCTCCAAGGGCTGATCTTGATCTACATTTGGACTCTCTACACTTTCATACTGTTTGTTTGCCTGACTCGGGCTCAGACTTAAATTCTGACTTTGTCTTGGACTTGTTTCTGGTGCGTCTGATGTAGAATTTGCTCCTGGTACTCTACTTGTAATAAGACTATCTGACTCATCAGAATAAATTGAATCATCCCAGCTTTCAACTCCTTCCACATCTGTAGGTAAGATATGATCAGTGTGAACAAACCTAACCTTTCCATGATCAAACATCTTAACCAAATATGTGCGAGGGCCACATATCTTCACTACTCTTCCTGGTAACCACTTTAACCATTTATGGTGATGGTTCTTCACTCTAACCTTCTGGTTCAACTTCACACTTATCTCTCTAACTCTACCTTTATCATGTCTCTCTTTCTGCCTTGATTGTTTCTCTTCTATGGACTGTGCCAAGTTTGGCTTTACCAACGAGAACCTGGTTCGTGGCTGTCGTTTGAGAAACAACTCTGCTGGTTTTCTACCAGTAGTGGTCTGAGGAGTATTCTGATAGGTAATCAGAAAATTTGCCAGTTTGTGGTCCAACGACAACTGACGTTTCTTTGGATTTGGATCCAACATTTGCTTGAAGAGGGCACGTTTGACAATTTGTACTGTGCGCTCTGCTGCACCATTTGAAGCAGGGTGGTACGGTGGAACTTTGGTATGTTTCACACCGTTTCTGCTCATGAACTGTGTGAACTCTTCTGAACAAAATTGCGGCCCATTTTCAGACACAATTTCTTCTGGGAGGCCGTATGAAGAAAACAATCTTCGCAAATTGTCTAGTGTTTTGCTTGTTGTTATTATCCGCATCGGAAACACCTCTACCCACTTCGAGTGACTATCTATCACTATGAACAATTGCTGTCCTTCCAGCTCAGCAAAATCTACATGTAACCTTTGCCACACTCTGGGAGGCCATTACTATGGCTGTAATGGTACTGATGGTGGTTTCTTGCTCACCGATTGACATGTTGTACACTGACTGACTATGTACTCTATCTCTTTATCTAAACTTGGCCACCATAAGTAATTGCGTGCAATGTTATTGGTCAAGCACATTCCCAGGTGCTGGTCATGAAGATCTCCGAACAATTTAGACCTGAACCTATTTGGGATAACCACTCTTGCTCCCCACATGATACAATCTTTATCCATGGATAATTCATTCCTATGAATGAAGTATGGATGGATATCTTCCTCTGATTCCTGGTTTGGCCATCCATTTGGTATGTAATCATACACCTTTGACATAATTGGGTCACGTTTGGTTGCCCTACCAATTTCTTCAGCTGTGACTGGCAGCTCATCAATGTATGAGAAACAGAACACTTCTTCCTTATTGGGTGTAACTTGTGATGGGGATGGCAACCTGGACATAGCATCAGCATTACTGTGATCAGCTGATCGTCTGTACTCAATGTCATATGTATACGCTGACAAAATCAAAGCCCATCTCTGCATTCGGGCTGCAGCTAAGGTTGGAACTGGGGACTTTGGATGGAGGATTGCTGTCAGGGGCTTATGGTCAGTAACTATGGTAAACTTACGACCAAACAAGTATTTGTGAAACTTCTTGACCCCAAAAATCAATGACAAAGCTTCCCTTGCTATCTGCGCATAATTCCGCTCACTGGCACTGAGAGTGCGTGAAGCAAAAGCAATTGGTCTCTCCTCCCCACTATCTAGTACATGAGAGATCACTGCCCCAACTCCGTACGGAGAGGCATCACACGCTAGCTTGATCTCCTTTCAATACATCACAGTGAACTAACATGGTACTCTCTACGAACTGGTTTATACACTCTATGAATGCTGTGTCGCATTCTTTTGACCACTTCCAAGGGACCGGTTTTCTCAACAGCTCATTCAGTGGATGTAACAATGTAGCCAAGTTTGGGAGGAACTTTCCGTAATAATTCAAAAGACCCAAAAATGATCGAAGTTCAGAGACATTCTTGGGAGTGGGTGCATTTCTGATTGCATCCAGCTTTCCCTTGGTTGAATGTGAACCATCTTTGTCTACTCTGTGCCCTAAGTACTCCACTAAGTTTTGAAACAACTCACCATTGTGAGCTGTCACTCGTACTCCGTGCTTCTCTAGCCGTTTGAGCACTTCATTCAACACCTCATCATGGATTTGCCTGTTTGGTGCTGAAATCAGTATGTCATCCAAATAACACACTACCCCTTCAATCCCTTGCAAAATTTGGTTCATCACCCCCTGGAATATGTCGGGGCAGAAGACACTCCAAATGGTAGCCTATTGAACTATTATAGGCCTCGGTGAGTATTTAGTCAAGCATGACTTGGACTCTTCATCTAACTCAAGTTGTAGGTAGGCGTTTGTTAGATCTAACTTCGAAAAGATCTGGCCACCTGTCAGCGTTGTGAACAAATCTTCCACATTTGGCAACGTATTGGGTAGATTACACTCTAGAACCTGGTTTACGGTTACCTTATAATCACCACACAACCTTATCTTACCATCTGACTTAGGTACAACAACAATGGGTGTAGCCCAATTACTCAGATCTACCTTAGAGATAATGTTCTCAGTTTCTAGTCTTTTGAGTTCTTGCTCAACTTTCTCTTTGAGTGCGTATGGTACGGGACATGGCTTGCAGTAAACTGGTTTTGCGTCCTTCTGCACTCTGACACTCGCCTTGAAGTCTTGGATCGGACTGCCCGTTTCGCCGAACCCCTTCGGATACTGCTTGATGACATCATCTTTCGATGTAAATTTCGCTTCCACACGAAAAATCTCATTCCAATCCAGCTTCAGTGATCCCAACCAATTTCTACCTATCAAGGCAGGCTTGTCTCCTGCCACTACTATGAGTGGCAAGCTCTGACACTGATCCTTGTATTTCACTGGTTTGGTGACACTTCAACTACAGGGATTTGCTCTCCTGAGTAGTCTCGCCACTCTACCTTCAATTACTCTAGTCGATAATCACAGAACTTGTCGCGATATAGTGATTCCAGTACTACACTCACAGATGCACCAGTGTCGATTTCCATGAGTATCTTGGTTCCTGCGACATCTACTTGGATGACGATACCTTGCGAATCGCTGTTAGATACCTTTGTGCTCCTGATGACGTGAATCTCCAGAAACTCCTCGTCCTGCTGCTTCTCTTCAATGGTACGTAGTGTCTGGCAATTTCTACTTCAAGTATTTCTAGTCGGTTTAATCTTCTGTCGCCACGCCTTCGCAAGATGCCCAGTTTTCTTGCAGTAGAAACACTCTGCCTTCACATATGGACAGCTTTGAGCAATGTGTTGTCCCAGGCACCGATAGCACGACTTCAATGCACTGTTACCATGCCCAGTTGTTGAGGTCTTGCGGCCCAACTGTCTTTTACTTTTAGCCTGCAGCCGATTCACCTCGGTTGTCTGACGACTGGAACTCTCGGGAGTGTTGGTCGGCCATATCCATTGACATAGCTGTCTGACAAAAGCTAAGACAAATGTCAAGTTAGTGGTTGTCAACAATTTACTTCTGATACGTTCGTTTTTCAACCCACAAACAAAGCGGTCATGCACAGCTCAGTCCTGAAAGTTTCCAAAATGACAGTGAATGGATAGCTTTTTTAAAGCTACAATGTACTCACTGAGACCCTCGTCATTTAATTGATCACGTGTTCCAAAACGATAACTTTCAGCAATTTCCAGGGGCTCAGGACTGTAGTGCTGTTCTAACTTGGTTAGGATCTCCTTCAGTGGCGTGTCCTTCGGCTTGGTGGGAACAAGCACATTTTTCAGGGTTTCATACACCTCGGGGCCTGTTTCATTTCTAAAACTGCCCGGTTTACATCATCGGGGACTTTGACAATACTATTCGCGGTGAAAAACACTTCCAGACGCTCCACATATGCTCCGAAAGTCTCTCGGTCACAATGGAACTCACCCAAACACCCTATTATTCCCAGAGGCACAGCCATCTGGACTCTGGCGACATTGACAGTTCAGCCACGTATGCTCAAAATTTACCTCGGATTTTTAAGTTTTTCTGCAAAACAAACAGTCCCTCCGTTGGTTGGCAGGATTATGTTCCAACAAAAATTTCAGCTAGGGAATCCGCAATCGCATCCTCATCACCAATTCTTTGATATCTTGAGACACAGCATATATATACAACAGTACAACATGACTTCCGGTAAGAACTGTACTGCACTTGGCTTTATTATTATTTATATCAGTAGTCCACCAGGTGGCTCTGTTATAGTGACCTTTCATCAAAACTGGAAAATGAAAGAGATGTATCAGGCTTTAAGCAGGTACAGAGGCAGGGAAAGGGAGTGGGGGGGGGGAAGTTCCGAGGCAACTGTCTTTTCCAATCCGCTCAAGTGGAGCTGACTGCAGACCATTGTCTTATCTCAGCTTTGAAGCTGTTTGACTAATATGTGGAGTCTGCAGCTGTATCCTGATGAGGCCTCTTTTAGACAATGCTTTTGTTGACAGTTATCATGTTCATATCAACAGAAAATGTAGCAAATAGTCAGGAGGTCAGACAGCATCTGTGTATAGAGAAACAGAGTTAACGTTTCAGGTTGGTGACCTCGCGTCAGAGTGAAATGTCACTGACCTGAAACGTGGGGGGGGGAATTGTAATCTGGAGGAGTGCGTAGGTTTGAGTGCAGTGGGTGGGGGGGGGGGGGCGGGGGGTAAAACCAGCAAAAATGTCAGCGTGTTGTGAAGCTGACTTCCGGGTTCAACCCGAGCATGTTAGGCTGCTTGCGTGCAACCCCCTTGGGAGAAGCGGGTTGCCTATTAACATATGTAAATCGCTTAATTAGCCCGATATTTCAAATTTACCGCCACATCCACGGATTTCCAGGGTTTCCTGAAAGTCGCCAGTGAAGGTAAAGCGAGAGCACAGCGGCAATTGAGGGGGGCTGAAATTCAGCCCAATGTTTCAGGTTGATGACTTTTCATCAGAACTAAAAGCTTGCAGGTTGTAGGAAGGAGGAAAGATCATTAAAACAAATGATCTGGTCATTATCACATTGCTGTTTGTGGGACCTTGCTGTGCACAGATAGGCTGCTGCATTTCCTATATTGCAGCAGTGACGACACTTCAAAAATACGTCACTGACTATAAAGCGCTTTGGGATGTCCTGAGGTCGTGAATGCCGCTATATAAATGCAAGTTCTTTCTTTTTAAATCTAGAATGTGAAAACAAATCACCATTAAAAGGACTAATGGGTTAAATTCATTGTCAGCTGAATGCTTCTTACTCAGACAATGACCTCACTACACATCTGCATGGCCACATATACAATACATCAAATATTTCGATATTTTCCGGATCAGCTGTTTGGAACAAAGCCACACATTTTGTCTTCAGCCAGTTATTTTTCTGCAATATTTCAGAAACCATTGCCCTCATCAATCATATTTAGGCCAAGAGGTTTTTTTTTTGTTTGAAATTGCCATCTCTGGTTTCCTGTGACCTTTTTAAACTTCTATTAAAATACATAACACAATTAGAGTTTGCTAATATACAGTGAGTCCTTTTCATAACTCTCTGCGGGCACATCTGAGACATGGGCTGCAGTGAACCACGCTCTATAGCGAGAGTGTCCTGTAAACCTCCATTAACTCTGAGTCTACATCAATGTTATATTGAAAGCTACCGTGTGTCATGAGGTATTAGAACATAGGGACAGGAGGAGGCCATTCACCCCCTCGAGCCTGATCCGCCATTCATGGCTGATCTGTATCTCAACTCCATTTACCTGCCTTTGTTGCGTATCCCTGGATACCCACTCCTCACAAAAATTGATCGATCTCAGTCTTGAAATGTTGATTTGACCCAGAATCCACAGCCTTTTGGGGGGAGAGAGAATTCCAGATTTCCACTACAAGTGGAGAGAGATTTTTCAGGCCTCCACATCCCTCTTGACGAATAAAGGGAGCAATTAATGTTTTTATTCTGTAAGTTAATGAAACACTAAGCAAGAAAGAAAGGACTCGCATGTCTATAGAGCCTTTCTACTGAAGAGCAACCAACTGGGCCAAGGCTGACAGCTAACTAATTCTCTCCCTAAACCGCTCCGCCTCGCTCTCCTCCTCTAAGAGACTCCTTATAACCTACCACTTTGACCAAGCTTTTGGTCACCTGTCCTCATGTCTCCTACTTTGGCTCGTTGTCATTTTTTGTCTGTCCCTGTGAAGCACTTGGGACATTTTACTACATTAAAGGTGCTATATAAATGCAAGTTGTTGTTGTTGTTGTTGCAATCATCAAATTGATTCTGCTTTGCCATCAAACGTAAAGTGGAGCCCAACATCTAACAATATTGAGGGTATACATTTCTCAATCTTACAAAGTTGAGCTATGTTTAGATAGTCTAATAAAACACTGACAGAAATAAATGGAACATCAGAACAGGAGGCCATTCAGCCCCTCGAGTCTGTTCCACCATTGAATTAGATCATGACTGATCTGCACCTCAACTCCATCTACCCACCTTGGTTCCATCTCCCTTAGGGTGAAGCTAACTAACTGACTAACTAACAAACAACAACAGCAACTTATATAGTGCCTTTAACATAGTAAATTGACCCAAGGCGCTTCACAGGTGCGTTACCAAACTAAAATTTGACAACAAGCCACTTAAGGAGATTTGAGGACAGATGACCAAAAGCCTGGTCAAAGAATTCGATTTTAAGGAGCGTCTTAAAGGAAGAGAGAGGTGGAGAGTCGGAGAGGTTTAGGGAGGGAATTCCAGAGCTTGGGGCCGAGACAGCTGAAGGCCACCAATGGTCGAGCGATGAAAACTGGGAATGTGGAAAATCTACCAAATAGATCATGATTTTCAACATTGTGTAAGGAATCCAATGACCTAGTGAGATGTAAAAGTGCCTCTGTTACTCTCTCTGTGTTTCTGTTACTCTCTCTCTCTGTGTCTCTGTTACTCTCTCTCTCTGTGTCTCTGTTACTCTCTCTCTGTGTCTCTTACTCTCAGTGCCTCTGTTACTCTCTCTGTCCCTCTGTTACTCTCTGTGTGTCTCTGTTATGCTCTCAGTGTATCTGTTACTCTCTCTGTGTCTCTGTTACTCTCTCTCTCTGTCTCTTACTCTCTGTCCCTCTGTTACTCGCTCTGTCCCTCTGTTATTCTCTGTGTGTCTCTGTTATGCTCTCAGTGTCTCTGTTACTCTCTCAGTGTATCTGTTACTCTCTCTGTGCCTCTGTTACTCTCTCTGTCTCTTTTACTCTCTCTGTGCATCTGTTACTACCAGTTCTGGGGGAGGTGGGACCTGTACAGGCCGGACGGGTTGCACCTCAACAGAGCTGGCACCAATGTCCTCATGGAGGGGGTTTTGCTCGTGCTGTTGGGGAGGGTTTAAATTAATTTAGCAGGAGGATGTGCACCAGGGTGTAGCATTAGAAAGGAGAAACAAGGTGCACAAAGGATTGGGAGCGACAGATAGCACTAGAGTAAGAAATAGTAAGGTATTAGGTGGGGTCAGATTAAGAGAGAATACAAGAAGGTCAAAGAGAGGTTTACAGTGCATGTGTGTAAATGCACAAAGCGTGGTAAATAAGGTTGGTGAGCTGCAGGCGCAAATAGACACATGGGAATATGATGTTGTGGCGATAACAGAGACCTGGCTCAAAAAAGGACAGGTTTGGATACTAAATATTCCTGGATATAAGGTGTTCAGGAAAGATAGGGAAGGAAAGAAAGGAGGTGGGGTGGCAGTATTGATTAAGGAGAATATTACAGTGCTGGAGAGAGAGGATGTCCTGGAGGGGTCAAGGACAGAATCTATTTGGTTAGAGTTAAGAAACAATAGAGGTGCCATTACACTACTAGGTGTATTCTATAGGCCACCAACTAGTGGGAAGGATATACAGGAGCAAATTTACAGGGACATTACAGAGAGGTGCAAGAACTATAGAGTAGTGATAATGGGGGACTTCAACTATCCTAATATAGACTGGGATAGTAATACTGTAAAGGGCAGAGAGGGGGCAGAATTTCTGAAGTGTGTTCAGGAGAACTTTCTTGATCAGTACATTTCTGGCCCAATGAGGAAGGAGGCATTGCTGGATCTGGTTCTGGGGAATGAGGTGGGTCAAGTGAGCAAGTGTCAGTAGGGGAACATTTAGGGAACAGTGATCATAGTATCAAAAGGTTTAAATTAGCTATGGAAAAGGATAGGGAGCAATCTAGAGTAAAAATACTTAATCGGAGGAAGGCCAATTTCAGTGGGTTGAGAATGGATCTGGCCCGGGTAAATTGGAATAAAAGATTGTCAGGCAAAACTGTAATCAAACAATGCGCTGCCTTTAAAGAGGAGATGATTCGGGTACAGTCGAGGTATATTCCCACAAGGGGGAAAGGTAGGGCAACCAAAGTCAGAGCTCCCTGGATGAAGAAAGAGATAGAGAGTAAGATGAAGCAGAAAAAGGGGGCTTATGACAGATGTCAGGTTGAGAATACAAGTGAGAACCAGGCTGAATATAGAAAGTTCAGAGGGGTAGTGAAAAAGGAAATAAGAGGGGCAAAGAGAGAGTATGAGAATAGATTGTCAGCTAACATAAAAGTGAATCCAAAAGTCTTTTATAGGCATATAAATAATAAATGGGTAGTAAGAGGAGGGGTGGGGCCGATTAGGGACCAAAAAGGAGACCTACACATGGAGGCAGGGGGCATGGCTGAGGTACTAAATGAGTACTTTGCATCTGTCTTTACCAAGGAAGAAGATGCTGCCAAAATCATAGTGAAAAAGGAGGTAGTTGAGATACTGGATGGGATAAAAATTGATAAAGAGGAGGTACTAGAAAGGCTGGCTGTACTTAAAGTAGATAAGTCACCAGGACCGGATGGGATGTATCCTAGGATGCTGAGGGAAGTAAAAATGGATATTGTGGAGGTACTGGCCATAATCTTCCAATCCTCCTTAGATACAGGGATGGGGCCAGAGGACTGGAGAATTGCAAATGTTACACCCTTGTTCAAAAAAGGGTGTAAGGATAAACCCAGCAACTACAGGCCAGTCAGTTTAACCTCGGTAGTGGGGAAACTTTTAGAAACGATAATCCGGGACAAAATTAACAGTCACTTGGACAAGTGTAGATTAATTAAGGAAAGCCAGCACGGATTTGTTAAAGGCAAATCGTGTTTAACTAACTTGATTAAGTTTTTTGATGAGGTAACAGAGAGGGTTGATTAGGGCAATGCAGTTGATGTGGTGTACATGGACTTCCAAAAGGCGTTTGATAAAGTGCCACATAATAGGCTAGCCAGCAAAGTTGAAGTCCATGGAATAAAAGGGATAGTGGCAGCATGGATATGAAATTGGCTAAGTGACAGGAAACAGAGAGTAGTGGTGAACAGTTGTTTATTGGACTAGAGGAAGGTACACAGTGGTGTTCCCCAGGGCCCTGTACTAGGACCACTGCTTTTCTTGATATATATAAATGACTTGGCAGCTGTCCTTCATTCTGCCAGTAGATTTCACACTTCATTCAGCCTTAATCTGTCACATTAACACCACCTCTAGCCTTGCATATCTCTTAATGTCTCTTAATGTCTCTTCATCTCCTCCTTTGTTCCTTTATCCCCTCCCCCTTTTCCCAGCTTTACCCTGGCCTTAAATCTATTTGATTTCCAGCTCTTCCCAGTTCTGATGAAAGGTCATCGACCTGAAACGTCAACTCTCTTTCTCTCTCCACGGATGCTGCCTGGCCTGCTGAGTTTTTCCAGCGTTTTCTGTTGTTATTTCGGATTTCCAGCATCTGCAGTATTTTGCTATCGTATAAATGACTTGGACTTGGGTGTACAGGGCACTATTTTAAAATTTGCAGATGACACAAAACTTGGAAGTACAGTGAACAGTGAGGAGGATAGTGATAGACTTCAAGAGGACATAGACAGGTTGGTGGAATGGGCGGACACGTAGCAGATGAAATTTAACGCAGAAAGGTGCGAAGTGATACATTTTGGTAGAAAGAAGAGGAGAGGCAATATAAACTAAAGGGTACAATTCTAAAGGGGGTACATGAACAGAGAGACCTGGGGATATATGTGCACAAATCGTTGAAGGTGGCAGAGCTGGTTGAGAAAGCGGTTAAAAAAACATACGGGATCCTGGGCTTCATAAATAGAGGTCATGATGCGGAGATGCCGGTGTTGGACTGGGGTGGACAAAATTGAGAGGTCGCACAACACCAGGTTATAGTCCAACAGTTTTATTTGAAATCACAAGCTTTCGGAGCTATCGATTGCTCCTTCCTCAGGTGAAGTAAATTAGATACAGAATCGCCAAAGCATATATAGATAGAAAACAAAGCATGTGTACCTTACAATTGCAGACCACTAAATTAAATCATCCTGACTATCTGCCGAGGTGTGATAAAGTTAATTAAGTCAGCCAGGAAGGTACCACATCAAAGACATAGCAAGATACAACTGAGACAATGAGGTGTAGTCGCAGGGGTTCTAACGTGTCAAAAGCTGCCGTCTGTATGTAAAACGAAAAGCTTTAAAATTTTTACTTTTTTACTGGGAAAATTTTTACTTTTTTACTGGGAATCACATCTGTGACCAAGCTAACGACGACTCGAGTCTGGAGCACGTCATGTATCGTGACATAAACCCAAGATCCTGATTGAAACCGTCTTCATGAGTGCGGAACTTGGCTATCAGTTTCTGCTCGATGATTTTGCGTTGTCGTGTGTTTCTAAGGTTGCCTTGGAGAACGCTTACCCGCAGATCCGAGGCTGAATGTCCTTGACTGCTGAAGTGTTCCCCGACTGGGAGGTAACAATCCTGCCTGGCGATTGTTGCGCGGTGCTCGTTCATACGTTGTCTCAGTGTCTGCATGGTCTCGCCGATGTACCATGCCGCGGTGCATTCTTTCCTGCAACGTATGAGGTAGACAACGTTGGCCGAGTCACATGAGTATGTACCATGTACCTGGTGGGTAGTGTCCTCACGTGTGATGGTGGTATCTGTGTTGATGATCTGGCATGTCTTGCAGAGTTTGCCGTGGCAGGGTTGTGTGGTGTCGTGGTCGCTGTTATCCTGAAAGCTGGGTAATTTGCTGCGAACGATGGTACTTCTGAGGTTAGGCGGCTGTTTGAAGGCAAGTAGTGGAGGCGTGGGGATGGCCTTAGCGAGGTGTTTGTCGTCATCGATGACATGTTGAAGGCTGCGAAGAACATGGCGTAGTTTCTCCGCTCCGGGGAAGTACTGGACGACGTAGGGCACCCTGTTGGTTGTGTCCCGTGTTTGCCTTCTGAGGAGGTCTATGCGATTTTTCGCTGTGGCCCGTCGGAACTGTCGATCGATGAGTCGAGCGTCATATCCCGTTCTTACGAGGGCGTTTTTCAGCGTCCGTAGGTGTCCATTGCGTTCCTCCTCGTCTGAGCAGATCCTGTGTATTCGCAGGGCTTGTCCATAGGGGATGGCTTCTTTAACATGGTTAGGGTGGAAGCTGGAGAAGTGGAGCATCGTGAGGTTGTCCGTGGGCTTGCGGTAGAGTGAAGTGCTGAGGTGTCCGTCTTTGATGAAGATTCGTGTGTCCAGGAATGAGACCGATTCTGAGGAGTAGTCCATGGTGAGTTTGATGGTGGGATGGAACTTGTTTATGTTATCGTGTAGTCTTTTCAGTGATCCTTCGCCATGGGTCCAAAGGAAGAAAATGTCGTCGATGTATCTGGTGTACAGCGTTGGCTGGAGGTCCTGTGCAGCGAAGAAGTCTTGCTCGAACTTGTGCATGAAGATGTTGGCGTATTGGGGTGCGAATTTGGTCCCCATGGCTGTTCCGTGTGTTTGGGTAAAAAAATGGTTGTCGAAGGTGAAGACATTGTGGTCAAGGATGAAGCGGATGAGTTGTAGGATGGCGTCTGGAGATTGGCTGTTGTTGATGTTGAGTACTGAGGCTGTTGCAGCTTTATAAATAGAGGCATAGAGTACAAAAGCAAGGAAGTTATGATGAACCTTTATAAAGCACTGGTTTGGCCTCAACTGGAGTATTGTGTCCAATTCTGGGCACCGCACTTTAGGAAGGATGTGAAGGCCTTAGAGAGGGTGCAGAAAAGATTTACAAGAATGGTTCCAGGGATGAGGGACTTCAGTTACGTGGATAGACTGGAGAAGCTGGGTTTGTTCTCCTTAGAGCAGAGAAGGTTGAGGAGATTTGATAGAGATGTTCAAAATCATGATGGTTCTAGACAGAGTAGATAGAGAGAAACTGTTCCCAGTGGCGGAAGGGTCGAGAACCAGAGGACACAGATTTAAGGTGATTGGCAAAAGAACCAAAGGCGACATGAGGAAAAACTTTTTTACGCAGCGAGCAGTTAGGATGTGGAATGCACTGCCTGAAAGGGTGGTGGAGGCAGACTCAATCATGACTTTCAAAATGGAATTGGATAAGTACCTGATGGAAAAAATTTGCAGGGCTACAGGGAAAGGGCGGGGGAGTGGAACTAGCTGAAGTGCTCTTGCAGAGAGCTAGCACGGGCTCGATGGGCTGAATGGCCTCCTTCTATGCTTTAACCATTCTATGATTTAAGAGGTAGGTTTTAAGGAACATCTTAAAGGAGGAAAGAGAGGTAGAGAGGCAGAGAGGTTTAGGCAGGGAATTCCAGAGCTTAGGGCCGAGGCAACAGAAGGCACGGCCGCCAATGGTTGAGCGATTATAATCAGGGATACTCAAGAGGTCAGAATTAGAGGAGCGCAGATATCTCAGGGGGGTTGTGGGGCTGGAGGAGGTTACAGAGATAGGGAGGGGCGAGGCCATGGAGGGATTTGAAAACAAGGATGAGAATTTTAAAATCAAGGCATTGCTTAACCGGGAGCCAATGTAGGTCAGCGAGCACAGGGGTGATGGGTGAACAGGACTTGGTGCGAGTTAGGACATGGGCAGCCGAATTTTTCAAGCAATCTTACCCATGGAAGTATGTTTTAAATGCCTTTGAGATTATACAGACAAAAGGCAATAGAGGACTGCATCTCATAATTACATTAGATCAATGCAATCAATATCGAATGGATAACCAAAATCTGATAACGGCAGAGGTCTGTGGCTGAAGGTGATGGCTGTAGCCATGCCATTCCTATTGTCCTTTTCTCTAAGATTACTTTTTCCTTTGTTCATAGTAACACCTTATTCCAAACTAGAACATATTATAAATTAGAAGATACCATTATAAATTGGCACGCACCATTATAAATTGGACGGTACCATTATAAATTACTTACCATCCTAAATTAGAACACATCTTCATAAATTGGAATATAACATTATAAAGTAGAAGATATTAAATAAAATGGGGATGAAATTTAATTGGGCCCGAAAACTGGCGCGGGGAGCGCGATCTGCCCATGTCCGTTCAAAGTGGTGCAGGCAGCACACAAAATTCGTGCTGCCTGCTCATTATAATGATTGGAGCGCTGGGCTCAGCGCTAAACATGCTGCTGGTTGGTTCAGCGCTCAAGATGGAGTCCAGTGTCGGGTGCGGTCTACTGCCCTATAAAATTTTGCCGAGGCTCTCTGCACTTCTTAAAGGGGAGGTGCTTTTTGTGCAGAAACACCTCATTGCCACTCTGGATGCAGCCATGGCTCAAACGGGAAGAGAAAGGGCGAGGTGAAGCCGAGCCTCCAATACACTGCTCCTTGTTTAAGTGCAGGTAGGAGAAGTGCTCTCTGTAATGTATTATCACATGGTTTGTCACTGCTCCGTAGACATCTGGTCCGATCGCCGTTAGAAAAATTGCCTTTTTCCGTTCACGAATTACTTTGTTTTGAGCTTGAACATTCTTACCTGCACCTTCGGTCTCAATAATGTTATTGGCCTTAACAAACAGCCCCATCTGCTCAAAGTAAGAACTGAATGGTTCGTGAGCTTGGTTACGGTTATACATACCAAGGCTTCCGACGAAGTCCGTAGACGCGGCCATGATTGTCCCGATCCCGTCGAACAGTGACTCAGCATGCTACCTGTGTGCCTTAAACTTTTCCACTCGAAGGTTGAACACTGTGTCCTTTCATGATCCCTAAAATTGGCTTTGGGATCCCATTCTCGTCGCCAAAAATTTAACATATGTGGGTAGAACAAATGAAGGAGAGGCACGAGTTGCTAGTCAATGTGCTTGCGTTACTCGGCCAGAGCGAACTGAGCATGCTCATACTAAACCATGTGACAAACCATGTGACAAACCATGTGATAATACATTACACTCTCGAAAGATGTTACGTGGCTATGGCCTCCTGCTGAGAGCCCTCCTCCTCCTCCTCCTCCTCCTCCTCCTCCTCCCTCTGTGAGCAGCTTGTCTTTGCTGTCTCCACTCCATCTCCCTGTCATGCTCCAGTGCAAGGGGGGCTGCAAGTAGAGCCCCTATGACTGGGAGCAAGTGGTCTGAGCAGAACCCTTGAATTCAGAAGCAAGGCCTTCTCCACTTGCAGCACCTCACCAACTTTGAATAACTGTAGAAAGATCCAAACTGTCGCGCTGTGGCGGATCGCCACCGAAAAAGGGCATAATCCACTCTTCCGTCTGTGGACAAATTTCCAGCACCTTCCCCTTTAAGGCACCTTACCTTTAAGGCAGAAGGGGGCGGGGCCTCAGGTATTACCCAGAGAATTCTGGGAGTTTTTCCAGAGAATTCTGGGAGGAGTTTTTCTCAGCCATTTTGTGTGCCATGCAGTGAATTAAAGTTTTCTTGTTTTCCACATATGGATTCAGCCTCCATTCGTGTTTCGCGGCAGCCTCAACATTGGTGACCCCGACGCTCAGAACGTATTCCGAGCACTGCAATGGCAGACACGAACGCAGTTTCCGTGAAACTGCCGGAGTTTTGGGAAAACCAGCCCGAAGCCTGGTTTCTCCAAGCTGAATCTCGCTTCCGGCTGCGAAATATCACCACAGATGGGACGAAGTACGACTATCTCGTCAGATCACTCAGTAGCGCCGCAGTTTCCAAGGTTTGGACAACGCTGCAGAACCCACCAGAGGAAGGCAAGTACGCACATCTCAGAACAGCGCTCCTTAAAAAATTTACGGCCTCGGCATATCAGCGAAACTGCCACCTCCTCGACCTTCGAGGCCTCGGTGATGCCTCACCGTCAGACCTCCTCTCCCACATGCTCTCCCTCACCGACGAGAGCCCACCCAGAACCCTCTGCCGCACGCTGTTCATCCGCCAGCTCCCTCTCAGCATCCGCCCAGCGATCGTGGCATCCGGCCTCACGAATCTGGAAGCCCTGGCCGATGAGGCCGACAAGCTGCTGTCCGCTCACTCCAGCCGTGACGTCACTCCGGACCTGGCAGCCAATGCCTGGGCGCACCCCTCACCATCCAGCACACGGCCACAAGGGCCTGTCACCAGGCCCACGGGGCCTTCACGCCCCACTAACCCGGGCCACTGTTACTACCACACACGGTTCGGCGCCAGGGCACAACGGTGCACACCTCCCTGCTCTTTCAAGTCCGCCCCGTTCCAGCCCCCGCGATGGCCATGGGCCACGCGGGCTCCCTGCTGTTCGTCACGGATGACAAAACCGGCCGCCGGTTCCTGTGCGACACTGGGGCTCAGCACAGCATCATCCCGGCCTCCTCCCTCGACATCCAAAAGGGCGAACGAGGACTGGCGCTGACTGCAGCTAACGGCTCGGAAATCCGGACGTATGGCACGCGGACAGTCACCCTCGACCTCGCTGGTCACCGCTACCGATGGGAGTTCATCACTGCCAAGGTGCTCTCCCCCATCATCGGCGCAGATTTCCTGTGTGCCCACGGCTTACTGGTAGACGTCCCTCGTCACCGCCTCGTGGACATGAACACCATGTCCCCCATCATGGGCGCCATGGCCCCCCGTCAACCCGCCGACATGGCGTCACAGTGCCACGCCCGGGCCACGGATGACTACTCGGCACTCCTGGCCGAATTCCCGGCCCTTACCAATCTGACCTTCTCCGCGGAGGCCGCCAAACACGGGGTGGAACACTTCATCCCCACCACAGGCCCCCCAGTGTACGCCCACGCCCTCAGGCTGGACCCGGCCAAACTGGAGATCGCGCGGACCGAGTTTGCCACCATGGAACAGCTCGGCATCATCCGCCGCTCCAACAGTACCTGGGCCTCCCCACTCCACATCGCCCCCAAACCAGGCGGAGGTTGGCGCCCCTGCGGGGATTACCGCCGCCTCAATGACGCCACCACCCCTGATCGGTACCCCGTGCCGCACATTCAGGACTTCTTGGCTAGACTGGCCGGCCGCTCAGTCTTTTCCAAGGTCGACCTGGTGCGCGGTTACCACCAAGTCCCCGTCCACCCCGCGGACGTCCCCAAGACAGCCGTAATCACCCCCTTTGGCCTGTTCGAGTTCCTGCGGATGCCCTTCGGCCTCAAAAACGCGGCCCAGGCATTCCAACGGCTCATGGACTCGGTCCTTCGGGACCTGAAGTTCCTGTTCGTCTACCTGGCCGACATCCTGGTAGCCAGTTCCTCCAAGCAGGAACACCTCGAACACCTTCGCATCCTGTTCGGGTGCCTCAGCGACCACGGGCTCATCCTCAGCCCAGCCAAATGCCAGTTCAGCCTGGACAAGATCGACTTCCTCGGCCACCACATCACCCATGCTGGGGCCATTCCCCTGCCCACCAAGGTGCAGGCCGTCCAACAATTTCCCCGCCCCACCACCATCAAAGGCCTCCAGGAGTTCCTCGGGATGTTGAATTTCTATAACCGCTTCATCCCCAAAGCGGCGTCCCTCATGAGGCCCCTGTATGAAGCCCTCCGGGGCAGGAGTGGCAAGATGGCGGTCGAATGGACGGCAGACACGTCCGCCGCCTTCGATTCCACCAAGATCGCGCTTGCCAACGCCACCCTGCTCGCACACCCATGGCCCAATGCCAGGGTAGCGCTCACCACGGACGCCTCCGACCACGCGGTCGGCGCCATGTATGAGCAGTGGGTCGACGGCGCCTGGCAACCACTTGCCTTCTTCAGCCGCCAACTACGCCCCCCGGAGGTCAAGTACAGCACCTTCGACCGCGAGCTCCTCGCGCTGTTCCTGGTGGTCCGCCATTTCCGGTTTTTGCTTGAGGGCCACCCCTTCACTGCGTTTGTCGACCACAAGCCCCTTCGCAATGGCAAAGACAACCGACCCCTGGTCCGCCAGGCAGCAGCGCCAGCTCGTGGCAGTGTCCGAGTTCACCACGGACATCCAACACGTCTCCGGCCGAGACAATGTGGTAGCCGACTGCCTCTCCCGCCCCGCCATCCTCGCCGCACACCTAGCAGTCGACTACGCTCAACTCGCAGCAGACCAGATCACCGACCCTGATCTGCTCTCCGCACCCAGCAACCTACCAGGGCTACGCCTGGCCGATGTCACCTGTGGCCCGACCGCAGTCACGGTCAAGTGCGACATATCCCTATGTCAACCTCGGCCCGTCGTCCCAGCGTCCTGGCGCCGCCGGGTATTCGACATTCTCCACAACCTCTCCCACCCCGGCGCCCGCACATCCATCAAATTGGTAGCCAACCGCTTTGTCTGGCGCGGCCTTCGCAAGGATGTGCGTACTTGGGCCAACTCCTGCCTAGCCTGCCAATGGGCCAAGGTACAGCAACACACGAAAGCACCCCTCGAGGAATTTACCGTCCCCTCGCGGAGATTCGACCACATCCACGTGGACATCGTCGGGCCCCTGCCGCCGTCGCAAGGCCACACGCACTTGCTGATCATCGTTGACAGCACCACACGCTGGCCTGAGGCAATTCCACTGACCTCTACCACCTCCACCGACATCGCCAGAGCCTTCGTCAGCACCTGGGTCGCACGGTTCGGCGTCCCCTCCGACATGACGTCGGACAGAGGTCCGCAATTTACCTCTGAACTCTGGACCGCCGTCGCACGCAATCTCGGGTTGACCATTCACCGCACCACAGCGTACCACCCCCAAGCCAACGGACTGTGTGAGCGGTTCCACAGATCCTTGAAGGCATCTCTTCGAGCCAGCCTCCAAGACGGCGCCTGGACCGACCGACTTCCGTGGGTACTCATCGGCCTGCGCACCGCGGTTAAAGAAGACCTCCATGCATCGGCAGCAGAGCTTGTGTACGGTCAGCCGCTGCGCGTACACGGCGCGTTCCTGCCCACTGCCACGACACCCTGGTCAGCCGACCAGCAATGCCACGACTTCGCCTCACCAGCGCTGCAGTTCACCCCGGTGCCCATTGCCCGACACGGCGAATCCACCTCACACGTTCCACTAAGCCTGCACCAGGCACGTTTCGTTTTCGTCCGGCACGACGCCCACCGCGGACCCCTTCAACCCCCGTACGACGGGCCATACAAGGTGCTACAGGCTGGGGACAAATTTTTCACCCTGCAAGTGGGCGACAGGACCGAAAAAGTGTCGGTTGACCGACTCAAGCCAGCGCACTCGGAGCCCGGTGAGCAGGTCCCTGTAGCTCGTCCACCTCCATGCGGCCGACCGGCCCTCAAGCCGGTTCACCCGGCTGCTCCACGCCCGGCCATTCCACGTCCACCGGCGTCCTACAAGAGCCGCTCCGGCCGGCCCATCAGACCGCCGCACCGTCTCATCCACACCTCCTAAGCGGATTCTGGGGGGAGCTGTGTGGCGGATCGCCACCTAAAACGGGCATAATCCACTCTTCCGTCTGTGGACAAATTTCCAGCACCTTCCCCTTTAAGGCACCTTACCTTTAAGGCAGAAGGGGGCGGGGCCTCAGGTTTTACCCAGAGAATTCTGGGAGTTTTTCCAGAGAATTCTGGGAGGAGTTTTTCTCAGCCATTTTGTGTGCCATGCAGTGAATTAAAGTTTTCTTGTTTTCCACATATGGATTCAGCCTCCATTCGTGTTTCGCGGCAGCCTCAACAGCGCAAACTTACACAGAGCCAATAAAAATCAAAAAGCAAATCATCTGCAAGTTGTTGATGATCCCTTTAAATACCGCTGGTCGGGGGGGCCCCTCGGGCAGCTGAACACATGTTTAGGAGAGGGCATTGATTGGAATGGCGACGTCCAAAATGGGAGTCGTGCGCCGAATCAGCGTTGCACGGATTGACGTCACGATCTGACTGATTAGCATTTTTCTGGCAAACGCAGGCAACGGCTGCGCTGCCGACCTGCCCAATATTGTGGCCGCTGTGCCGGAAGTGGTCGGAAGCGAGGCGGCCGCAATGGTTTTGCCAAAGCTGGCCTTAACAGCTGATGCTATGGTACCGGATTTCGCAGCCATTATCTGGTAATTATCACATTGTGGGAGCTTACTGGACACAAACTGGCTGCCACATTTCCAACGTTACAACAGAGATTTTTTTTTAATTAGTTCCTGGGACGTGGGTGTCGCTGGCAAGGCCAGCATTTATTGCCCATCCCTAATTGCCCTTGAGAAGGTGGTGGTGAGCCGCCTTCTTGAACCGCTGCAGTCCGTGTGGTGATGGTACTCCCACAGTGCTGTTAGGTAGAGAGTTCCAGGATTTTGACTCAGCGACGATGAAGGAACGGCGATATACTTCTAAGTCAGGATGGTGTGTGACTTGCAGGGGCCCTTGTCCTTCTAGGTGGTAGAGGTCGCTGGTTTGGGAGGTGCTGCTGAAGAAGCCTTGGCGAGTTGCTGCAGTGCATCTTGTAGATGGTACACACTGCGGCCACGGTACGCCGGTGGTGGAGGGAGTGAATGTTTAAGGTGGTGGATGGGGTGCCAATCAAGCGGGCTGCTTTGTCCTGGATGATGTCGAGCTTCTTGAGTGTTGTTGGAGCTGCACTCATCCAGGGAAGTGGAGATTATTCCATCACACTCCTGACTTGTGCCTTGTAGATGGTGGAAAGGCTTTGGGGAGTCAGGACACTCGCTGCAGACTACCTAGCCTCTGACCTGCTCTTGTAGCCACAGTATTTATGTGGCTGGTCCAGTTAAGTTTCTGGTCAATGGTGATCCCCAGGATGTTGATGGTGGTGGATTCGGTGACGGTAATGATGTTGAATGTCAAGGGGCGGTGGTTAGACTCTCGCTTGTTGGAGATAGTCATTGCCTGGCACATGTGTGGCGTGAATGTCACCTGCCACTTATCAGCCCAAGCCTGAATGTCGTCCAGGTTTTGCTGCATTCGAGCATGGACTGCTTCATTATTTGAGGAGTAGCGAATGGCGCTAAACACTGTGCAGTCATCAGCGAACATCCCCATTTCTGACCTTATGATGGAGGGAAGGTCATTGATGAAGCACCAACAAATAGGGTCTGGGTAAGAAAAAAAATGGTAATAAGACAAATAGCGCCATAGTACAAAAAAATGTTAAGATGTCTAAAAATGTTAAAAAGACAAATCTAAAGGCACTGTATCTGAATTCACGAATCTTTCGTAATAATGTAGACGAATTAACAGCGCAAATAGATGTAAACGGATATGATATAATTGCGATTACGGAGACATGGCTGCAGGGTGACCAAGGCTGGGAGCTGAATATCCAAGGATTATCGATATTTAGGAAGGACAGGCAAAAATGAAAAGGAGGTGTGGTGGCTTTGTTAGTAAAGGATGAAATCAGATATTGGCTCAGAAAATAAAGATGTCGAATCAATCTGGGTGGAGCTAAGAAGCACCAAGGGGCAGAAAACATTGGTGGGAGTTGTCTATAGGCTTCCAAACAGTAGAGGTAATGTAGGGGATGGCATTAAACAAGAAATTAGAGATGCATGTAACAAGGGTACTACAGTAATCATGGGTGACTTTAATCTACATATAGACTGGCCAAACCAAGTTAGCAATAATACTGTGGAGGATGAATTCCTGGAGTGTGTACGAGGTGGTTTTTTAGACCAGTACGTTGAGGAGCCAACTAGGGAACAGGCTATCCTAGATTGGGTATTGTGCAATGAGAAGGGGTTAATTAATAATCTTGTTGTGTGGGGTCCTTTAGGGAAGAGTGACCATAACATGATAGAATTCTACAAGTATGTAAAAAGAAAAAGATTAGTGAAGACAAATGTAGGTCCCTTACAGTCAGAAACGGGAAAATGTATAATAGGGAACAAGGAAATGGTGGAGCAATTAAACAAATACTTTGGTTCTGTCTTCACGGAAGAGGACACAAGAGGAAACAAATAACTTCCCAGAAATGCTAGGGAACCAAGGGTCTAGTGAGAAGGAGGAATTAAAGGAAATTAGTATTAGTAAAAAAATAGTGCTGGAGAAATTAATGGGACTGAAAGCCGATAAATCCCCAGGGCCTGATAATCTGCATCCCAGAGTACTAAAAGAGGAAGCCATGGAAATAGTGGAGGCATTGGTTGTCATCTTCCAAAATTCTATAGATTATGGAACAGGTCCTGTAGATTGGAGGGTGGCAAATGTAACCCCACTATTTAAAAAAGGAGGGAGAGAGAAAACAGTGAACTACAGACTGGTTAGCCTAACATCAGTGGGAGGGAAAATGCTAGAGTCTATTATAAAGGATGTGATAACAGGACACTTAGAAAATATCAATGGGATTAGACAAAGTCAACATGGATTTATGAAAGGGAAATCGTGTTTGACAAACCTACTGGAGTTTTTTGAGGATGTAACTGGTAGAATAGATAAGGGAGAACCAGTGGATGTGGTGTATTTGGATTTTCAGAAGGCCTTTGATAAAGTCCCACATAAGAGGTTAGTGTGCAAAATTAAAGCACATGGGATTGGGGTAATATACTGGCATGGATTGAAAATTGGTTAACAGACAGGAAACAGAGAATTGGAATAAATGTGTCTTTTTCGGGGTGGCAGGCGGTGACTAGTGTCGTACTGCAGGGATCAGTGCTTGGGCCCCAGCTATTCACAATATACATCAATGATTTGGATGAGGGAACCAAATGTAATATTTACAAGTTTGTTGATGACACGAAATTAGGTGGGATTGTGAGTAGTGAGGAGGATGCAAAGAGGCCTCAAGGCGATTTAGACAAGTTGAGTGAGTGGGCAAAAACATGGTAGATGCAGTATAACGTGGATAAATGTGAAGTTATCCACTTCGGTAGGAAAAACAGAAAGGCAGAGTATTATTTAAATGGTGATAGATTGGGAAATGTTGATGTACAAAGGGACCTGGGTGTTCTTGTACACCAGTCACTGAAAGCAAGCATGCAGGTGCAGCAAGCAGTTAGGAAGGCAAATGGCATGTTGGCCTTCATTGCAAGAGGATTTGAGTATAGGAGCAAGGATGTCTTACTACAGTTATACAGGGCCTTAGTGAGACCACACCTGGAGTACTGTGTGCAGTTTTGGTCTCCTTACCTAAGAAAGGATATACTTGCCATAGAGGGAGTGCAGCGAAGTTTCACCAGACTGATTCCTGGGATGGCAGGACTGTCGTATAAGGAGAGATTGGGTCAACTAGGCTTGTATTCACTAGAGTTTGGAAGAATGAGAGGGGATCTCATTGAAACATATACATTTCTGACAGGGCTAGACAGACTGGATGCAGGGAGGACGTTTCCCCTGGCTGGGGGTCTAGAACGAGGGGTCACCGTCTCAGGATAAAGGGTAGGACATTTAGGACTAAGATGAGGAGAAATTTCTTCACTCAGAGGGTGGTGAACCTGTGGAATTCTCTACCACAGAAGGTTGTGGAGGCCAAGTCACTGACTATATTTAAGAAGGAGATAGATAGATTTCTAGACAAAAAAGGCACCAAGGGGTATGGGGAGAGAGCGGGAATATGGTATTGAGACAGAGGATCAGCCATGATCATATTGAATGGCGGAGCAGGCTCGAAGGGCCGAATGGCCTACTCCTGCTCCTATTTTTCTATGTTTTTTCCAACAGCTGAAGATGGTTGGGCCTAGGACACTCCCCTGAGGAACTCCTGCAGCGATGTCCTGGGGCCGAGATGATTGACCTCCAACAACTACAACCATCTTCCTTTGTGCTAGGTATGACTCCAGCCAGTGGAGAGCTCTCCCCCTGATTCCCATTGACTTCAGTTTTACTCGGGCTCCTTGATGCCAGACTCAGTCAAATGCTGCCTTTATGTCAAGGGCAGTCACTCTCACCTCACCTCTGGAATTCAGATCTTTTGTCCATGTTTGGACCAAGGCTGTAATGTGGTCTGGAGTCAAGTGGTCCTGGCGGACCCCAAGCTGGGCATCAGTGAGCAGGTTATTGGTGAACAAGTGCCACTTGATAGCACTGTCGATGACACCTTCCATCACTTTGCTGATGATTGAGAGTAGACTGATGGGACGGTAATTGGCCGGATTGGATTTGTCCTGCTTTTTGTGGACAGGACATACCTGGGCAGTTTTCCACATTGTCAGATAGAGGCCAGTGTTGTAGCTGCATAGGAACAGCTTGGCTCGAGGCGCGGCTATTTCTGGACCACAAGTCTTCAGCGCGACAGCCGGGATGTTGTCGGGGCCCATAGCCTTTGCTGTATCCAGTGCGCTCAGCCGTTTCTTGATATCACATGGAGTGAATCAAATTGGCTGAAGACTGGCTTCTCTGATGGTGGAGACCTCAGGAGGAGGCCATTATGGATCATCCACTTGGCATTTCTGGCTGAAGATGGTTGCAAACGCTTCAGCCTTGTCTTTTGCACTCGCGTGCTGGGCTCCGTCATCATTGAGGATGGGATATTCATGCAGCCTCCTCCTCCCGTGAGTTGTTTAATGGTCCACCACCATTCATGACTGGATGTGGCAGGACTGGATGTGACGGCACTTCAAAAGTACTTCATTGGCTGTAAAGCGCTTTGGGATGTCTTGAGGACGTGAATGGCACTATATAAACTGCCAAAAAGGAGCTCTTGATAACCAAACTCTACAGCTCTCAAAGCCAAAAAATGAGACATTGTCTGAATGTAGAGGGATTCCACAGTTAATATTGGAGCAAATCGAACACCATGAGATATCAGTAAACCTGAATGGAACTGGAAACTAAGGTAATGTCAAACAGGACATCCTGCAGTGCGATGATCTTTTAGCTGAATTTATAAGATGCTCTTCAATTAAATTAAGACTACAGAATGTCAGCAGAACAGCTCAGCCGCTTTGATATGCTAATATCAAATTTCTTTCTTGTTTGTTTCACGACATTAAATCCCAGTCCTCCTCGCCTCCCTGGCATGTGTAGCTCCTGTGGTTGAGAGGGCGCAAGGGTCTTCATTGAGGCTGCTCGCGAGCTGGCTGCCTAGAGATGTAATGGACCAGCCCAGGATGACTGCTTCGGAGTTTCCTCCCTCACTCGCTAAAGAGACCTGGGTTAGTATGGCGGGAGGATCGAGTGCTCTCTGCTGACCGCAACGCAGTACTAGAGGAACTGAGGGGTCCATCACACCAGGGTTACATTAATAAAGTTGCAGAGCTGCACATTGTGGCCTGACGCTTAAACTTAGGCACTGCCGGGAATGTGTAAAACTTAAAATCTATCACTTACCTTACATAGTGTGGCACTGAGCGTGTATGTACCTGTGTGTGTTTGGGTGTATGTGTACCCGTATGTGATTGCATGCGTTTGTGTCTGTGTGTTCGTGTGTCTGTGTGTGTTGTATATGTATCTGTGTGCCTGTATTTGTGTTTGTGTGTGTCTGTGTGTGCCTGTGTGCCTGTAATTGTGTTTGTGTGTGTCTGTGTGTGCCTGTGTGCCTGTATTTGTGTTTGCATGTATCTGTTTGTGCCCGTGTGCCTGTATTTGTGTTTGCATGTGTCTGTGTGTGCCTGTGTGCCTGTATTTGTGTTTGTGTGTGTCTGTGTGTGCCTGTATTTGTGTTTGCGTGTATCTGTGTGAGCCTGTGTGCCTGTATTTGTGTTTGCATGTATCTGTTTGTGCCTGTGTGCCTGTATTTGTGTTTGCATGTGTCTGTGTGCCTGTATTTGTGTTTGCGTGTGTCTGTGTGTGCCTGTATTTGTGTTTGCATGTGTCTGTGCACCCGTATTTATGTTTGCGTGTGTCTGCGCACCTGTATTTATGTTTGCGTGTGCCTGTGCACCTGTATTTATGTTTGCGTGTGTCTGTGCACCTGTATTTATGTTTGCGTGTGTCTGTATGTGTCTGTGTGCCTGTATTTATGTTTGCGTGTGTTTGTTTGTGTCTGTGCACCTGTATTTATGTTTGCGTGTGTCTGTATGTGTCTGTGTGCCTGTATTTATGTTTGCGTGTGTTTGTTTGTGTCTGTGCACCTGTATTTATGTTTGCGTGTGTCTGTATGTGTCTGTGTGCCTGTATTTATGTTTGCATGTGTTTGTTTGTGTCTGTGCACCTGTATTTATGTTTGCGTGTGTCTGTATGTGTCTGTGTGCCTGTATTTATGTTTGCGTGTGTTTGTTTGTGTCTGTGCACCTGTATTTATGTTTGCGTGTGTCTGTTTGTGTCTGTGCGCCTGTATTTATGTTTGCGTGTGTCTGTTTGTGTCTGTGCGCCTGTATTTACGTTTGTGTGTGTCTGTGCGCCTGTATTTATGTTTGCGTGTGTCTGTTTGTGTCTGTGCGCCTGTATTTACGTTTGTGTGTGTCTGTGCGCCTGTATTTATGTTTGCGTGTGTCTGTTTGTGTCTGTGCGCCTGTATTTACGTTTGTGTGTGTCTGTGTGCCTGTATTTATGTTTGCGTGTGTCTGTGCGCCTGTATTTATGTTTGCGTGTGTCTGTGTGCCTGTATTTATGTTTGCGTGTGTCTGTGTACCTGTATTTATGTTTGCGTGTGTCTGTGTGCCTGTATTTATGTTTGCGTGTGTCTGTGCGCCTGTATTTATGTTTGCGTGTGTCTGGGTGCCTGTATTTATGTTTGCGTGTGTCTGTGTGCCTGTATTTATGTTTGCGTGTGTCTGTGTGCCTGTATTTTTTGTTTGCGTGTGTCTGTGTGCCTGTATTTTTTGTTTGCGTGTGTCTGTGTGCCTGTATTTTTTGTTTGCGTGTGTCTGTGTGTGTGTGTGCGCATGTGTGTGTTGTGTATGTGCCTGTACTTGTGTGTGTCTGTGTGCGTGTGCGCATTTCTGATATCATGCAGACAGACATCCGTCAACATTCATCGATGTCCATCCATCCACCATCCATCCGTCCGTCCATCCGTCCGGTCATCCCGTTCAGTCCGTTCTGTCGCGGGGCCGTAGATCGCTATCATCTGTCATGGGTTGTATGTCTACTTTATCTATTTCAATCGCATGTAGTATCTGATTATGCGTAAACTGTAGCTCTCTAATAAAAAGCCTTACACCTCCTAAGAACCTCTGGGTAATCTGTGTGTGGCCTGTGATCCAAAATCTGACACTTTCCTGTTCTAGTTTTTTCCGCGGGTTCCTGCCCGCGATCGATCAGCCCGGCTCTCTGCTTGATCGCGCGGGATCGCGGCTGCCTTGGTGGTCCAGGTTGGCACTTTTTCTATTGCAGAGCCTGCGGTGATGGCCCTTCCCTTTAAGGGAGGGAAGGAGCCTTTGAACGCGGCAGCGCTGCGTGGCCCAGTGTGCAGCACTGCTGAAGTCTCCACCCCGCTCTCCGACGTTAGCGCCCTAAGAAGGAAGTTGAGCGCTTGATGTAGCACTACACATCCCTCTTGGGGGCGCTAAAACTCAATTTTGCAGTCGCCGGCGGTAATTAGCGCTGAGTGCTAAAGTTAGCATCCGGGCGATGTTAGCGCCTCAAAATGGTCGACACCGAATTTCCCCCCCCCCCTGTAATGCTAAAGAATCCAAGCTATCACTACTGCTATGCTATAGTCTACCCGTCTCCTCAAAAAGCCAAATCTTGACCCCTCCATCCTTGCAAACTACCAGCCCATCTCCAACCTCCCTTTCCTCTCCAAAGTCCTTGAATATGTTGGCACTTCCCAAATCCCTGCCCATCTTTCCCGGGACTCCATGTTTTAATCCCTCCAATCAGGTTTCTGCCCCTGCCACAGTACCGAAACGGCTATCAAAGTCACAAATGACATCCTATGTGACTGTGACAAAGGTAAACTGTCCCTCCTCGTCCTTGACAACCTGTCTGCAGCCTTTGACATGGTTGACCACTAAAACCCCCTCCAACGCCTCTCCACCGTCGTCCAGCTGCCTGGGACTGTACTCGTCTGGTTCCATTCTTATCTATCTAATGTAGCCAGAGAATCACCTGCAATGGCTTCTCTTCCCGCTCCCACATCTTTTTAAGTCTGGTGTCCCAAGGATCTATCCTTGGCCCCCTCCTATTTCTCATCTACATGTTGCCCCTCAGCGACATTATGCAAAAACTGTAAGGGATACTCTCCTGACCCTGCGTGTCTCGTAGCCTGTGAGGTTCACGCGGCTCTGTGCAGCCTGTATGTCAGTGCGGGTCTAGGCCTGGTCTCCAGCCAGTCTGGGAACACTAGACACCCCTGTGAGTGGTTCGAATCACTCTCCCTTACGGTTCTAGACACTGGACTTAGATGCGAGAGCAGTAATGGAGATAAAACTCATGTAGACTTGGTTTGAACGGTACGAAATGGAAAATCTTTATTGCATGATACTTAAAATTATGAAATACATGTCATATGCACAGATTAATGACAGTACAATCTTACAAACAGTTATAATCACTCTTAGGGAAACGAGGAACGACCAGCACAACGTAAATAGGGCACACATTACAAATATCCTTAATCTTTAAACCCTCCCCTATCAATAACTATCCTAAAACTAGCTTCGTAGGATCCCGAGACTCATGCTCACCACTCGTAATAACTCGGAGAAATCCCGAATAGCTGATCGGATGTTTTTCACCGCAGCACCCACGTGTTGGTCAGGAGATCTCCTGGTCCCACTTGTTTACTGCTTCTGCTGCTCGGTCAGTCGGCTGGACCGTCCGCTGTAGTGAAGACCTCTGTTGGTTGGATACAGGGTATGGTGGAGCACCGTTGTCAATATCGCTGATACGATGTGTTTACACAGTCCAGTTATCGTCGATGCAATATGTCTTGTTAAAGAAGAAAACTTCCTGTCGAGAAGACTTGGCTGATCGACCTACAGGCGCGGTCGGGATTTACTGACCGTGGCGATGGATAAGGTCTTCTTCTCTTCTCCTCTCATCTCATCTCATCTCATCTCATCTCATCCCGGGCCTTCGGTTCCGCTGCCAGCTACCAACATAGGTCTTTGCAACAGTCTTTTACCCAGGAGCAGCCACGAGGTTACGAATCGACCGGATAAAACACAGGAGCAGCCACGATGATAACAGCAGCAAGCGGCAAGAGTCAAGAGCAAAAGAGCAAGAGGCCAGAGAGAATCAAGAGAGCGAATGGACGGTTTGGGGCCTGCAATTATAGTGCACAGTTCTTCCGTTTCCCGCCCAACTACAATGTCCATTCTTTTGTTTAAGGTTTGGCGCCTAAAATGTCCTGTATGGGTGATCTCTGTCCTTAATGGGTTTCGGGGCTACTCCTGAATGTTTGAGTATCTGTTAATATTTCTCCCATTGTTAAATCGGTCGGTGTTCCCCCTGGAGGGGTTTGGGGCTTCCAAGTGTCCTGTATAACTACCTGCTAACGGCTCTCTCATCGTAGAGCCGTTGGGAGTTTACATATTAATGTCCTTTGGATGGGCCCTTGATGGCTTTCCTTTGTACCTGGGAGACCGATTCCAGTATCGATGTTTATACTGTAAACCCATAATGTCCTGTGTATTGTCTTCACTGTGCTGAATCGTTATCGATCCTGCAAAAAATGTTTATTGGAACGCCATCTTGTCTGCCTGCTGAAAAGTCTAGAATGTTCTGTCACGAGGTGCGGCGGCCATTTTACAGGCTGCTTGTGTCCAATTTAAACCTGACAGCATTCCGCTGAAATAAAAAGCTGTTTTGAACGAAACTTTGTGTTTTCTCCTCATTAAAATGAAATCGCGATAATTGCGAATTCTACAGTCCCTCCTGTTGATGCGAATAACTCCGCTTATCGTATCAAAAATCTCAGTGGTGAGCAATCTTATCTCGATTTCACTCCGAATCCAGTAAATTAATCCCATAAAATTTTAACTTCACTAGGGTCTCTGTGTCGTCCTCATTTCCCAAGAAAAAATCACATTTTATATCACCGTAGGCATCATTTGCCCTTAAACTTACACCACTTGTTTTCCTTCCCGGCGTAACCAGGCCGATACCTCACGCATCACCTGTATATTTGTCTTTTATTCAAGGGAAGGAAAAACAAAACCCAAAAACCAAACAATCAACACCATCACCAAAATAAACAAATCCCGACTCTTAAACATGTCGAGTTTCCAACGTATTTACAATGAGTACAAACTTCCGCGGCGCACGTGGCGAGCGGGAGTGACGCCATTTTCCCATTACACTGCGCTCTCGTCGTGCACGCGCACGTAACGTTCTCGCCACTCTCCCGTGTTCTCATGCTTGGTGAGGCGCTTGTCTCTTTTACAATGTATGAACAATAGGTACACTACAATAAACACTTGACAGACGACTAAAATGTGGGAGGCTATTCTGACCCATGAGGGCACTTCAATATTAGTGAACAGATTCCACCACGGTGGAACCACTATGTCCAAAATGTCTGTTCCTATCTCGACGGTTTTCTGTTCTAATGTATAGAAATGCTTTTGTGACACCGCGACGGCTTTCAGAAGTTTGGTTAAATGCTCAGGGAGAGGGGGAATGAGGTACCCAAAATGTGCGACAAATCGCTGCAAGTCGGTAAAATTCTCTTTTACTGTGAGATGAACAGTGGATGGTTCAGGGATTGGGATAATTCGCTGTTGTGCTACTTGAACTTCAGCCCTGGGTTTAAAACAGAAACTGCTGTCACTCACCGGACACCGGCTACGGTTTC
Organism: Squalus acanthias; assembly: GCA_030390025.1. Lineage (NCBI taxonomy): Eukaryota > Metazoa > Chordata > Chondrichthyes > Squaliformes > Squalidae > Squalus > Squalus acanthias. Next base: position 91,179,585 of record CM059436.1, on the reverse strand, counting down.
CATGCTGGTAGTGTTGCGCTGCAGTGGTAACACAATATGTTCCACCCCCGATGTATGCTACCTGCGGAGGCACATGATCTTGTGCCATTGCCTCCATGGTGCAATTCATGGACTTGGCGCCAGCCGTTCTGAACCCGCACTGTGGTGTTAAAAAGGCATTCAAGTGCTGGGGGCACAGTATTATGTGTGCTCCCCTGCCACGACAACCAGAGAGATCTGTACCTGTCATCGTTTGCTCCCAGCGGATGACGTAAGGTGGAACCGCTGCATAACGAATGTGGGCTCCCCCCTGAATGACACCAATGTTCTCTACCCGATACACCGGGGCGGGCTTTGCTGTGTTGCCCAAAACCGGCATGCGTAATACTATTCCCATAATAGTATGGTTTGAACGTCCGCAGTCCACGGGGACTGGGTAAGCTTCTGAAGCTAGCCTGAGCTGGCACGGACTTAATGCGTTCTGAAAAGGGTGGAGCGCCCGCAGGTGTTTGTTACTTATCCAGGACGGGACCAAACCTTGTTTTAAATCCTCCAAATTACTGCGGCCCTCGCCCAGTAACCACGCCCCGTAAAGCACGCACACCTCGTTCTGCGCAGCTTGATCGGATGCATTCCGATCTTCCCTAATCAGGGCATTTACCGTACGCGCATGTTTCTCCAGCTCTGCTATGATTTCCTTTAAGTGGAGTGTCATGGCTTGGTCCTCGTGCAGACCCGACCCTACCACTTTATTCTCATCTGTAAGAATATCCTTTAACTGTGTTTTTAAACCATTAATCTGGGTCTGCAGCTCCACACTGTCTAGAGCGTTGACCACAGATGTCCCTGTGTTAAAAGCAGTGAACGCATCGTTCACCAAACCCCTTCTTTGCCTCCCTACTTGGTCCAAAACTTCCTGCGGTGCGGTGTATAAACTTGTCTTATCAATTTCTGCAAAATCAAACTCGTAAAATTGCCTGAACATCTTGGTCAACAGGACCTGGTACAACTGTTCCGTCTTTTTGGGGCACCACTCTGGTAACCGTACCTCAGTGAGATTTAAAATCACCGAGGCCACCGCGTAATGCACTCCCTGAAATAGTATCTGGTCTGTGGGGACCAGTACCAAACCGTTCCCGGGTCCCTTACTAGTTTTAGGGCACCCTTCTTCCTCAGTTAGAACTACCGGAATCGTGGGCGGGGCTTTGCGTGGGCGCGTAATGAGCTCAGTGGCATTTACTGGGATCGGAGAGTATGGGGCTCCGCACCCCCTGGTGCTCGCATCCCACCTCATCCCCTGTCCGTTATCCTGCCACTGGTTAATAAAGAATATGGAGATGCCTTTGGGGCAAACGTACTTTGACCCCCACATACAAACATAAATCCCCTCATCCGGTTCCCACCATTTGTCCCAACAGACTTTCACTTGTCCATCTGTCCCCGTAATTGTCCGATGGGTATTATTACCCAGTCGCTCCCACTCAACCGAAGAGTTCCTCATAGTTTTGCTCAGCTTTCGCAGCCACCACCATCGGCTCAATGGGACATTCCCACTGCAGGTCAAACAAATCCGTTTGCCGACGGTGACGCTGATCCTGGGTGCGATGATCCGTACTTTGGGGCACATTAAAGAAGTCTCTTTATAGGCGAACCCCGATGTGCTGGAATACTCCGTTGAGTTCGTTCCCAGCCATCCTGGCCACCTTCCCTTGTGGAAATAGGTGCTGGTCCCTTCTGCCTTCCGTCTTCCGGTCCCATCCACCGCGATGGGGGCCGTGTCCCCGGAACATCCAAACACCACGACATCCTTGGTGAGGCCCCGATAGGCCAATCCACATCCGATTGCCACGAGCAAAACTAGAAGTCGTTCCATCCTTCCTTGGTTCCTGTGATCAGATAGAATGAGGTAGCCAGCCTCGCAAAAAGTCTCTGGCTTTTGTGAAGGGTGAGTGGGTCCCCTGACCTCGCCTCACGTAAACTTCAACGTTTGCTAAATAGACTTCCTCTAAACCTAGCCTTAAAACTCCCATCATTTTGTCGTTATCTGTTAAAAACACTTCAAACTTAACCTTATTAAAACTACTTAAAACTTTAAACTGAAACTTAAAACCTTAAACTAATAACTTTACAATGCCGCCCGTTCTCAGGGCGGCCCCTTTAAATCCTGAGAAGGCTGCTGCGAGCTCTTCCCGACGGTGGGAGGGCACTGACCCTTCCCTCTGATCTGCCGCAGCCTGTTGCTGCGCTGACCCTTTCCTCTGATCTGCCGCAGCCTGTTACTGCTTCGATGTGGCCTGTCTCTACCCGGGTTATCTTAACCTGAAACTTACGCCCTGGGGCAGCCTGGGGACCTGACCACATCTTCCTGGGCTGGGGGACTCTGCTTGACCTACGGGGAATTGCTATGGGCGGGGGCTCCGTGACGGACGGACCGGGTCCCGAGACCTTCAACGGGATGACCTGGGGTTCCATCACAGGCGCCAGCCCCGCCTCCGCTGACTCCGCCTCCCTAACCTCGGGGCTGGCAGTTCGGGGCCCCGCCCTGCTCGGCCCAGCAGGCGGCCCTTCACTCGCGAACTCTGCCTCCCCTGAGGACTGGACGTTCAAAGCGGGCGGCCACACCTCTGGGAACCACATAGCGGCTGGCCCGGCCTCCTCTAGCTCCTTCCTCCTGCTGTCGGGACCTGCAGCTTGTGTGTCCACCCCGTATGGATCTCTACCTAGCGGCCCCAATCCTTCCAGACCGTTCCTCTGAAACCACCCGTCATCATCACTATGCTCATCTGCACTATCCTCATCTGACCAGGGTACCCTGGGGTCCTCGTCATCTAACCCCCAACTCCAGAAAAACGCTGCATGATCGTCCGGGGTGTCCCTTCCCCTGATGCAAGCTGCTACGCCTGCCTGTGTGCCTTGTGGTCCTACCTGGGGCTGTGTTTTCCCATTGGCGGGATTTACCCCTGTAGTTTTCCCTTGCGCACCCGGCTGGTACAGTTTACATTGGTTTATGTGGAACCACTTAGTGCGCCGAGGTACTTTTACGGCGTAAACCATGGGACTTGCCTTGTCTACAATGTTGTAGGGTCCCATATACAGTGGTTCCAGACTCCCTACTCTGGCGTAGTTTCTGACCATGACCTGGTCTCCTACTTCCCACTCCCGCGTTTTGCGGGGTTCCAGCAACAAGCGATTGCCCTGGTGCTGCCTTCCCATGTTCCCAGCCGCCTGCTCATAAACTTGCTTCAGGCGCTCCAAGAGAGTTTGGGCGAACTTGTCCCTGCTGATCTCTTGAAGCTGACCCTCAGTGAGCACCGGGGCTAGCACATGGGTGGGGGTTCGCATGAGCCTGCCGGTCATTACCTCGTGCGGGGAGTACCCCGTACTTTTTGACTGACTGGCCCGGACCCCCATGAGGACTAAAGGCAGAACTTCCGCCCATTTTTGGGGCGAGTTCCTAGTCTCTTTCCTCAATTTCTCCTTCAGGGTCCGGTTCATACGCTCAACAATCCCGGATGACTGGGGATTGTGTGCTACGTGCCACTTCCCTTCAATGCCCAAAAGCATGAGGGTGTTCTGCATCACCTGGCCGGTGAAATGACTCCCTTGGTCTGACTCCACGAAACGGGGGAGTCCCCACCGCGAGAACACTTCCCGGACCAAGATTTTTGCTGTACCCAGTGCCGTAGCTGTTCGACAAGGGAAGGCTTCCACCCACTTGGAAAACACATCCACCAGGACGAGGCAGTACTTATAACCTCCCTGGGTGGTGGGCAGAGGTCCTATATAGTCGATCTGTATCGACTGCCATGGTCCCTCTACCCTTCTTACGTGTCCCATGGGCACCTTCCTTTTCTGGGGGTCTGGGTTATTTGCAGCGCACACAGACAGTTTGCACAGAACTCGCGGACTTGTTCCCTGAGCCCTGGCCACCATCCCGCTTGCTCTACCCGTTGCCAGGTAACCTCGGGCCCGGGGTGCCCTGCCCCTGGTCCCTCGTGAGCCAACTGGAGGAATTCCCTCCTGTGCTGCTGCGGCACAACCCACTGCTCCTCGCGGAACAGCATGCCTTCCTTAACTGAGAGGGTCGCCGTACTGTACGGACCTTCTACCTGCCTCACCTCAGCAATCGTTTTTAGGACTGCTTTTAGGGCGGGATCCTGGGCTTGGACGGTCTTAAGGTCTAGGGGCAATGCTACCCTGGTGTTCCCGGTATTCCCGTTCCCACCTCGGACCGCTGCTATGGGTCCGGTTCTATAGGGGTTCCAGAAAGTACCGTCGCGGGCACCCTCCCTGGCTAGCGCATCCGCCTGCCGGTTGCCCTCCCCACGGGGCTCTGTGGAGGAGTGAGCTTTCACCTTATGGATGAAAATCTCCCCTTCCTCCCCTACTGCTGCTGCTAAGATCTTCTCCAGCAAGGGCTTTACCGTTAAAGGTCGCCCGTCCGCGGAGGTGTATCCACGGCGGGACCAAATGGCCAGGTATTCCGTACATGAATTGCAGGTGAACATACTGTCCGAGCAAATCGTGTATGGGGTTGGGAAAATGTCTGGGTGGGTTACCACGTACACCACGGCAGACAGCTCAGCCTGCTGCGCGCTCATGGTGCTAGGGAGCTTGATCGCCAGGGCAAGGTCTGCCGCAGGGTCATAAACTCCACACCCTGTGAGTCGCTCGCCAGCAGATACTGTGCTAGACCCATCAACATAAATCTCGCGCCCAGTGGGATGTATCCCGGCCCGTAAACCTATGTTGACGTCCCACACCCCCTCCACCGAACACCGGTGGGCTGTACCGGGGTATACCAAATTGGCCGCAAGCCTGGGCTCGCAAAGACCTTTTACTCTGATGTCCAACTGGGAGAGAAGAAGGGTCCAACGCGCAATGCGTGCGCTGCTTACGGTCCCGTCTTTAATCCTCCCATCCAGAAGCATCTTAGTTGGTGTGTGATGTGTGAGGAGAGTGATGGGAGAGAGCCCTGTGAAGATCGCTGATCTTTTCACAGCCCAATGCGTGGCTAAAAGGTGCCTTTCGCAATTGGAAAAACTTCTCTCCACATCCGTTAATACCCTGGATGAATAGACAACCGGCCTCAGCTTGCCGTGACGCTCTTGGAGCAGCACGGCGCTTAAGCTGTCTCCGCTGGCAGCTACCTCCAGGAAAAACTCCTTCCCCCCATCTATGGCCCCTAAGGCTGGCGCGGTCTGCAGATCCCTTTTTAACTTCTCGAAGGCTGCTTGGCAGCCCTCGTCCCAAAGCCACTCTACTCCCTTATGGAGGAGTCGGAGGAGCGGCGCCGCTGTGGCCGCATAATCCTCGATAAAATCCCTGCAGTAACCGGTCAGTCCCAAGAAGGACCTCACACCCCTTACGTTGTTGGGAATCGGTAATTCTTGCACCGACTCCCTCCTTGCTTTGTCTATGGCTCTTTCCCCAGCGCGTAGGGTCAGTCCCAGGAATTTTACTTCCTGCTGACCGATACGTGCTTTCTTTGGGTTTACTTTAAAACCCTTTCTCGCTAACAGCTCCAATAACTCGTCCAGCAGTGGTCCGTGCTCCTCCCTTGAGTCCGTAAATAGGAGCAAATCATCCACATATTGTACTATCTGATTGGGCTGACTAAACTCCTTTAAACTTCCTGCCATACACTGGTGAAAAATACTGGGGCTATTGTGGAAACCTTGTGGCAAACAGTTCCACGTGTACTGTTGCCCTTTAAACGTAAAGGCAAACTTGTACTGGTCCTCTCGCCGCAGCGGGATGGACCAAAAACCGTTCGAGATATCCAGCACCGTGAACGTGGTCGCGGACGCTGGGATGCTCCCTATTAGGTCAGCAACTGCTGCTACTGTGGGCGCGCAGGCGGGGATGTTACTGTTAAGGACTCTGTAGTCCACCGTGGCTCTCCACGAATTATCCGGCTTCCTAACCGGCCATAATGGGGAGTTCACGTGTGTGGCTATCGGCCTCAACACGCCCTGCTGCACCAAGGAAGACATTGCTGCCTCCATATCGGGTTCTGCTTCTTTGGGGAAGTTATACTGCTTTTGGGGTCGGGTCATGGGGTCCCCATCTACGCTGACCTCAAACCCGACCACCCTCCCACAATCGTGCTTGTGGGTTGCAAACGCGTGCATATTATCTGTCACGTACGTTTGCATGTCCGTTGGGACATCTGCGACCATAAGCCTGAGGTCGTAGCCTCCGGATGGCTGTACGGTACACAGGACCCCTGTTTCTTCCTCCCCTTGAATTACCATTACCTCGCCTTTTTCACCTTTAGCCCCCCAGAGACAGTGATTTCTGAGGTCCACGAGGATCCCGTGTCCCGCTAGCAGATCGGACCCGAGAATACCTCTTCCACCCCCCTTTTGCCATGCCATCAGTATACACTTCCACTTAAGGCGAAGTGTCCCTAAACGAATGGATAGCGGGAGGGAAAACGTGCCAGCCTGTTCTTTCCCTGTGAACCCTGCTAGCGTGAATGGGACCTTGGTAGATAGCGGCGAGTCAAAAGGGTCATCTGTATGGATTATGGTGCAAGAAGCTCCCGTATCCAACAGATAACTGCCCTTTTGTTTCTCTACCTCCATCTCCACCACAGGTCGCCTCCACGCATCATAGCTGAGCGGACACAGGTAGACAGGCTGTGCTGGTTCTAGTCATGGGGCACTATTAGACGGTCCTGCGGCACCTACGGGGCCGGTTGCGACCGCCACCTGTCCACGCGCATTCAAAACCATCTTGCGCATGACTCCTAACACTGCTTCGAGGTCTTCGGGAGAGGTGGGTGCCTTTGCTTCCTTAGCCGGGACAGGCGCCTGGGTTCGGACCGCGGGATTTTTATCCTTGGAATCCTTCCAAGGGTTCCTGCAGTGCTTGCGCCAGTGCCCTGTCTTCCCACACCCGTAACAGGCATTACTTGCCTGTGGGGCGCGATTACCCTCCTGATGCCACTCTCTTTGAGTCGGGGCTGCGGGTCGTACCTCATGTACTCTTCCCTTAAAGGGACGGGTTGCCATACCCCTTATGTTACGGTAACCTAACGTGAGTCGATTCAAGACCGACTCTTCCGTAAGGTTGAGGTCATTGGGATCGAACCAGGCTTTTGCCTGCTCTCTAACGGCTGGTAAACTGTTGGCTATTATGCACCTAAGCCAATGAATTAAAGCGGCGCCTTCCACATCTTCGCGCTCGGGCGCACCTAGACAGCTGCGCTCATATACTGGCCACAGCCTGTCGGCAAAAACCTTCGGGGGTTCTCCCTCCATCTGCACTGTCTGTCCCACTCTAGCAAACGGACCTCCGTCGTTCGCTCCCACTACTTCTAGGACCTCATTTTTCAATTCCTCATAACTTTTATTACCCCTCTTGCTATCGCCTGAGAGACACTGAAGGACCGAGCTATCTAACGAGAACAGCAGCATTTTTGCTGTCTCCCCATCATCGCAGCCGTTGATGGCTGCGGCTTGCTCAACTTCCCTAAAATGTACGGAAGGGTCGTCTATCTCGGTCAGCTTCCTTACGTGGTTTATCATGGCCCTCAGCTGATGTGAACTGTGAGGCAACACCAGCTGTCCGAGGAGATCCCCCGGTTCTTCCCCACCGTTTCTGCTTGGGCCCCTTTTAATACCCGTTACTGGATACAACGATCCCTTTTCTACTTCCTTTTCAACGGGCTCTTTTGCTTCTTCCGTTGCTTCCTCCCTAACCCAGGTTTCTGAATAGCTGGGTGGCGCGGAGGGCGCACTGGCTACTACTTCTTCTGCTTTACTTGGTGGGGAATTTCTAAATCTCTCATTTACTAGCGGCTGGCGTGCCGACGGATTAATAAGGCACACCATGCCGTTCGCATTATTCACGGCCTTTTTGAGGCTCTCTATCTCTTTTTCGCAGGCGCTATGGTCGGCTCCCTGAAACTTATCCTCAAGGGCCAACTTATACGCCGACCTAACCCCCATTAAGCTCTCTTCCTGAGTTCTTATCTGGGCAGCTTGGCGGTTACATCTTTCCTTCATCCTACTCTCGTTTAATTTTGCTTCAGTGATCTGGCACTCGAGATACTCTACCCTTGTTTTAAGGTAACTGGAGACTTCCTGGCTTTCCTGGCGTAACTCATTTAAACTCTTAATGAGCGCCTCCCCTCCAGAAACCTTCTCCTCCATTTCCTCCTCTAGATGCTTGATTCGAGCGGTTAGCGCTGTATTGGTCTGGTTTGAAATCTGAACCTGCCTTTTATAGCACATAAGCCAGACTGCTTTCTCAACTGCCTTTTTATGCTCCTTACTATCCGTCCACCTTTCAGCTGCCTCTAGTGGGCTCTTATCCGCTAACAATTCGCTTATCCACTTTTTCGTTAGATTAACCTTTCCAAATACGTAATCCGCTATCTTTTCCTGCATAACATTTCGTACAGTCATTCCAAAATCTAACACACTACCCTCTCGCTGCCAGTGTCCTGCCGCGGTCGCCATTTTCTGTAAGGGATACTCTCCTGACCCTGCGTGTCTCGTAGCCTGTGAGGTTCACGCGGCTCTGTGCAGCCTGTATGTCAGTGCGGGTCTAGGCCTGGTCTCCAGCCAGTCTGGGAACACTAGACACCCCTGTGAGTGGTTCGAATCACTCTCCCTTACGGTTCTAGACACTGGACTTAGATGCGAGAGCAGTAATGGAGATAAAACTCATGTAGACTTGGTTTGAACGGTACGAAATGGAAAATCTTTATTGCATGATACTTAAAATTATGAAATACATGTCATATGCACAGATTAATGACAGTACAATCTTACAAACAGTTATAATCACTCTTAGGGAAACGAGGAACGACCAGCACAACGTAAATAGGGCACACATTACAAATATCCTTAATCTTTAAACCCTCCCCTATCAATAACTATCCTAAAACTAGCTTCGTAGGATCCCGAGACTCATGCTCACCACTCGTAATAACTCGGAGAAATCCCGAATAGCTGATCGGATGTTTTTCACCGCAGCACCCACGTGTTGGTCAGGAGATCTCCTGGTCCCACTTGTTTACTGCTTCTGCTGCTCGGTCAGTCGGCTGGACCGTCCGCTGTAGTGAAGACCTCTGTTGGTTGGATACAGGGTATGGTGGAGCACCGTTGTCAATATCGCTGATACGATGTGTTTACACAGTCCAGTTATCGTCGATGCAATATGTCTTGTTAAAGAAGAAAACTTCCTGTCGAGAAGACTTGGCTGATCGACCTACAGGCGCGGTCGGGATTTACTGACCGTGGCGATGGATAAGGTCTTCTTCTCTTCTCCTCTCATCTCATCTCATCTCATCTCATCTCATCCCGGGCCTTCGGTTCCGCTGCCAGCTACCAACATAGGTCTTTGCAACAGTCTTTTACCCAGGAGCAGCCACGAGGTTACGAATCGACCGGATAAAACACAGGAGCAGCCACGATGATAACAGCAGCAAGCGGCAAGAGTCAAGAGCAAAAGAGCAAGAGGCCAGAGAGAATCAAGAGAGCGAATGGACGGTTTGGGGCCTGCAATTATAGTGCACAGTTCTTCCGTTTCCCGCCCAACTACAATGTCCATTCTTTTGTTTAAGGTTTGGCGCCTAAAATGTCCTGTATGGGTGATCTCTGTCCTTAATGGGTTTCGGGGCTACTCCTGAATGTTTGAGTATCTGTTAATATTTCTCCCATTGTTAAATCGGTCGGTGTTCCCCCTGGAGGGGTTTGGGGCTTCCAAGTGTCCTGTATAACTACCTGCTAACGGCTCTCTCATCGTAGAGCCGTTGGGAGTTTACATATTAATGTCCTTTGGATGGGCCCTTGATGGCTTTCCTTTGTACCTGGGAGACCGATTCCAGTATCGATGTTTATACTGTAAACCCAAAATGTCCTGTGTATTGTCTTCACTGTGCTGAATCGTTATCGATCCTGCAAAAAATGTTTATTGGAACGCCATCTTGTCTGCCTGCTGAAAAGTCTAGAATGTTCTGTCACGAGGTGCGGCGGCCATTTTACAGGCTGCTTGTGTCCAATTTAAACCTGACAGCATTCCGCTGAAATAAAAAGCTGTTTTGAACGAAACTTTGTGTTTTCTCCTCATTAAAATGAAATCGCGATAATTGCGAATTCTACAAAACACAGCATCAGTTTCCACATGTACGCTGACGACAACCAGCTCTACCTCGTTACCTCTTCTCTCGACCCCTCCACGGTCTCTAAATTGTCAGACTGCTTGTCCGACATCCAGTTCTGGATGAGCAGAAATTTGCTCCAACTGAATATTGGGAAGACCGAAGCCATTGTTTTCGTTCCCCGCCACAAACTCTGTTCCCTAGCCACTGACTCCATCCCTCTCCCCGGCATCTGTCTGAGGCTGAAACACACTGTTCGCAACCTTGGCATCATATGTGACCCTGAAATGAGCTTCCGACCACATATCCACGCCATAACTTAGACTGTCTATTTCCACCCCCGTAACATCGCCCGTCTCTGCCCTTGCCTCAGCTCATCTGCTGTTGAAACTCTCATCCATGCCTTTGTTACCTCTAGACTTGACTATTCCAACGCACTCCTGGCTGGCCTTCCACATTCTACCCTACGTAAACTTGAGGTCATCCAAAACTCGGCTGCCCGTGTCCTAACTCGCACCAAGTCCCGTTCACCCATCTCCCCTGTGCTCGCTGACCTACATTGGCTCCCGGTTAAGCAACACCGATTTTAAAATTCTCACCCTTGTTTTCAAATCCCTCCATGGCCGCGCCCCTCCCAATCTCTAATCTCCTCCAGCCCCACAACCCCCTAAGATATCAGCGCTCCTCTAATTCTGGCCTCTTGAGCATCCCTGATTTTAATCGCTCAACCATTGGTAGCCGTGCCTTCGATAAGGTGCCACATAAAAGGTTACTGCACAAGATAAGAGCGCACGGGGTTGGGGGTAATATTTTGGTATGGATAGGGGATTGGCTAACTAACAGAAAACAGAGAGTCGGGATAAATGGGTCATTTTCCGGTTGGCAATCGGTATCTAGTGGGGTGCCACAGGGATCAGTGCTGGGGCCTCAACTAGTTATAATCTATATTAATGACTTGGATGAAGGGACCGAGTGTACTGTAGCCAAATTTGCTGATGATACAAAAGATAGGTGGGTTAGCAAGTTGTGAGGAGGACAAGTCTGCAAAGGAATATAGATAGGTTAAGTGAGTGGGCAAAAATTTGGCAGATGGAGTATTAAGTGGGAAAATGTGAGGTTATCCACTTTGGCAGGAAGAATGAAAAAGCAAATTACAGGAAACTCCTTGGTATCCGGCACCGACGGGACCGGCGTGGTGCCGGTTGATCGAAAGTTCCGGATAACGGAGAGTTATAGCTACCGAGGCTATTTTTAACAAAGAAAAATAAAAAAATCAAGAAATGTGCAGTATACAGTATTTGGGTACTCACCTACAGAATGTTGTGTTAAATGGATGGTGGAAGATGCTTGATTAAGTACAGTACTGCCAGTTGAGAGTAATCCATAACTCTTTAATTACTTAACAGTAAGTGAGACTCCCGGCAGCGCGGGAGAATCAAATCCTGCTACTGCAGTGTTTCGGAATTCCGACAGCGCCAGGAGGCCGAGTAGTGGCACTTTTGAAAACTACCCCTACTGACTAAATCGGCGTTCGCGGACTCGGGATCGGCAACATTGCCGGTTATTTGAGAGGAGTTTTCGGAGAACTCGCCGTTCGCGGAGACTCGGACTGCGACTCGGCAACATTGCCGGTTATTTGAGAGGAGTTTTCGGAGGATGATTTTTGCTGGTTAAGCGAGAATTCCGGATATTTGGGTGCCGGATAAACAAGAGTTTCCTGTATTATTTAAATGGAGCAAGACTACAAAATGCTGCGGTACAAAGGGATCTGGGGGTCCGAGTACATGAAACACAAAAAGTTAGCAAGCAGGTACAGCAAGTAATTAGGAAGGCTAATGGAATGTTGGCCTTTATTGCAAGGGGTATGGAGTATAAAAGTAGGGAAGTTTTGATGCAACTTTATAGGGTGCTGGTGAGACCGCACCTGGAGTACTGAGTACAGTTTTGGTCTCCATATTTAAGGAGGGATATACTTGCATTGGAGGCAGTACAGAGAAGGTTCACTAGGTTGATACCTGGGATGAAGGGGTTGACGTATGACGAAAGGTTGAGCAGGTTGGGCCAATACTCATTGGAGTTTAGAAGAATGAGAGGTGATCTTATTGAAACATACAAGATTCTGAGGGGGATTGACAGGGTGGATGCTGAGAGGATTGTTTCCCCTAGTGGGGGTATCTAGAACTAGGGGGCATAGTTTCAGAATAAGGGGTCGCCCATTTAAGACGGAGATGAGGAGGAATTTCTTCTCTCAGAGGGTCGTGAATCTTTGGAATTCTCTACCCCGGAGAGCTGTGGAGGCGGAGTCATTGAATATATTCACGGTGGAGATTGACAGACATTTGAACTACAAGGGAGTCAAGGGATATGGGGAGAGAGCGGGAAAGTGGTGTTGAGGACAAGATTGGATCAGCCATGATCTTATTGAATGGTGGAGCAGGCTCGAGGGGCCGATTGGCCTGCTCCTGCTCCTGTTTCTTATGTTCTTATGTTCAGCTGCCAAGGCCCTAAGCTCTGGGATTCCCTCCCTAAACCTCTCCGCCTCTCTACCTTTCTTTCCTCCTTTAAGCCAGTCCTTAAAACCTACCTCTTTGACCAAGCTTTTGGTCATCTGCCCTAATTTCTCCTTATGTGGCTCAGTGTCAAATTTTGTTTTATAACACTCCTGTGGCGTGCCTTGGGACGTTTTACTACGTTAAACGGGCTATATAAATACAAGTTATTGCTGTTGTTGATCAAAAATAGAAAGGCGATCTATTTGCCCTATGAAGAGTTAGGAAGTGTATGTGAGAAAAGGAGACTTCAATCAACCTGATATAAACTGGGAATATCCAAGTGATGTTGAGTCAGGGTTGGTCAATGTGTACATGACTGCTTCTTGCCCCAGTGTGTCAAGGGAGCCATGAGAAGCAATGCTGATCCAGCTCTGGTGTTCGTCACTGACCCAGAAATTGTACAGGAAATGGAAGTCGTAGCACCCCTGGGTGACAGCAACCTCAGAGTGATAAGGTTTCCATGATCTGGGAAGTCAGAAATACCTGAGACCAGAAGACAGGTACAGAATTTTAGAAAGGATAAATGTGATACAATGAGGGAGAACTAAAACAAATAAATTGGGGGAAGGTTCAGTAGAAGTGAAGTCGAACACCTTTAAAGGTATAATAGTGAGCATTTCAGAGTGGGAGGAAGTTACTGAGTAGAGTAACCTCAGGGCTCGGTGTTGGGACCATTTCTATTTCTAATTTAGATAAATCACCCGGATTCAGAAACTCATTGTGACCTGGTCAGATTTGCAGATTTTACCAAACTGGGAGAGGAAGTGGAATCGGAAGAGGCAGCTCAGAAATCACAGAATGAGCTGGACAAGATATGTCAGTCAGCAATGGGGGGTGAAGTTTAATGGAGATAAGTGTAAAGTGCTACAGATTGGAAAGAACTCTAGGCAACACGTACTCAATCAATGGAGTGCGAATAGCGAAGGATAAAGCTGAAAGAGACATAGCAGTCTTAGAAGATTCAACACTAAATATCTCCAACCAATGCAGAGCAGAAATCAACAAAGCCAATGGAATATTGAACTAGAATAGTCAAACCAGTAGAATATGAGTTAAAGGAACGAATCATTGAACTGTGTCGTGCTCTTTTCAGAACACACCTTGAATATTTATCCAGTTATGGTCGCCTTGAAACAAGAGAAAATGGGAATGACCTTAAGCAGAGATTCCGGCCGCGATTTTTCGGTCCAATGTGGCTAGGGAGTGGGACAGCTGCCTTCCGGGTTCCAGTCCCGCCCCCAATGACATCAGACACATAGACGTGATTTTGCGTCAATTGGCCTTGTTAAGCCCGCCCTGCGGGCTTGCCGGCCAATTAAGAGGAAGCCGTTGATGACGCGTCATCTGCCGGTTTTCTTAAATGGGCCACGCTCAATTTTCTTTGATAGCTGATTTTTCAGTGTTTGACAGCATTGAGGTGCTGCAAACACTGATAATCACTGTACAAAGGTGAGCCCTTGCACCCAGACTCTCCAGTGACTCCTTCCTTAGGCTAGAACAGATGGCAGCTGCAGGTGAGGTTACAGAAGCGATCTGCCACTGGTGGGAGAGGTTCTCCCAATGAGGTGGGACTACACATACAATCCAAAACTTGTCACCTACGGAAAAGTGTAAATGCATTAAAAATGATTTTCCCAACATTTTCTTACCTCTGAAACTCACCTGTGCCCCATTGGCTCATTCACACCACTTCTGCAGCTGTCATCAATGAAGAAACATTACAGTAGACCCACAGCACGCCACACTTACCTGGCGTGGTGTCCGGACATTGGGAAGCCCGCAGTAGACCTGTCAAAATTTCAAAAAGCCTCTTAACTGCCTGTTAACAACCTGTTAACAAGCAGTTAAGTGCCTATAATCCTCTTCCTGCCACTAGGTGTCGGGTCCATGCGCACATCGGGGACCCGACACCCGGGAAGATTGTTTGGAGGCGGGTTGACAGCGGGTTTCTGACCCGCTGTCAATCTTTGCGATTTTGCCGGATGTCCAGCCTCCAAACCCGCCCCCTGAGCGCCGGCAAAATTCCGGCCGGAGAGTGGGAAGCAGGCACATTGGGACACCTCGGCTGTGACAGTATCTTAAGACCACAATACCTCCAAGGAAGAAAGTCTTTTCTTTTGTGATTTAACCCAGGAAAATAACAGGATAGAAACTCACTTGTGTTCACCCTTGTGTGTGCTCTCTTCAAACAGTTGTATCTAACAACATTACAGCATTCCATAAATAGATTTTTCTCAGACTCACTCGTCCTTTACAGTAGTAGGTATTGGTTGTCATTATGTTAATTTTCAAAATAACACACAACTAAAATGGGGTAAATTAATACAGCGATTTATATTGTGAAGTCCATTTAAGATTAAAGAGTGAGCTTGCATTTATAGAGCACCTTTCACATCTACAGTACATCACAAAGCGCTTCACAGCCAATGAAGTACATTTGAAGTGTAGTCACTGTAAGAAACGGGCAGCCAATTTATATATAGCAAGGCCCCACAAACAACAATAAAATACATGCTCAGACAATCTGTTTCTGGTGGTGTTGGTTGAGGGATAAATATTGGCCAGGACACCGGGGATAATTCCAATGCTCTTCTCTAAACTAGTACCGTGGTATTTTTTACATCCACCTGAGGGGGCAGATGGGCCTCGGTTTAACATCCTATCTGAAAGAGGGCACCTCTGACAGTGCAGCGCCAGCCTCGGTTATGTGCTTGAACCCATGAGCTTGTGAGGCAGAGGTGAGAGTACTACCACTGGGCCAAGACTGATGTTTACAGTATCATGTTTCATGGACAGAATTTAAGGTAGAATTCAGTAGAACGCTATGAATGTTGTGCTGCTTTGTTTCCAGTTGTTTTAATTATTTGGCATATTTAATAATTGCAAAAAATGGATACGTGATCGCATTTCTCAACTGTTCTCTGAATTTAGTCTGGGCCAGCGCGTAAATGCACGTGTTTGTACAGGAGCTCAACAGTTGAAACATATCTCCAGTGTAGTCTGCGATAAGGAAAGGATCTGTGAATTCTTCTGGATCGTATTGACTGTCTGTAATTCTGGAAATGAGGAAAAATACAACAAATGGCATCCACAGCACGACAAAAGTGCCAGAAATGGAGAAGAGTAAAATGATGGATTTCCTTCGGCTCTGCATCTCTGGATCATCGCTGCTCTGGTCGTTGCGTTGACCTTGCAGTGCCCTGCGGGTTCGATTCGCCATCACAATGTGTCGAACAGTCAGAGCGTTGAGCAATAAAATCACAAGGTACGGCAACAATGGGTTTAAAATTATGTCGAGCCAGTCAAAAGTGATCCATCCTGGCAAGGTATAATAGCTTGGTTTGAGATTAGCGCCCAACTCTACATTGTTAATTATAAATGCAGGCTCAAAAGCAAAATATACGGGGATGTTTTTGGAGCAGGATACGACACACACGGTCACTATAACTACAGCTGCAGTTTTCTCCCTGCAATACTTCTCTCTGAACCTTTGACAGCAAATGAGGACAAAGCGATCGAAAGTGAAAGTGACCGTCAACCAGACAGAGCAGTCAATAGACACATAGTTGATAACCTCATTGACACGAGCCATGGAAGTGTGGTTTAGAAGTGAAAATGGTAAATAATAAACAAGCATGTAATAGATTATCACATTGAAAATAATGACCAGTAGGTCCGCTGTCGTCATACCCACCAGGTAAAGAGTGATCCCTTTGGACAGACCACAGCCTCCTCGAGACAGAACGACAATAGTCAGGAGGTTAGCTACAAAGAAAAGAGCAAAATCCCCAAATTAATTACATAGAATTACATAGAAATTACAGCACAGAATCAGGCTATTCGACCCAACAGGTCTCTGCTGGTGTTAATGCTCCACAAGAGCCTCCTCCCACCCTACATCATCTCACCATATCAAAATATCCTTCTATTCTATTCTCCCTCTTGTACTTATCCAGCTCCCCTAATTGATAAACTGGCAATATGTGTGTGGGTGTGATAATACTGCACAGATCGAAAGGAAGCAAAGTCCTCTCAAACCAGAAAATGTTGGGAACATAACCTGAGCACATAGGAATTGATAGACGGAAAAAGACCAAGATCTGTCGAATTCACCTTCTACCACTCGCATGACACAAAGATAATGGAGTTGTTGATTAATCATATCAATCAATCTCTATCAATGAGTCTACAACAGACCCAGGCACGAGGTGAGGAAAACCCCCAGTGATGGAGAGCTTTAGGAACCAGAGGTCTCAAGTCATCTGTCCCTCCCAAGCCTGCTGCACTTACCACATGTCATGTCTCAAATTACTCATATACTCGATCCCAAGATGTTATTTTCTGAAATAAAGTAAACTTAATAAATAGCAGAAAGTGCTGCTTATCGACGGAATACCTGAAACTGGATTCAGCATGGAGAGAGAAAGCCCTCTGTGATGAGAGATACCTCAAGAGTAACAACAGAGTTAACGAGTGATTTAAAAACCAACAACAACCAGCTTCAGCTTCTTACCGGGAACTCCAAAGATTGCAATAAAGTGATAGAAAACGAAAGCTGTCTGTTCTACTGTTGATAGTTCCATTGTTGGAGAGAGGAGACGACACCAATCGGTGACGACAGACCTGAAGCAACAGAGGTTCTTGATTGGTGACAGCCCCCTTATATATAGCAATACAATCTCCCCTGTGATTCAATTAGGTTGCAGAGGGAGTGGAATTAGTTTGAGCTCTTTGAACAAACAGGTGTCATACTATTTAAGGGTATTTGTACTGTAAATATTATTGATTTATTTGTAAAATTTATCATTTCATTTATATTGTTAACCATAAAGCTGTTCTCAAGGCTTTATTTTTTATTGTGGTCAATGAATGTAATGGATTTACTATGTAATTGATGAGTTGTATAAGTACTATTGTACTTGAATAAAATATTAACAGGTGTCATTCATTTTAACAGGTATTAAGCAACATAATTTTACGTATGTAACTGAACCGACCAGGGGGCAAGCAACCTTAGATCTGGTCCTGTGTAACGAGACAGGATTAATTAAAAATGTCCTAGTAAAGGATCCCCTTGGAATGAGTGACCATAACATGGTTGAATTCCATATTCAATTAGAGGGTGAGAAGGTTGGATCTCAAACAAGCGTGCTAAGCTTGAATAAAGGAGACTATGAAGGTATGCGAGCGGAATTGAGTAGAGTGGATTGGGAAAATAGATTAAAGGGTAAGCCGACACATGATCAGTGGTGTACATTCAAGGAGTTATTTTACAACTTCCAAAAAAAATATATTCCACTGAAAAGAAAAGGGTGTAAAAGAAAGGACAGTCATCCGTGGCTAAGTAAAGAAATTAAGGATAGTATTCGACTAAAAACAAGGGCATATAAGGTAGCAAAATCTAGTGGGAGGACAGAGGATTGGGAAAACTTTAAAAGGCAGCAAAAAATAACAAAAAGATTGATTAAGAAAGGGAAGATAGATTATGAAAGTAAATTAGCAAAAAATATAAAAACAGATAGTAAGAGTTTTTATAGTTATATAAAAAGAAAAAGGGTGGCTAAAGTAAATGTTGGTCCCTTAGAGGATGAGACCGGGAAATTAATGGTGGGAAATATGGAGATGGCAAAAACACTGAATGAATATTTTGTATCAGTCTTTACAGTAGAGGACACTAAGAATATCCCAACACTGGACAAACAGGGGGCTATAGGGGGAGAGGAGCTAAACACGATCAAAATCACTAAGGAAGTGGTACTCGGTAAAATAATGGGACTCAAGGCGGATAAATCACCTGGACCTGATGGCTTACATCCTAGAGTCTTGAAGGAAGTGGCGGTAGGGATTGTAGATGCATTGGTAATAACTTTTCAAAACTCCCTCGATTCCGCTAAGGTCCCGGCAGACTGGAAAACTGCTAATGTAACACCCTTATTTAAAAAGGGCAGTAGACAGAAGGCTGGTAACTATAGACCGGTTAGCCTAACATCTGTGGTAGGTAAAATTTTGGAGTCCATTATTAAGGAAACAGTAACAGGTCATTTGGATAATCATAATTTAATAGGACAAAGTCAGCATGGTTTTACGAAGGGGAAGTCATGTTTGACAAATTTGCTGGAGTTCTTTGAGGAAGTAACATATAGAGTGGATAAAGGGGAACCAGTGGACGTAGTGTATTTAGACTTCCAAAAGGCATTTGACAAGGTGCCACACAAAAGATTATTGCTTAAGGTAAAAAATCACGGGATTGGGGGTAATATTCTGGCATGGATAGAGGATTGGCTATCTAACCGAAAGCAAAGAGTTGGGATAAATGGTTCATTCTCAGACTGGCAATCAGTAACTAGTGGTGTTCCGCAGGGGTCAGTGCTGGGTCCCCAACTCTTTACAATCTATATTAACGATTTGGAGGAAGGGACCAAGTGTAACATATCAAAATTTGCAGATGATACAAAGATGGGAGGGAAAGTAGTGAGTGAGGAGGACATAAAAAACCTGCAAGGGGACATAGACAGGCTAAGTAAGTGGGCAGAGATTTGGCAGATGGAATACAACACTGGAAAGTGTGAGGTGATGCACTTTGGCAGGAAAAATCCTAGAGCAATTTATTATCTTAATGGCAAGAAACTGGAGAGTACTGAAGTGCAAAGGGATCTGGGGGTCCTGGTGCACGAAACTCAAAAGGTTAGTATGCAGGTGCAGCAAGTGATTAAGAAGGCAAATGGAATGTTGGCTTTCATTGCTAGGGGGATAGAATATAAAAATAGGGAGGTATTGCTTCAGTTGTACAAGGTATTGGTGAGACCGCACCTGGAATACTGCATACAGTTGTCCTTACTTAAGGAAAGACATCCTTGCTCTCGAGGCAGTGCAAAAAAGGTTCACTCGGTTAATCCCGGGGATGAGGGGGTGGTCATATGAGGAGAGGTTGGGTAGATTGGGACTCTACTCATTGGAGTTCAGAAGAATGAGAGGCGATCTTATTGAAACATATAAGATTGTGAAGGGGTTGGATCGGGTGGATGCGGGGAGGATGTTCCCGATGACGGGTGAGACTAGAACTAGGGGACATAGTCTTAGAATAAGGGGCTGCTCTTTCAAAACTGAGATGAGGAGGAACTACTTCACGCAGAGGGTGGTAGGTCCATGGAATATGCTGCCACAAAAAGCTGTAGAAGCTACATCATTAAATAAATTTAAAACAGAAATAGACAGTTTCCTAGAAGTAAAGGGCATTAAGGGTTACGGGGAGCGGGCAGGAATTTGGACATGAGTCTAGGTTCGGATCGGTCATGGCCCTGTGGGTAGTGGAGCGGGCCCAGGGACCGTGTAGCCTGATTCTGCTCCTATTTCGTGTGTGCAATTCTGTTAGATGCAGGAGATGGTTCTGTGATAGATAGTAGATTGGCGGTTAGGATCAGATCAGCCATGATCTTATTGAATGGCGGAGCAGGCTCGAGGGGCCGATTGGCCTACTCCTGCTCCTATTTCTTATGTTCTTATGTTCTTATGTACACGGGAAGGTTGAAATCCAAACAGTTCCAAATGAAGAATATTGTTCTGAGAACATTAATACAGGAAAAGTTAACTCTCTGTGGGCTTATCCGTATATTAATAAATGGTGGTTTTATGACTTGAAATGGGAAGGGTTGAAATCTTTCTGTCCATGGTGTAAGAGAAATGATCTTTTAGACAGTTCTCCTCATAGGTATATAACGTTCAGCATCTGAGAAATGAGAAGCACCAACACAGAATTGTTCCTTTTTACTCGTTTATTCTAACCCAAAGACAGATATAAACAAACACAACCTTTAAGCAGGGAATGTGACTCGACGGTGGGGGTGATCAGTCCCTGTAGCGGAGGGAGAAACTTTCTTCACTGTAGTTCCTCGATGCCCTGATGACTCCTCTACAGGATACCTGATCCTGGGACGCACCCTTCTCCAGGAAACACACAGGGATGGATTTTGAATGACCCGTGGACTCGGGTTTGGAGGCGTGTGGGGGGTTAAAGTAGCAGATTCGGGGGTCCTGACCCCATCCCAACTCCAACACGCCTCCACGCAATTTTGAAAAAATCGGTCGCAGGGTTCCCGACTCCGTCCCGCCTCCAAGAGGCGGGAGAGGCCATTAACGCCCTTAACAATCCCTAAAGTGGCTCAGTAATGCCATTTTGAAGCATTTTAGGTAGTTTAACCCTTTTCCCACGTGAAGCACGCCTGATGGGAAACACGCCAGTGAAACCTGGCGGGAGCACAAGTGGATTGCTGACTCTCAGCTGCAGCTCAACCTTTAAATAGGAGATTTGATCAGCCATCATTTGCAGGTGGCAGGACTTTGTTGTCACAGGTCTGGGGGAACTTTTAGAAGGCATAACCACAGCTCTGGAAGTTTGGAGCCTGACACCCATCTGCAGTGTGACCTCCTGGGAACCCCCTCTCACCACCCTCATTGAGCGCTTCCTCAACTGAGACATATACCAGAGGCATGGGAGCTATTTATTTCCTTCCCTCCTGGATATCCGATGAGGACGAACAACAGCCGCGGCACCAGCAGAACCATGAACAACAGCACCACCAACAGCAGCAGCAACAGCAAGAGCGCCAAGCTGCTGCTCACCCACCTGAAGCTGCACAGGACAGAAGGGGCCAGCGCATGGAAGGCCGTCGGCGCAGGAGATACCCCCCAAACAGGGTCTACAGACAGAGGGTCAGCTACCTCAACATGTCTGAGCAGCAGTGCCAAAGGCGGTTCCGACTTTCGCGAGAGGTAGTGGGTGACATCTGCGGATGCTCACTCGCGAGCTGTGATACACCAGGTGACAACACTACTCTATGTCCCGAGGGTCCCACCGAGGTGTGAGTGTCTGCGCTGGTGCTGGGTGCGCTGAGTTCTGCTGACGCTGCGCCCTCAGAGGTTGCAGCTTCCTCTGAGGAGTCTGGGGGCTCAGGCTGTTCCTCCTGGCTAGTGGGGATGGGTGCTTGCGATGGTCCTGTGGGGGAGTAAAGGAAAGAGTCAGAGATGTGATGCCAAGGTTACATGCACATTGCATATTGCAGATGATCATAAATCCATCTGTTAGAGCTTCAGATTCATTATCAGCGACTCATGCAATGTCAATGAGAGAGATGGAACACTATTCAGTCACCAGCTTGCTCTGATGCACCCGTCTGTCCGTCCCCCACTTGCGTTTCCTCCTCTACGCCCACGATCTCCAGGACCGCATCCTCCCAGGGGGTGAGCTGCGCTAATGAGGGTGGCCCTCCTCCTGTCCTGGCTCTTTCCCTTTTATTGTGAGCTCTCTTTTCCTGCAATGAGGGAGAAAAGTGGAGTTTGAGTGAGATTGAAGGAGTGAGTGTAGAGAATCCATAGCATAGATGCTTAGAAGGAGACAAAGATGGATTGAGCTGGCGAGACTAAGGGCCCTCCCTGTGTGTTGTAAGTTGTTTTCAAAGCATGACAGTGATAGGGAATGTGAGGGCTGCATAGGCGAATAGTAAGGTGAATGTGACCATAGAGTGAGAGGGAATGGGTAAGGGTGCATGGATGTCAGTGTCAAGTGGGATATGGAGGAAGAGGTTGGTAAAGCTGAGTGCTGGTGAGAAGAGACAATGGGGATCAGATTGAGGGTGAAGGGAAAGTCATACTCACTTTAGCAGTACGTAGAAGGTCATGAAACCTCTTCCTGCACTGGATCCAGGTTCTGCGGGTGATGGATAAGGAGGTGACCTCCTGGGCGATCTGGACCCACACAGCCTTGGTCTGCTGGGGAGGCTTCTTCCTCCCTGAGGAGGGGAAGAGCACCTCCCTGTTGGCTCTTGCTCCATCCACCAAAGCCTGCAGGACAACATCATGGAATCTGGGAGCAGCCCTGGGCCGTTGGCTGGCCATTCCTGCTGCAGGTTTTTAGATTAGAGGTCCAAAAGCTTGGCAGCCTGCAGAGGAAGCAAGGCTTGTTGCAGACCTTAAATGCAGCAGCAATGATGACATCATCGGAGGCGACTTTCAGACTGGAATAACTCATTGGCCATGGGTTCCCACATGTTGGAACTCTATTGCCCAATTAAGTTAAAATCGCATCATTCATCCACATTAATCTGGAGTCGGGGGGGCAACACGAAATGCGGGTAACACGACCCCAACCCGACCCCAAGACAAAATCCAGCCCACAATGTTATAACTATGCTCTTCTAATCACAAAACCATCAGCTTTAGTCTGATTGGTCAAAGTCCTTTCACCTCTTACACAGTCAAAACACTGCTGGTGCTGGAAACCTGAAATATAAGCAGAAAATACTCAGCAGACCAGGCAGCATCTGTGGAGAGAGAAAAACAGAGTTAACGTTTCATCAGAACTGGAAAATGTTAGAGATGTAACAGGGTTTAAGAAAGCACAGAGGCAGGGAAAGGAGGGAGGGGAGGAAAGAACAAAAGGGAAGGTCTGTGATAGGGTGGAAGAGAGGAGTGATTTAAATGACAAAAGGGATGATGGTGCGAGGCAAAAGTGGGGGTGGTCATGGGACAAGTAAAGAAACAAAAGCTGGGTCCAGAGGAGGTGTAAATGGTTACAGCAGAACCATTACCAACACCTGCTCTCTGAGAAAATGGGGACAGAGGTTATGATCTGAAATTGTTGAACTCAATGTTGAGTTCTGAAGTTTGTAAAGTACCTCATTGAAAGATGAGCTGCTGTTCCTCCAGCTTCCGTTGAGCTTCATTGGAACAGTGTAGGACGCTGAGGATAGAGAGGTCAGAGTGGGAGTGGGCTGGAGAAATAAAATAGCAAGTGACCAGAAGCTTAGGGTCACACTTGCCGACTGAATGGAGGTTTTCAGCAAAGCGTTCAGCCAATCTGCGTTTGGTCTCACCAATGTGGGGAGACCACATCATGAGCAGCAAATACAGTACATTAAATTGAAAGAAGTACAAGTAAATCACTGTTTCACTTGGAAGGAGTGTTTGGTGCCCTGGACAGTGGGAAGGGAGGTGGTGAAAGGGCATGTGTTGCATTTCCTGCGCTTGCATGCGAAAGTGCCGTGGGAAGGGTAGGGAGTGTTGGGAATAATTGAAGAGTAGAGGAAACAGTCTCTTTGGAATGCTGTAGGGGGAGGGGAGTGGAAGTTGTGTTTGGTGGTGGCATCACGCTGGAAGTGGCGGAAATGGCGGAGGATTATCCGTTGAAAGAGGAGGCTGGTGGGGTGGGAGGTGAGGGTAAGGGCAACCATGTCGTGGTTCTGGGAAGGAGGGGAAGGGGTGAGGGCAGAAGTGCGGGAAATGGGACGGACACGGTCGAGGGCTCAGTGGAGGGGAATCCTTGGTTGAAGAAAAAGGAAGACATATCGGAAGCACTGGTATGGAAGGTGACATTGTCAGAACAGATGCGATGAAGATGGCGAAAGGGGAGAATGGAATAGAGTCCTTACAGGAGGTCGGGTGGGAGGTAGTGTAATCAAGGTAGTTGTGGGAGTCAGTGGGCTTATAGTAGATATTGGTTGACAATCTATCTCCCGAAATGGAGATAATGAAGTCGAGGAAGGGAAGGGAAGAGTTGGAGATGGACCATGTGAAGGCGAGGGAGGGGTGGAAATTTGAAACAAAGTTGATGACATTTTCCAGTTCGGAAGAAAAGCAGGAAACAGCACCGATACAGTCATCAATGTATCAGAGAAAAAGATGAGGGCGAAGACCTGAGTAGGACTGGAACAAAAAATGCTCCATGTATCCCATGGAAAGGCAGGCATGGCCAGGACCCATACGGATTCCCATAGCAACACCTTTTATTCGGGGGAAGTGAGAGGAGTCAAAGGGGAAGTTGTTGTATGTAGTTCAGTAGACTTGTTCAGTGGAACAAGTTCAGCCAGGCGGAGGAGGGTGGTGGTGGATGGGGACTGGTTGATCCTCCAGTTCAAAGAAGAAGCGGAGGCCATCCTGGTGGGAGATGGAGCTGCAGAGGGGGTGGAAGTCCATGGTGAAAAGGAAATGGTTATGGCCAAGAAACTGGAAACTGCTAAAGTGGCAGAAGGCATCAGACGAGTCGTGGATGTAGGTGGGAAGAGACTGGACAAGGGGAGAAAAATAATCAGGATGGGAGGAAATAAGTTCTATGGGGCAAGGAAAAGGCTGTAATTATGGGTCTACCAGGTCAGTACAGTTTGTGGATCTCGGGAAGGAAGTAGAAGTGGCCTGTGCAGGGTTGGGGGACTATGAGGTTGAAGGCAATGGGGGAGGATATGAGATCAGTGACGGGCTGGGAAACGATGGCTTGATGTTCAGTGGTGGGATTGTGGTCCAGGGTGAGGTAGGGGGAGGTGACGGAGAGTTGGCGTTCAGCCTCTGCAAGGCAGAGATCGGTTCGGCAAGTAACAGAGGGCGGGGTTGAGGTGAAACAAGAATTCTGAAGACGGGAGAAAGGGTCCGCTGTACGGCGGGGGGGGGGGGGGGGGGGGGCGGGGGGGGGGAACTCTTGGCCAAAGAAGTGGGTGCAGATGCGAGGGCGATAGAAGGAGAGCTCAGCATCATGCCGAGCTTGAAATTCATTGAGGTGGGGGCTGAAACATAAGGGGATGAAACTGAGACTTTTCCTGAGGACTGATCATTCAGGGTCAGAGAGGGGAATGTCAGAGGAGATAGTGAAAACACGGCAAAGGGTGAGATTGGAAGGAGGGATGGGCGCCGAGGAAAGTGAAGGGAAGATGGATCCAGAGGGTCATTGGTGTCTAAGAGTTGTTGAATCTTGCGGTCCTTGACACCTGAATGGCAGAAAAACAGGTTTTTGTTAAAGCGTCGGATGAGGTGAAGGATGAAATGGATCTGCGGACCAGGACAACTGTAAAAGAGAGTGAGTTGGTGCTGCTGAAGAGAAAGGTCGAGAGTGTGCATGTGGTGGCGCATTGCGCTGAGCATGGATCTCAGGAAGCGGCGAGAGCAGCGGTTTGTGGAATGCTGAACATCATGGAGATATCTGTAATCATCAGTGGATCTGAAAAATGAAGTGTGGAATTTCAATTGCAATCTACGAGGAATAAGTCGGCGCCAGAGACAATTGCTGAGGAAAGAGATGTGGCTGTGAAATCAAGTTTTAGCCGATACCCGATGAAACACGAGAAGGGAAACAGAAAGCAATGAAGGTGAACAAGGTTAAAAGAGACAAATGGAAATCGCATCGGAATGAAGGGCAGAACTTCTTCAAGGTGCCATTCCTGGAAGAGAAGTGGCAGTGAATTAAACACTAATACAAAAGCAAAATACTGCGGATGCTGGAAATCTGAAATATAACAGAAAGTGCTGGAAAATTCAGCAGGTCAGGCAGTATCTGAGCAGAGAGAAACAGAGTTAAAATTTCAGGTTGGTGACTGTGATATCTTGAGACACAGCATATATATGCAACAGCACAACATTGCTTTCGGTAAGAAGTGTACTGCATATGGCTTTATTATTATATACATCAGTAGCCCACCAGGTGGCTCTATTGCACCTCTCCCTCTTTATTGAAGAAGTTAATCATAGCAAATAATCATTGTACATGATTTGCATGGTATACACAACTCTTGGTATACATTTCTCAAATGGAACCCATTTTATGTATTCAAATTCTACTATAGAATTCTGTAACACAAACAAAAGATATGAACTTATTTTCCATATTTACAGATTAAACTTAACCACTGGTTTTCTGTTTCGAAGAGGATACCTTCTTTCTTGAACAGAACTTTCAGATCTTGTTGTAAGACTTTGACTCATTCTAAGCTGAGCCCGTGGAGAATTTTTCTCCAAGGGCTGATCTTGATCTACATTTGGACTCGTTACACTTTCATACTGTTTGTTTGCCTGACTCAGGCTCAGACTTAAATTCTGACTTTGTCTTGGACTTGTTTCTGGTGCGTCTGATGTAGGATTTGCTCCTGGTACTCTACTTGTAATAAGACTATCTGACTCATCAGAATAAATTGAATCATCCCAGCTTTCAACTCCTTCCACATCTGTAGGTAAGATATGATCAGTGTGAACAAACCTAACCTTTCCATGATCAAACATCTTAACCAAATATGTGCGAGGGCCACATATCTTCACTACTCTTCCTCGTAACCACTTTAACCATTTATGGTGATGGTTCTTCACTCTAACCTTCTGGTTCAAATTCACACTTCTCTCTAACTCTGCCTTTATCATGACTCTCTTTCTGCCTTGATTGTTTCTCTTCTATGGACTGTGCCAAGTTTGGCTTTACCAACGAGAACCTGGTTCGTGGCTGTCGTTTGAGAAACAACTCTGCTGGTTTTCTACCAGTAGTGGTATGAGGAGTATTCTGATAGGTAATCAGAAAATTTGCCAGTTTGTGGTCCAACGACAACTGACGTTTCTTTGGATTTGGATCCAACATTTGCTTGATGAGGGCACGTTTGACAATTTGTACTGTGCGCTCTGCTGCACCATTTGAAGCAGGGTGGTACGGTGGAACTTTGGTATGTTTCACACCGTTTCTGCTCATGAACTGTGTGAACTCTTCTGAACAAAATTGCGGCCCATTTTCAGACACAATTTCTTCTGGGAGGCTGTATGAAGAAAACAATCTTCGCAAATTGTCTAGTGTTTTGCTTGTTGTTATTATCCGCATCGGAAACACCTCTATCCACTTCGAGTGACTATCTATCACTATGAACAATTGCTGTCCTTCCAGCTCAGCAAAATCTACATGTAACCTTTGCCACACTCTGGGAGGCCATTACTATGGCTGTAATGGTACTGATGGTGGTTTCTTGCTCACCGATTGACATGTTGTACACTGACTGACTATGTACTCTATCTCTTTATCTAAACTTGGCCACCATAAGTAATTGCGTGCAATGTTATTGGTCAAGCACATTCCCAGGTGCTGGTCATGAAGATCTCCGAACAATTTAGACCTGAACCTATTTGGGATAACCACTCTTGCTCCCCACATGATACAATCTTTATCCATGGATAATTCATTCCTATGAATGAAGTATGGATGGATATCTTCCTCTGATTCCTGGTTTGGCCATCCATTTGGTATGTAATCATACACCTTTGACATAATTGGGTCACGTTTGGTTGCCCTACCAATTTCTTCAGCTGTGACTGGCAGCTCATCAATGTATGAGAAACAGAACACTTCTTCCTTATTGGGTGTAACTTGTGATGGGGATGGCAACCTGGACATAGCATCAGCATTACTGTGATCAGCTGATCGTCTGTACTCAATGTCATACGTATACGCTGACAAAATCAAAGCCCATCTCTGCATTCAGGCTGCAGCTAAGGTTGGAACTGGGGACTTTGGATGGAGGATTGCTGTCAGGGGCTTATGGTCAGTAACCATGGTAAACTTACGACCAAACAAGTATTTGTGAAACTTCTTGACCCCCAAAATCAATGACAAAGCTTCCCTTGCTATCTGCGCATAATTCCGCTCACTGGCACTGAGAGTGCGTGAAGCAAAAGCAATTGGTCTCTCCTCCACACTATCTAGTACATGAGAGATCACTGCCCCAACTCCGTACGGAGAGGCATCACACGCTAGCTTGATCTCCTTTCAATACATCACAGTGAACTAACATGGTACTCTCTACGAACTGGTTTATACACTCTATGAATGCTGTGTCGCATTCTTTTGACCACTTCCAAGGGACCGGTTTTCTCAACAGCTCATTCAGTGGATGTAACAATGTAGCCAAGTTTGGGAGGAACTTTCCGTAATAATTCAAAAGACCCAAAAATGATCGAAGTTCAGAGACATTCTTGGGAGTGGGTGCATTTCTGATTGCATCCAGCTTTCCCTTGGTTGAATGTGAACCATCTTTGTCTACTCTGTGCCCTAAGTACTCCACTGAGTTTTGAAACAACTCACACTTGTGAGCTGTCACTCGTACTCCGTGCTTCTCTAGCCGTTTGAGCACTTCATTCAACACCTCATCATGGATTTGCCTGTTTGGTGCTGAAATCAGTATGTCATCCAAATAACACACTACCCCTTCAATCCCTTGCAAAATTTGGTTCATCACCCCCTGGAATATGTCGGGGCAGAAGACACTCCAAATGGTAGCCTATTGAACTATTATAGGCCTCGGTGAGTATTTAGTCAAGCATGACTTGGACTCTTCATCTAACTCAAGTTGTAGGTAGGCGTTTGTTAGATCTAACTTCGAAAAGATCTGGCCACCTGTCAGCGTTGTGAACAAATCTTCCACATTTGGCAACGTATTGGGTAGATTACACTCTAGAACCTGGTTTACGGTTACCTTATAATCACCACACAACCTTATCTTACCATCTGACTTAGGTACAACAACAATGGGTGTAGCCCAATTACTCAGATCTACCTTAGAGATAATGTTCTCAGTTTCTAGTCTTTTGAGTTCTTGCTCAACTTTCTCTTTGAGTGCGTATGGTACGGGACGTGGCTTGCAGTAAACTGGTTTTGCGTCCTTCTGCACTCTGACACTCGCCTTGAAGTCTTGGATTGGACTGCCCGTTTCGCTGAACACCTTCGGATACTGCTTGATGACATCATCTTTCGATGCAAATTTCGCTTCCACACGAAAAATCTCATTCCAATCCAGCTTCAGTGATCCCAACCAATTTCTACCTATCAAGGCAGGCTTGTCTCCTGCCACTACTATGAGAGACAAGCTCTGACACTGATCCTTGTATTTCACTGGTATGGTGACACTTCAACTACAGGGATTTGCTCTCCTGAGTAGCCTCGCAGCTCTACCTTCAATTACTCTAGTCGATAATCACAGAACTTGTCGCGATATAGTGATTCCAGTACTACGCTCACAGATGCATCAGTGTCGATTTCCATGAGTATCTTGGTTCCTGCGACATCTATTTGGATGACGATACCTTGCGAATCGCTGTTAGATACCTTTGTGCTCCTGATGACGTGAATCTCCAGAAACTCCTTGTCCTGCTGCTTCTCTTCAATGGTACGTAGTGTCTGGCGATTTCTACTTCAAGTATTTCTAGTCGGTTTACTCTTCTGTCGCCACGCCTTCGCAAGATGCCCCGTTTTCTTTCAGTAGAAACACTCTGCCTTCACATATGGACAGCTTTGAGCAATGTGTTGTCCCAGGCACCGATAGCACGACTTCAATGCACTGTTACCATGGCCAGTTGTTGAGGTCTTGCGGCCCAACTGTCTTTTACTTTTAGCCTGCAGCCGATTCACCTCGGTTGTCTGACGACTGGAACTCTCGGGAGTGTCGGTCGGCCATATCCATCGACATAGCTGTTTGACAAAAGCTAAGACAAAAGTCAAGTTAGGGGTTGTCAACAATTTACTTCTGATACGTTCGTTTTTCAACCCACAAACAAAGCAGTCACGCAAAGCTCAGTCCTGAAAGTTTCCAAAATGACAGTGAATGGATAGCTTTTTTAAAGCTACAATGTACTCACTGAGACCCTCGTCATTTAATTGATCACTTGTTCCAAAACAATAACTTTCAGCAATTTCCAGGGGCTCAGGACTGTAGTGCTGTTCTAACTTGGTTAGGATCTCCTTCAGTGGCGTGTCCTTCGGCTTGATGGGAACAAGCACATTTTTCAGGGTTTCATACACCTCGGGGCCTGTTTCATTTCTAAAACTGCCCGGTTTACATCATCGGGGACTTTGACAATACTATTCGCGGTGAAAAACATTTCCAGACGCTCCACATATGCTCCGAAAGTCTCTCGGTCACAATGGAACTCACCCAAACACCCTATTATTCCCAGAGGCACAGCCATCTGGACTCTGGTGACATTGACAGTTCAGCCACGTATGCTCAAAATTTACCTCGGATTTTTAAGTTTTTCTGCAAAACAAACAGTCCCTCCGTTGGTTGGCAGGATTATGTTCCAACAAAAATTTCAGCTAGGGAATCCGCAATCGCATCCTCATCGCCAATTCTTTGATATCTTGAGACACAGCATATATATACAACAGTACAACATGACTTCCGGTAAGAACTGTACTGCACTTGGCTTTATTATTATATATATCAGTAGTCCACCAGGTGGCTCTGTTATAGTGACCTTTCATCAAAACTGGAAAATGAAAGAGATGTATCAGGCTTTAAGCAGGTACAGAGGCAGGGAAAGGGAGTGGGGGGGGGGGGGGGGAAGTTCCGAGGCAACTGTCTTCTCCAAGCCGCTCAAGTGGAGCTGACTGCAGACCATTGTCTTATCTCAGCTTTGAAGCTGTTTGACTAATATGTGGAGTCTGCAGCTGTATCCTGATGAGGCCTCTTTTAGACAATGCTTTTGTTGACAGTTATCATGTTCATATCAACAGAAAATGTAGCAAATAGTCAGGAGGTCAGACAGCATCTGTGTATAGAGAAACAGAGTTAACATTTTAGGTTGGTGACCTCGCGTCAGAATGAAATGTCACTGACCTGAAACGTGGGGGGGGGGAATTGTAATCTGGAGGAGTGCGTAGGTTTGAGTGCGGTGGGTGGGGGAGCGGCGGGGGGGGGGGGGGTAAAACCAGCAAAAATGTCAGCGTGTTGGGAAGCTGACTTCCGGGTTCAACCCAAGTATGTTAGGCTGCTTGCGTGCAACCCCCTTGGGAGAGGCGGGTTGCCTATTAACATATGTAAATCGCTTAATTAGCCCGATATTTCAAATTTACCGCCACATCCACGGATTTCCCGGGTTTCCTGAAAGTCGCCAGTGAAGGTAAGGCGAGAGCACAGCGGCAATTGAGGGGGGCTGAAATTCAGCCTAATGTTTCAGGTTGATGACTTTTCATCAGAACTAAAAGCTTGCAGGTTGTAGGAAGGAGGAAAGCTCATTAAAACAGATGATCTGGTCATTATCACATTGCTGTTTGTGGGACCTTGCTGTGCACAGATAGGCTGCTGCATTTCCTATATTGCAGCAGTGACGACACTTCAAAAATACGTCACTGACTATAAAGCGCTTTGGGATGTCCTGAGGTCGTGAATGCCGCTATATAAATGCAAGTTCTTTCTTTTTAAATCTAGAATGTGAAAACAAATCACCATTAAAAGGACTAATGGGTTAAATTCATTGTCAGCTGAATGCTTCTTACTCAGACAATGACCTCACTACACATCTGCATTGCCACAATTACAATACATCAAATATTTCGATATTTTCCGGATCAGCTGTTTGGAACAAAGCCACACATTTTGTCTTCAGCCAGTTATTTTTCTGCAATATTTCAGAAACCATTGCCCTCATCAATCATATTTAGGCCAAGAGGTTTTTTTTTTGTTTGAAATTGCCATCTCTGGTTTCCTGTGACCTTTTTAAACTTCTATTAAAATACATAACACAATTAGAGTTTGCTAATATACAGTGAGTCCTTTTCATAACTCTCTGCGGGCACATCTGAGACATGGGCTGCAGTGAACCACGCTCTATAGCGAGAGTGTCCTGTAAACCTCCATTAACTCTGAGTCTACATCAATGTTATATTGAAAGCTACTGTGTGTCATGAGGTATTAGAACATAGGGACAGGAGGAGGCCATTCACCCCCTCGAGCCTGATCCGCCATTCATGGCTGATCTGTATCTCAACTCCATTTACCTGCCTTTGTTGCGTATCCCTGGATACCCACTCCTCACAAAAATCGATCGATCTCAGTCTTGAAATGTTGATTTGACCCAGAATCCACAGCCTTTTGGGGGGAGAGAGAATTCCAGATTTCCACTACAAGTGGAGAGAGATTTTTCAGGCCTCCACATCCCTCTTGACGAATAAAGGGAGCAATTAATGTTTTTATTCTGTAAGTTAATGAAACACTAAGCAAGAAAGAAAGGACTCGCATGTCTATAGAGCCTTTCTACTGAAGAGCAACCAACTGGGCCAAGGCTGACAGCTAACTAATTCTCTCCCTAAACCGCTCCGCCTCGCTCTCCTCCTCTAAGAGACTCCTTATAACCTACCACTTTGACCAAGCTTTTGGTCACCTGTCCTCATGTCTCCTACTTTGGCTCGTTGTCATTTTTTGTCTGTCCCTGTGAAGCACTTGGGACATTTTACTACATTAAAGGCGCTATATAAATGCAAGTTGTTGTTGTTGTTGTTGTTGCAATCATCAAATTGATTCTGCTTTGCCATCAAACGTAAAGTGGAGCCCAACATCTAACAATATTGAGGGTATACATTTCTCAATCTTACAAAGTTGAGCTATGTTTAGATAGTCTAATAAAACACTGACAGAAATAAATGGAACATCAGAACAGGAGGCCATTCAGCCCCTCGAGTCTGTTCCACCATTGAATTAGATCATGACTGATCTGCACCTCAACTCCATCTACCCACCTAGGTTCCATCTCCCTTAGGGTGAAGCTAACTAACTGACTAACTAACAAACAACAACAGCAACTTATATAGTGCCTTTAACATAGTAAATTGACCCAAGGCGCTTCATAGGAGCGTTATCAAACTAAAATTTGACAACGAGCCACTTAAGGAGATTTGAGGACAGATGACCAAAAGCCTGGTCAAAGAATTCGATTTTAAGGAGCGTCTTAAAGGAAGAGAGAGGTGGAGAGGCGGAGAGGTTTAGGGAGGGAATTCCAGAGCTTGGGGCCGAGACAGCTGAAGGCCACCAATGGTCGAGCGATGAAAACTGGGAATGTGGAAAATCTACCAAATAGATCATGATTTTCAACATTGTGTAAGGAATCCAATGACCTAGTGAGATGTAAAAGTGCCTCTGTTACTCTCTCTGTGTTTCTGTTACTCTCTCTCTCTGTGTCTCTGTTACTCTCTCTCTCTGTGTCTCTGTTACTCTCTCTCTGTGTCTCTTACTCTCAGTGCCTCTGTTACTCTCTCTGTCCCTCTGTTACTCTCTGTGTGTCTCTGTTATGCTCTCAGTGTATCTGTTACTCTCTCTGTGTCTCTGTTACTCTCTCTCTGTGTCTCTTACTCTCTGTCCCTCTGTTACTCTCTCTGTCCCTCTGTTATTCTCTGTGTGTCTCTGTTATGCTCTCAGTGTCTCTGTTACTCTCTCAGTGTATCTGTTACTCTCTCTGTGCCTCTGTTACTCTCTCTGTCTCTTTTACTCTCTCTGTGCATCTGTTACTACCAGTTCTGGGGGAGGTGGGACCTGTACAGGCCGGACGGGTTGCACCTCAACAGAGCTGGCACCAATGTCCTCATGGAGGGGGTTTTGCTCGTGCTGTTGGGGAGGGTTTAAATTAATTTAGCAGGAGGATGTGCACCAGGGTGTAGCATTAGAAAGGAGAAACAAGGTGCACAAAGGATTGGGAGCGACAGATAGCACTAGAGTAAGAAATAGTAAGGTATTAGGTGGGGTCAGATTAAGAGAGAATACAAGAAGGTCTAAGAGAGGTTTACAGTGCATGTGTGTAAATGCACAAAGCATGGTAAATAAGGTTGGTGAGCTGCAGGCGCAAATAGACACATGGGAATATGATGTTGTGGCGATAACAGAGACCTGGCTCAAAAAAGGACAGGTTTGGATACTAAATATTCCTGGATATAAGGTGTTCAGGAAAGATAGGGAAGGAAAGAAAGGAGGTGGGGTGGCAGTATTGATTAAGGAGAATATTACAGTGCTGGAGAGAGAGGATGTCCTGGAGGGGTCAAGGACAGAATCTATTTGGTTAGAGTTAAGAAACAATAGAGGTGCCATTACACTACTAGGTGTATTCTATAGGCCACCAACTAGTGGGAAGGATATACAGGAGCAAATTTACAGGGACATTACAGAGAGGTGCAAGTACTATAGAGTAGTGATAATGGGGGACTTCAACTATCCTAATATAGACTGGGATAGTAATACTGTAAAGGGCAGAGAGGGGGAAGAATTTCTGAAGTGTGTTCAGGAGAACTTTCTTGATCAGTACATTTCTGGCCCTATGAGGAAGGAGTCATTGCTGGATCTGGTTCTGGGGAATGAGGTGGGTCAAGTGAGCAAGTGTCAGTAGGGGAACATTTAGGGAACAGTGATCATAGTATCAAAAGGTTTAAATTAGCTATGGAAAAGGATAGGGAGCAATCTAGAGTAAAAATACTTAATCGGAGGAAGGCCAATTTCAGTGGGTTGAGAATGGATCTGGCCCGGGTAAATTGGAATCAAAGATTGGCAGGCAAAACTGTAATCAAACAATGCGCTGCCTTTAAAGAGGAGATGATTCGGGTACAGTCGAGGTATATTCCCACAAGGGGGAAAGGTAGGGCAACCAAAGTCAGAGCTCCCTGGATGACGAAAGAGATAGAGAGTACGATGAAGCAGAAAAAGGGGGCTTATGACAGATGTCAGGTTGAGAATACAAGTGAGAACCAGGCTGAATATAGAAAGTTCAGAGGGGTAGTGAAAAAGGAAATAAGAGGGGCAAAGAGAGAGTATGAGAATAGATTGTCAGCTAACATAAAAGTGAATCCAAAAGTCTTTTATAGGCATATAAATAATAAATGGGTAGTAAGAGGAGGGGTGGGGCCGATTAGGGACCAAAAAGGAGACCTACACATGGAGGCAGGGGGCATGGCTGAGGTACTAAATGAGTACTTTGCATCTGTCTTTACCAAGGAAGAAGATGCTGCCAAAATCATAGTGAAAAAGGAGGTAGTTGAGATACTGGATGGGATAAAAATTGATAAAGAGGAGGTACTAGAAAGGCTGGCTGTACTTAAAGTAGATAAGTCACCAGGACCGGATGGGATGTATCCTAGGATGCTGAGGGAAGTAAAAATGGATATTGTGGAGGTACTGGCCATAATCTTCCAATCCTCCTTAGATACAGGGGTGGGGCCAGAGGACTGGAGAATTGCAAATGTTACACCCTTGTTCAAAAAAGGGTGTAAGGATAAACCCAGCAACTACAGGCCAGTCAGTTTAACCTCGGTAGTGGGGAAACTTTTAGAAACGATAATCCGGGACAAAATTAACAGTCACTTGGACAAGTGTAGATTAATTAAGGAAAGCCAGCACGGATTTGTTAAAGGCAAATCGTGTTTAACTAACTTGATTGAGTTTTTTGATGAGGTAACAGAGAGGGTTGATTAGGGCAATGCAGTTGATGTGGTGTACATGGACTTCCAAAAGGCGTTTGATAAAGTGCCACATAATAGGCTAGCCAGCAAAGTTGAAGTCCATGGAATAAAAGGGATAGTGGCAGCATGGATATGAAATTGGCTAAGTGACAGGAAACAGAGAGTAGTGGTGAACAGTTGTTTATTGGACTAGAGGAAGGTACACAGTGGTGTTCCCCAGGGCTCAGTACTAGGACCACTGCTTTTCTTGATATATATAAATGACTTGGACTTGGGTGTACAGGGCACTATTTTAAAATTTGCAGATGACACAAAACTTGGAAGTACAGTGAACAGTGAGGAGGATAGTGATAGACTTCAAGAGGACATAGACAGGTTGGTGGAATGGGCGGACACGTAGCAGATGAAATTTAACGCAGAAAAGTGCGAAGTGATACATTTTGGTAGAAAGAAGAGGAGAGGCAATATAAACTAAAGGGTACAATTCTAAAGGGGGTACATGAACAGAGAGACCTGGGGGTATATGTGCACAAATCGTTGAAGGTGGCAGAGCTGGTTGAGAAAGCGGTTAAAAAAACATACGGGATCCTGGGCTTCATAAATAGAGGTCATGATGCGGAGATGCCGGTGTTGGACTGGGGTGGACAAAATTGAGAGGTCGCACAACACCAGGTTATAGTCCAACAGTTTTATTTGAAATCACAAGCTTTCGGAGCTATCGATTGCTCCTTGCTCAGGTGAAGTAAATTAGATACAGAATCGCCAAAGCATATATAGATAGAAAACAAAGCATGTGTACCTTACAATTGCAGACCACTAAATTAAATCATCCTGACTATCTGCCGAGGTGTGATAAAGTTAATTAAGTCAGCCAGGAAGGTACCACATCAAAGACATAGCAAGATACAACTGAGACAATGAGGTGTAGTCGCAGGGGTTCTAACGTGTCAAAAGCTGCCGTCTGTATGTAAAACGAAAAGCTTTAAAATTTTTACTTTTTTACTGGGAAAATTTTTACTTTTTTACTGGGAATCACATCTGTGAACAAGCTAACGATGACTCGAGTCCGGATCACGTCATGTATCGTGACATAAACCCAAGATCCCGATTGAAACCGTCTTCATGAGTGCGGAACTTGGCTATCAGTTTCTGCTCGATGATTTTGCGTTGTCGTGTGTTTCTAAGGTTGCCTTGGAGAACGCTTACCCGCAGATCCGAGGCTGAATGTCCTTGTCTGCTGAAGTGTTCCCCGACTGGGAGGTAACAATCCTGCCTGGCGATTGTTGCGCGGTGCTCGTTCATACGTTGTCTCAGTGTCTGCATGGTCTCGCCGATGTACCATGCCGCGGTGCATTCTTTCCTGCAACGTATGAGGTAGACAACGTTGGCCGAGTCACATGAGTATGTACCATGTACCTGGTGGGTAGTGTCCTCACGTGTGATGGTGGTATCTGTGTTGATGATCTGGCATGTCTTGCAGAGTTTGCCATGGCAGGGTTGTGTGGTGTCGTGGTCGCTGTTATCCTGAAAGCTGGGTAATTTGCTGCGAACGATGGTACTTCTGAGGTTAGGCGGCTGTTTGAAGGCAAGTAGTGGAGGCGTGGGGATGGCCTTAGCGAGGTGTTTGTCGTCATCGATGACATGTTGAAGGCTGCGAAGAACATGGCGTAGTTTCTCCGCTCCGGGGAAGTACTGGACGACGTAGGGTACCCTGTTGGTTGTGTCTCGTGTTTGCCTTCTGAGGAGGTCTATGCGATTTTTCGCTGTGGCCCGTCGGAACTGTCGATCGATGAGTCGAGCGTCATATCCCGTTCTTACGAGGGCGTTTTTCAGCGTCCGTAGGTGTCCATCGCGTTCCTCCTCGTCTGAGCAGATCCTGTGTATTCGCAGGGCTTATCCATAGGGGATGGCTTCTTTAACATGGTTAGGGTGGAAGCTGGAGAAGTGGAGCATCGTGAGGTTGTCCGTGGGCTTGCGGTAGAGTGAAGTGCTGAGGTGTCCGTCTTTGATGGAGATTCGTGTGTCCAGGAATGAGACCGATTCTGAGGAGTAGTCCATGGTGAGTTTGATGGTGGGATGGAACTTGTTTATGTTATCGTGTAGTCTTTTCAGTGATCCTTCGCCATGGGTCCAAAGGAAGAAAATGTCGTCGATGTATCTGGTGTACAGCGTTGGCTGGAGGTCCTGTGCAGCGAAGAAGTCTTGCTCGAACTTGTGCATGAAGATGTTGGCGTATTGGGGTGCGAATTTGGTCCCCATGGCTGTTCCGTGTGTTTGGGTAAAAAAATGGTTGTCGAAGGTGAAGACATTGTGGTCAAGGATGAAGCGGATGAGTTGTAGGATGGCGTCTGGAGATTGGCTGTTGTTGATGTTGAGTACTGAGGCTGTTGCAGCTTTATAAATAGAGGCATAGAGTACAAAAGCAAGGAAGTTATGATGAACCTTTATAAAACACTGGTTTGGCCTCAACTGGAGTATTGTGTCCAATTCTGGGCACCGCACTTTAGGAAGGATGTGAAGGCCTTAGAGAGGGTGCAGAAAAGATTTACAAGAATGGTTCCAGGGATGAGGGACTTCAGTTACGTGGATAGACTGGAGAAGCTGGGTTTGTTCTCCTTAGAGCAGAGAAGGTTGAGGAGATTTGATAGAGATGTTCAAAATCATGATGGTTCTAGACAGAGTAGATAGAGAGAAACTGTTCCCAGTGGCGGAAGGGTCGAGAACCAGAGGACACAGATTTAAGGTGATTGGCAAAAGAACCAAAGGCGACATGAGGAAAAACTTTTTTACGCAGCGAGCAGTTAGGATCTGGAATGCACTGCCTGAAAGGGTGGTGGAGGCAGACTCAATCATGACTTTCAAAATGGAATTGGATAAGTACCTGATGGAAAAAATTTGCAGGGCTACAGGGAAAGGGCGGGGGAGTGGAACTAGCTGAAGTGCTCTTGTAGAGAGCTAGCACGGGCTCGATGGGCTGAATGGCCTCCTTCTATGCTTTAACCATTCTATGATTTAAGAGGTAGGTTTTAAGGAACATCTTAAAGGAGGAAAGAGAGGTAGAGAGGCAGAGAGGTTTAGGCAGGGAATTCCAGAGCTTAGGGCCGAGGCAACAGAAGGCACGGCCGCCAATGGTTGAGCGATTATAATCAGGGATACTCAAGAGGTCAGAATTAGAGGAGCGCAGATATCTCAGGGGGGTTGTGGG
This sequence comes from Squalus acanthias, assembly GCA_030390025.1. Taxonomy (NCBI): domain Eukaryota; kingdom Metazoa; phylum Chordata; class Chondrichthyes; order Squaliformes; family Squalidae; genus Squalus; species Squalus acanthias. The sequence continues at coordinate 91,140,736 of CM059436.1, read as the reverse complement.
GCTGGAGGAGGTTACAGAGATAGGGAGGGGTGAGGCCATGGAGGGATTTGAAAACAAGGATGAGAATTTTAAAATCGAGGCATTGCTTAACCGGGAGCCAATGTAGGTCAGCGAGCACAGGGGTGATGGGTGAACAGGACTTGGTGCGAGTTAGGACATGGGCAGCCGAATTTTTCAAGCAATCTTACCCATGGAAGTATGTTTTAAATGCCTTTGAGATTATACAGACAAAAGGCAATAGAGGACTGCATCTCATAATTACATTAGATCAATGCAATCAATATCGAATGGATAACCAAAATCTGATAATGGCAGAGGTCTGTGGCTGAAGGTGATGGCTGTAGCCATGCCATTCCTATTGTCCTTTTCTCTAAGATTACTTTTTCCTTTGTTCATAGTAACACCTTATTCCAAACTAGAACATATTATAAATTAGAAGATACCATTATAAATTGGCACGCACCATTATAAATTGGACGGTACCATTATAAATTACTTACCATCCTAAATTAGAACACATCTTCATAAATTGGAATATACCATTATAAAGTAGAAGATATTAAATAGAATGGGGATGAAATTTAATTGGGCCCGAAAACTGGCGCGGGGAGCGCGATCTGCCCATGTCCGTTCAAAGTGGTGCAGGCAGCACACAAAATTCGTGCTGCCTGCTCATTATAATGATTGGAGCGCTGGGCTCAGCGCTAAACACGCTGCTGGTTGGTTCAGCGCTCAAGATGGAGTCCAGTATCGGGTGCGGTCTACTGCCCTATAAAATTTTGCCGAGGCTCTCTGCACTTCTTAAAGGGGAGGTGCTTTTTGTGCAGAAACACCTCATTGCCACTCTGGATGCAGCCATGGCTCAAACGGGAAGAGAAAGGGCGAGGTGAAGCCGAGCCTCCAATACACTGCTCCTTGTTTAAGTGCAGGTAGGAGAAGTGCTCTCTGTAATGTATTATCACATGGTTTGTCACTGCTCCGTAGACATCTGGTCCGATCGCCGTTAGAAAAATTGCCTTTTTCCGTTCACGAATTACTTTGTTTTGAGCTTGAACATTCTTACCTGCACCTTCGGTCTCAATAATGTATTGGCCTTAACAAACAGCCCCATCTGCTCAAAGTAAGAACTGAATGGTTCGTGAGCTTGGTTACGGTTATACATACCGAGGCTTCCGACGAAGTCCGTAGACGCGGCCATGATTGTCCCGATCCCGTCGAACAGTGACTCAGCATGCTACCTGTGTACCTTAAACTTTTCCACTCGAAGGTTGAACACTGTGTCCTTTCATGATCCCTAAAATTGGCTTTGGGATCCCATTCTCGTCGCCAAAAATTTAACATATGTGGGTAGAACAAATGAAGGAGAGGCACGAGTTGCTAGTCAATGTGCTTGCGTTACTCGGCCAGAGCGAACTGAGCATGCTCATACTAAACCATGTGACAAACCATGTGACAAACCATGTGATAATACATTACACTCTCGAAAGATGTTACGTGGCTATGGCCTCCTGCTGAGAGCCCTCCTGCTCCTCCTCCTCCTCCTCCTCCTCCCTCTGTGAGCAGCTTGTCTTTGCTGTCTCCACTCCATCTCCCTGTCATGCTCCAGTGCAAGGGGGGCTGCAAGTAGAGCCCCTATGACTGGGAGCAAGTGGTCTGAGCAGAACCCTTGAATTCAGAAGCAAGGCCTTCTCCACTTGCAGCACCTCACCAACTTTGAATAACTGTAGAAAGATCCAAACTGTCGCGCTGTGGCGGATCGCCACCTAAAACGGGCATAATCCACTCTTCCGTCTGTGGACAAATTTCCAGCACCTTCCCCTTTAAGGCACCTTACCTTTAAGGCAGAAGGGGGCGGGGCCTCAGGTATTACCCTGTAGCTCGTCCACCTCCACGCGGCCGACCTGCCCTCAAGCCGGTTCACCCGGCTGCTCCACGCCCGGCCGTTCCACGTCCACCGGCGTCCTACAAGAGCCGCTCCGGCCGGCCCATCAGACCGCCGCACCGTCTCATCCACACCTCCTAAGCGGATTCTGGGGGGAGCTGTGTGGCGGATCGCCACCTAAAACGGGCATAATCCACTCTTCCGTCTGTGGACAAATTTCCAGCACCTTCCCCTTTAAGGCACCTTATTTTAAGGCAGAAGGGGGCGGGGTCTCATGTTTTACCCAGAGAATTCTGGGAGTTTTTCCAGAGAATTCTGGGAGGAGTTATTCTCAGCCATTTTGTGTGCCATGCAGTGAATTAAAGTTTTCTTGTTTTCCACATATGGATTCAGCCTGCATTCGTGTTTCGCGGCAGCCTCAACATTGGTGACCCCGACGCTCAGAACGTATTCCGAGCACTGCAATGGCAGACACGAACGCAGTTTCCGTGAAACTGCCGGAGTTTTGGGAAAACCAGCCCGAAGCCTGGTTTCTCCAAGCTGAATCTCGCTTCCGGCTGCGAAATATCACCACAGATGGGACGAAGTACGACTACCTCGTCATATCACTCAGTAGCGCCGCAGTTTCCAAGGTTTGGACAACGCTGCAGAACCCACCAGAGGAAGGCAAGTACGCACATCTCAGAACAGCGCTCCTTAAAAAATTTACGGCCTCGGCATATCAGCGAAACTGCCACCTCCTCGACCTTCCAGGCCTCGGTGATGCCTCACCGTCAGACCTCCTCTCCCACATGCTCTCCCTCACCGACGAGAGCCCACCCGGAACCCTCTTCTGCACGCTGTTCATCCGCCAGCTCCCTCTCAGCATCCGCCCAGCGATCGTGGCGTCCGGCCTCACGAACCTGGAAGCCCTGGCCGATGAGGCCGACAAGCTGCTGTCCGCTCACTCCAGCCGCGACGTCACTCCGGACCTGGCAGCCAATGCCTGGGCGCACCCCTCACCATCCAGCACACGGCCACAAGGGCCTGTCACCAGGCCCACGGGGCCTTCACGCCACACTAACCCGGGCCACTGTTACTACCACACACGGTTCGGCGCCAGGGCACAACGGTGCACACCTCCCTGCTCTTTCAAGTCCGCCCCCGTTCCAGCCCCCGCGATGGCCATGGGCCACGCGGGCTCCCTGCTGTTCGTCACGGATGACAAAACCGGCCGCCGGTTCCTGTGCGACACTGGGGCTCAGCACAGCATCATCCCGGCCTCCTCCCTCGACATCCAAAAGGGCGAACGAGGACCGGCGCTGGCTGCTGCTAATGGCTCGGAAATCCGGACGTATGGCACCCGGACAGTCACGCTCGACCTCGCTGGTCACCGCTACCGATGGGAGTTCATCACTGCCAAGGTGCTCTCCCCCATCATCGGTGCAGATTTCCTGTGTGCCCACGGCTTACTGGTAGACATCCCTCGTCACCGCCTTGTGGACATGAACACCATGTCCCCCATCATGGGCGCCATGGCCCCCCGTCAACCCGCCGAGATGGCGTCACAGTGCCACGCCCGGGCCACGGATGACTACTCGGCACTCCTGGCCGAATTCCCGGCCCTTACCAATCCGACCTTCTCCGCGGAGGCCGCCAAACACGGGGTGGAACACTTCATCCCCACCACAGGCCCCCCAGTGTACGCCCACGCCCTCAGGCTGGACCCGGCCAAACTGGAGATCGCGCGGACCGAGTTTGCCACCATGGAACAGCTCGGCATCATCCGCCGCTCCAACAGTCCCTGGGCCTCCCCACTCCACATCGCCCCCAAATCAGGCGGAGGTTGGCGCCCCTGCGGGGATTACCGCCGTCTCAATGACGCCACCACCCCTGATCGGTACCCCGTGCCGCACATTCAGGACTTCTTGGCTAGACTGGCCGGCCGCTCAGTCTTTTCCAAGGTCGACCTGGTGCGCGGTTACCACCAAGTCCCCGTCCACCCCGCGGACGTCCCCAAGACAGCCGTAATCACCCCCTTTGGCCTGTTCGAGTTCCTGCGGATGCCCTTCGGCCTCAAAAACGCAGCACAGGCATTCCAACGGCTCATGGACTCGGTCCTTCGGGACCTGACGTTCCTGTTCGTCTACCTGGCCGACATCCTGGTAGCCAGTTCCTCCAAGCAGGAACACCTCGAACACCTTCGCATCCTGTTCGGGCGCCTCAGCGACCACGGGCTCATCCTCAGCCCAGCCAAATGCCAGTTCGGCCTGGACAAGATCGACTTCCTCGGCCACCACATCACCCATGCTGGGGCCATTCCCCTGCCCACCAAGGTGCAGGCCGTCCAACAATTTCCCCGCCCCACCACCATCAAAGGCCTCCAGGAGTTCCTCGGGATGTTGAATTTCTATAACCGCTTCATCCCCAAAGCGGCGTCCCTCATGAGGCCCCTGTATGAAGCCCTCCGGGGCAGGAGTGGCAAGATGGCGGTCGAATGGACGGCAGACACGTCCGCCGCCTTCGATTCCACCAAGACCGCGCTTGCCAACGCCACCCTGCTCGCGCACCCATGGCCCAATGCCAGGGTAGCGCTCACCACGGACGCCTCCGACCACGCGGTCGGCGCCGTGTATGAGCAGTGGGTCGACGGCGCCTGGCAACCACTTGCCTTCTTCAGCCGCCAACTACGCTCCCCGGAGGTCAAGTACAGCACATTCGACCGCGAGCTCCTCGCGCTGTTCCTGGCGGTCCGCCATTTCCGGTTTTTGCTTGAGGGCCACCCCTTCACTGCGTTTGTCGACCACAAGCCCCTTCGCAATGGCAAAGACAACCGACCCCTGGTCCGCCAGGCAGCAGCGCCAGCTTGCGGCAGTGTCCAAGTTCACCACGGACATCCAACACGTCTCCGGCCGAGACAATGTGGTAGCCGACTGCCTCTCCCGCCCCGCCATCCACGCCGCACACCTAGCAGTCGACTATGCTCAACTCGCAGCAGACCAGATCACCGACCCTGATCTGCTCTCCGCACCCAGCAACCTACCAGGGCTACGCCTGGCCGACGTCGCCTGTGGCCCGACCGCAGTCACGGTCAAGTGCGACATATCCCTATGTCAACCTCGGCCCGTCGTCCCAGCGTCCTGGCGCCGCCGGGTATTCGACATTCTCCACAACCTCTCCCACCCCGGCGCCCGCACATCCATCAAATTGGTAGCCAACCGCTTTGTCTGGCGCGGCCTTCGCAAGGATGTGCGTACTTGGGCCAACTCCTGCCTAGCCTGCCAATGGGCCAAGGTACAGCAACACACGAAAGCACCCCTCAAGGAGTTTACCGTTCCCTCGCGGAGATTCGACCACATCCACGTGGACATCGTCGGGCCCCTGCCGCCGTCGCAAGGCCACACGCACTTGCTGATCATCGTTGACAGCACCACACGCTGGCCTGAGGCAATTCCACTGACCTCTACCACCTCCGCCGACATCACCAGAGCCTTCGTCAGCACCTGGGTCGCACGGTTCGGCGTCCCCTCCGACATGACGTCGGACAGAGGTCCGCAATTTACCTCTGAACTCTGGACCGCCGTCGCACGCAATCTCGGGTTGACCATTCACCGCACCACAGCGTACCACCCCCAAGCCAATGGACTGTGTGAGCGGTTCCACAGATCCTTGAAGGCATCTCTTCGAGCCAGCCTCCAAGACGGCGCCTGGACCGACCGACTTCCGTGGGTACTCATCGGCCTGCGCACCGCGGTTAAAGAAGACCTCCACGCATCGGCAGCAGAGCTTGTGTACGGTCAGCCACTGCGCGTACCCGCCGAGTTCCTGCCCACTGCCACGACACCCTGGTCAGCCGACCAGCAACGCCACGACTTCGCCTCACCGGCGCTGCAGTTCGCCATTGCCCGACACGGCGAATCCACCTCACATGTTCCACTAAGCCTGCACCAGGCACGGTTTGTTTTCGTCCGGCACGACGCCCACCGCGGACCCCTTCAACCCCCGTACGACAGGCCCTACAAGGTGCTACAGGCTGGGGACAAATTTTTCACCCTGCAAGTGGGCGACAGGACCGAAAAAGTGTCGGTTGACCGACTCAAGCCAGCGCACTTGGAGCCCGGTGAGCAGGTCCCTGTAGCTCGTCCACCTCCACGCGGCCGACCTGCCCTCAAGCCGGTTCACCCGGCTGCTCCACGCCCGGCCGTTCCACGTCCACCGGCGTCCTACAAGAGCCGCTCCGGCCGGCCCATCAGACCGCCGCACCGTCTCATCCACACCTCCTAAGCGGATTCTGGGGGGAGCTGTGTGGCGGATCGCCACCTAAAACGGGCATAATCCACTCTTCCGTCTGTGGACAAATTTCCAGCACCTTCCCCTTTAAGGCACCTTATTTTAAGGCAGAAGGGGGCGGGGTCTCAGGTTTTACCCAGAGAATTCTGGGAGTTTTTCCAGAGAATTCTGGGAGGAGTTATTCTCAGCCATTTTGTGTGCCATGCAGTGAATTAAAGTTTTCTTGTTTTCCACATATGGATTCAGCCTCCATTCGTGTTTCGCGGCAGCCTCAACAGCGCAAACTTACACAGAGCCAGTAAAAATCAAAAAGCAAATCATCTGCAAGTTGTTGATGATCCCTTTAAATACCGCTGGTCGGGGGGGCCCCTCGGGCAGCTGAACACATGTTTAGGAGAGGGCATTGATTGGAATGGCGACGTCCAAAATGGGAGTCGTGCGCCGAATCAGCGTTGCACGGATTGACGTCACGATCTGACTGATTAGCATTTTTCTGGCAAACGCAGGCAACGGCTGCGCTGCCGACCTGCCCAATATTGTGGCCGCCGTGCCGGAAGTGGGCGGAAGCGAGGCGGCCGCAATGGTTTTGCCAAAGCTGGCCTTAACAGCTGGTGCTATGGTACCGGATTTCGCGGCCATTATCTGGTAATTATCACATTGTGGGAGCTTACTGGACACAAACTGGCTGCCACATTTCCAACGTTACAACAGAGATTTTTTTTTAATTAGTTCCTGGGACGTGGGTGTCGCTGGCAAGGCCAGCATTTATTGCCCATCCCTAATTGCCCTTGAGAAGGTGGTGGTGAGCCGCCTTCTTGAACCGCTGCAGTCCGTGTGGTGATGGTACTCCCACAGTGTTGTTAGGTAGAGAGTTCCAGGATTTTGACTCAGCGACGATGAAGGAACGGCGATATACTTCTAAGGCAGGATGGTGTGTGACTTGCAGGGGCCCTTGTCCTTCTAGGTGGTAGAGGTCGCTGGTTTGGGAGGTGCTGCTGAAGAAGCCTTGGCGAGTTGCTGCAGTGCATCTTGTAGATGGTACACACTGCGGCCACGGTACGCCGGTGGTGGAGGGAGTGAATGTTTAAGGTGGTGGATGGGGTGCCAATCAAGCGGGCTGCTTTGTCCTGGATGATGTCGAGCTTCTTGAGTGTTGTTGGAGCTGCACTCATCCAGGGAAGTGGAGAGTATTCCATCACACTCCTGACTTGTGCCTTGTAGATGCTGGAAAGGCTTTGGGGAGTCAGGACACTCGCTGCAGACTACCTAGCCTCTGACCTGCTCTTGTAGCCACAGTATTTATGTGGCTGGTCCAGTTAAGTTTCTGGTCAATGGTGATCCCCAGGATGTTGATGGTGGTGGATTCGGTGACGGAAATGATGTTGAATGTCAAGGGGCGGTGGTTAGACTCTCGCTTGTTGGAGATAGTCATTGCCTGGCACATGTGTGGCGTGAATGTCACCTGCCACTTATCAGCCCAAGCCTGAATGTCGTCCAGGTTTTGCTGCATTCGAGCATGGACTGCTTCATTATTTGAGGAGTAGCGAATGGCGCTAAACACTGTGCAGTCATCAGCGAACATCCCCATTTCTGACCTTATGATGGAGGGAAGGTCATTGATGAAGCACCAACAAATAAGGTCTGGGTAAGAAAAAAAATGGTAATAAGACAAATAGCGCCATAGTACAAAAAAATGTTAAGATGTCTAAAAATGTTAAAAAGACAAATCTAAAGATACTGTATCTGAATTCACGAATCTTTCGTAATAAGGTAGACGAATTAACAGCGCAAATAGATGTAAATGGATACGATATAATTGCGATTACGGAGACATGGCTGCAGGGTGACCAAGGCTGGGAGCTGAATATCCAAGGATTATCGATATTTAGGAAGGACAGGCAAAAAGGAAAAGGAGGTGGGGTGGCTTTGTTAGTAAAGGATGAAATCAGATATTGGCTCAGAAAATAAAGATGTCGAATCAATCTGGGTGGAGCTAAGAAGCACCAAGGGGCAGAAAACATTGGTGGGAGTTGTCTATAGGCTTCCAAACAGTAGAGGTAATGTGGGGGATGGCATTAAACAAGAAATTAGAGATGCATGTAACAAGGGTACTACAGTAATCATGGGTGACTTTAATCTACATATAGACTGGCCAAACCAAGTTAGCAATAATGCTGTGGAGGATGAATTCCTGGAGTGTGTACGAGATGGTTTTTTAGACCAGTACGTTGAGGAGCCAACTAGGGAACAGGCTATCCTAGATTGGGTATTGTGCAATGAGAAGGGGTTAATTAATAATCTTGTTGTGTGGGGTCCTTTAGGGAAGAGTGACCATAACATGATAGAATTCTACAAGTATGTAAAAAGAAAAAGATTAGTGAAGACAAATGTAGGTCCCTTACAGTCAGAAACGGGAAAATGTATAATAGGGAACAAGGAAATGGTGGAGCAATTAAACAAATACTTTGGTTCTGTCTTCACGGAAGAGGACACAAGAGGACACAAATAACTTCCCAGAAATGCTAGGGAACCAAGGGTCTAGTGAGAAGGAGGAATTAAAGGAAATTAGTATTAGTAAAAAAATAGTGCTGGAGAAATTAATGGGACTGAAAGCCGATAAATCCCCAGGGCCTGATAATCTGCATCCCAGAGTACTAAAAGAGGAAGCCATGGAAATAGTGGAGGCATTGGTTGTCATCTTCCAAAATTCTATAGATTATGGAACAGGTCCTGCAGATTGGAGGGTGGCAAATGTAACCCCACTATTTAAAAAAGGAGGGAGAGAGAAAACAGTGAACTACAGACTGGTTAGCCTAACATCAGTGGGAGGGAAAATGCTAGAGTCTATTATAAAGGATGTGATAACAGGACACTTAGAAAATATCAATGGGATTAGACAAAGTCAACATGGATTTATGAAAGGGAAATCGTGTTTGACAAACCTACTGGAGTTTTTTGAGGATGTAACTGGTAGAATAGATAAGGGAGAACCAGTGGATGTGGTGTATTTGGATTTTCAGAAGGCCTTTGATAAAGTCCCACATAAAAGGTTAGTGTGCAAAATTAAAGCACATGGGATTGGGGGTAATATACTGGCATGGATTGAAAATTGGTTAACAGACAAGAAACAGAGAATTGGAATAAATGGGTCTTTTGCGGGGTGGCAGGTGGTGACTAGTGTCGTACTGCAGGGATCAGTGCTTGGGCCCCAGCTATTCACAATATACATCAATGATTTGGATGAGGGAACCAAATGTAATATTTACAAGTTTGTTGATGACACGAAATTAGGTGGGATTGTGAGTTGTGAGGAGGATGCAAAGAGGCTTCAAGGCGATTTAGACAAGTTGAGTGAGTGGGCAAAAACATGGTAGATGCAGTATAACGTGGATAAATGTGAAGTTATCCACTTCGGTAGGAAAAACAGAAAGGCAGAGTATTATTTAAATGGTGATAGATTGGGAAATGTTGATGTACAAAGGGACCTGGGTGTTCTTGTACACCAGTCACTGAAAGCAAGCATGCAGGTGCAGCAAGCAGTTAGGAAGGCAAATGGCATGTTGGCCTTCATTGCAAGAGGATTTGAGTATAGGAGCAAGGATGTCTTACTACAGTTATACAGGGCCTTAGTGAGACCACACCTGGAGTACTGTGTGCAGTTTTGGTCTCCTTACCTAAGAAAGGATATACTTGCCATAGAGGGAGTGCAGCGAAGTTTCACCAGACTGATTCCTGGGATGGCAGGACTGTCGTATAAGGAGAGATTGGGTCAACTAGGCTTGTATTCACTAGAGTTTGGAAGAATGAGAGGGGATTTCATTGAAACATATACATTTCTGACAGGGCTAGACAGACTGGATGCAGGGAGGATGTTTCCCCTGGCTGTGGGTCTAGAACGGGGGGTCACCGTCTCAGGATAAAGGGTAGGACATTTAGGACTAAGATGAGGAGAAATTTCTTCACTCAGAGGGTGGTGAACCTGTGGAATTCTCTACCACAGAAGGTTGTGGAGGCCAAGTCACTGAATATATTTAAGAAGGAGATAGATAGATTTCTAGACAAAAAAGGCATCAAGGGGTATGGGGAGAGAGCGGGAATATGGTATTGAGACAGAGGATCAGCCATGATCATATTGAATGGCGGAGCAGGCTCGAAGGGCCGAATGGCCTACTCCTGCTCCTATTTTTCTATGTTTTTTCCAACAGCTGAAGATGGTTGGGCCTAGGACACTCCCCTGAGGAACTCCTGCAGCGATGTCCTGGGGCCGAGATGATTGACCTCCAACAACTACAACCATCTTCCTTTGTGCTAGGTATGACTCCAGCCAGTGGAGAGCTCTCCCCCTGATTCCCATTGACTTCAGTTTTACTCGGGCTCCTTGATGCCAGACTCAGTCAAATGCTGCCTTTATGTCAAGGGCAGTCACTCTCACCTCACCTCTGGAATTCAGATCTTTTGTCCATGTTTGGACCAAGGCTGTAATGTGGTCTGGAGTCAAGTGGTCCTGGCGGACCCCAAGCTGGGCATCAGTGAGCAGGTTATTGGTGAACAAGTGCCACTTGATAGCACTGTCGATGACACCTTCCATCACTTTGCTGATGATTGAGAGTAGACTGATGGGACGGTAATTGGCCGGATTGGATTTGTCCTGCTTTTTGTGGACAGGACATACCTGGGCAGTTTTCCACATTGTCAGATCGATGCCAGTGTTGTAGCTGCATAGGAACAGCTTGGCTCGAGGCGCGGCTATTTCTGGACCACAAGTCTTCAGCGCGACAGCCGGGATGTTGTCGGGGCCCATAGCCTTTGCTGTATCCAGTGCGCTCAGCCGTTTCTTGATATCACATGGAGTGAATCAAATTGGCTGAAGACTGGCTTCGCTGATGGTGGAGACCTCAGGAGGAGGCCATTATGGATCATCCACTTGGCATTTCTGGCTGAAGATGGTTGCAAACGCTTCAGCCTTGTCTTTTGCACTCGCGTGCTGGGCTCCGTCATCATTGAGGATGGGATATTCATGCAGCCTCCTCCTCCCGTGAGTTGTTTAATGGTCCACCACCATTCATGACTGGATGTGGCAGGACTGGATGTGACTGCACTTCAACAGTACTTCATTGGCTGTAAAGCGCTTTCGGATGTCTTGAGGACGTGAATGGCACTATATAAACTGCCAAAAAGGAGCTCTTGATAACCAAACTCTACAGCTCTCAAAGCCAAAAAATGAGACATTGTCTGAATGTAGAGGGATTCCACAGTTAATATTGGAGCAAATCGAACACCATGAGATATCAGTAAACCTGAATGGAACTGGAAACTAAGGTAATGTCAAACAGGACATCCTGCAGTGCGATGATCTTTTAGCTGAATTTATAAGATGCTCTTCAATTAAATTAAGACTACAGAATATCAGCAGAACAGCTCAGCCGCTTTGATATGCTAATATCAAATTTCTTTCTTGTTTGTTTGATGACATTAAATCCCAGTCCTCCTCGCCTCCCTGGCATGTGTAGCTCCTGTGGTTGAGAGGGCGCAAGGGTCTTCATTGAGGCTGCTCGCGAGCTGGCTGCCTAGAGATGTAATGGACCAGCCCAGGATAGCTGCTTCGGAGTTTCCTCCCTCACTCGCTAAAGAGACCTGGGTTAGTATGGCGGGAGGATCGAGTGCTCTCTGCTGACCGCAACGCAGTACTAGAGGAACTGAGGGGTCCATCACACCAGGGTTACATTAATAAAGTTGCAGAGCTGCACATTGTGGCCTGACGCTTAAACTTAGGCACTGCCGGGAATGTGTAAAACTTAAAATCTATCACTTACCTTACATAGTGTGGCACTGAGCGTGTATGTACCTCTGTGTGTTTGGGTGTATGTGTACCCGTATGTGATTGCATGCGTTTGTGTCTGTGTGTTCGTGTGTCTGTGTGTGTTGTATATGTATCTGTGTGCCTGTATTTGTGTTTGTGTGTGTCTGTGTGTGCCTGTGTGCCTGTAATTGTGTTTGTGTGTGTCTGTGTGTGCCTGTATTTGTGTTTGCATGTATCTGTTTGTGCCCGTGTGCCTGTATTTGTGTTTGCATGTGTCTGTGTGTGCCTGTGTGCCTGTATTTGTGTTTGTGTGTGTCTGTGTGTGCCTGTATTTGTGTTTGCGTGTATCTGTGTGAGCCTGTGTGCCTGTATTTGTGTTTGCATGTGTCTGTGTGCCTGTATTTGTGTTTGCATGTATCTGTTTGTGCCTGTGTGCCTGTATTTGTGTTTGCATGTGTCTGTGTGCCTGTATTTGTGTTTGCGTGTGTCTGTGTGCGCCTGTATTTGTGTTTGCATGTGTCTGTGCACCCGTATTTATGTTTGCGTGTGTCTGCGCACCTGTATTTATGTTTGCGTGTGTCTGTGCACCTGTATTTATGTTTGCGTGTGTCTGTATGTGTCTGTGTGCCTGTATTTATGTTTGCGTGTGTTTGTTTGTGTCTGTGCACCTGTATTTATGTTTGCGTGTGTCTGTTTGTGTCTGTGCGCCTGTATTTATGTTTGCGTGTGTCTGTTTGTGTCTGTGCGCCTGTATTTATGTTTGCGTGTGTCTGTGCACCTGTATTTATGTTTGCGTGTGTCTGTGCACCTGTATTTATGTTTGCGTGTGTCTGTGTGCCTGTATTTATGTTTGCGTGTGTCTGTGCGCCTGTATTTATGTTTGCGTGTGTCTGTGTGCCTGTATTTATGTTTGCGTGTGTCTGTGTGCCTGTATTTATGTTTGCGTGTGTCTGTGTGCCTGTATTTGTGTCTGTGGTGTCTGTGTGCCTGTATTTATGTTTGCGTGTGTCTGTGTGCCTGTATTTTTTGTTTGCATGTGTCTGTGTGCCTGTAATTTTTGTTTGCGTGTGTCTGTGTGCGTGTGTGCGCATGTGTGTGTTGTGTATTTGCCTGTATTTGTGTGTGTCTGTGTGCGTGTGCGCATTTCTGATATCATGCAGACAGACATCCGTCAACATTCATCGATGTCCATCCGTCCACCATCCATCCGTCCGTCCATCCGTCCGGTCATCCCGTTCAGTCCGTTCTGTCGCGGGGCCGTAGATCGCTATCATCTGTCATGGGTTGTATGTCTACTTTATCTATTTCAATCGCATGTAGTAGTATCTGATTATGCGTAAACTGTAGCTCTCTAATAAAAAGCCTTACACCTCCTAAGAACCTCTGGGTAATCTGTGTGTGGCCTGTGATCCAAAATCTGACACTTTCCTGTTCTAGTTTTTTCCGCGGGTTCCTGCCCGCGATCGATCAGCCCGGCTCTCTGCTTGATCGCGCGGGATCGCGGCTGCCTTGGTGGTCCAGGTTGGCACTTTTTCTATTGCAGAGCCTACTGTGATGGCCCTTCCCTTTAAGGGAGGGAAGGAGCCTTTGAACACGGGAGCGCTGCGCGGCCCAGTGTGCAGCACTGCTGAAGTCTCCACCCCGCTCTCCGACGTTAGCGCCCTAAGAAGGAAGTTGAGCGCTTGATGTAGCACTACACATCCCTCTTGGGGGCGCTAAAACTCAATTTTGCAGTCGCCGGCGGTAATTAGCGCTGAGTGCTAAAGTTAGCATCCGGGCGATGTTAGCGCCTCAAAATGGTCGACACTGAATTTCCCCCCGCCCCTGTAATGCTAAAGAATCCAAGCTATCACTACTGCTATGCTATAGTCTACCCGTCTCCTCAAAAAGCCAAATCTTGACCCCTCCATCCTTGCAAACTACCACCCCATCTCCAACCTCCCTTTCCTCTCCAAAGTCCTTGAATATGTTGGCACTTCCCAAATCCCTGCCCATCTTTCCTGGGACTCCATGTTTTAATCCCTCCAATCAGGTTTCTGCCCCTGCCACAGTACCGAAACGGCTATCAAAGTCACAAATGACATCCTATGTGACTGTGACAAAGGTAAACTGTCCCTCCTCGTCCTTGACAACCTGTCTGCAGCCTTTGACATGGTTGACCACTTAAACCCCCTCCAACGCCTCTCCACCGTCGTCCAGCTGCCTGGGACTGTACTCGTCTGGTTCCATTCTTATCTATCTAATGTAGCCAGAGAATCACCTGCAATGGCTTCTCTTCCCGCTCCCACATCTTTTTAAGTCTGGTGTCCCAAGGATCTATCCTTGGCCCCCTCCTATTTCTCATCTACATGTTGCCCCTCAGCGACATTATGCAAAAACACAGCATCAGTTTCCACATGTACGCTGACGACAACCAGCTCTACCTCGTTACCTCTTCTCTCGACCCCTCCACGGTCTCTAAATTGTCAGACTACTTGTCCGACATCCAGTTCTGGATGAGCAGATATTTGCTCCAACTGAATATTGGGAAGACCGAAGCCATTGTTTTCGTTCCCCGCCACAAACTCTGTTCCCTAGCCATTGACTCCATCCCTCTCCCTAACATCTGTCTGAGGCTGAAACAGACTGTTGGCAACCTTGGCATTATATGTGACCCTGAAATGAGCTTCCGACCACATATCCACGCCATAACTTAGACTGTCTATTTACTCCTACGTAACAATGCCTGTCTCCGCCCTGCCTCAGCTCATCTGCTGTTGAAACTCTCATCCGTGCCTTTGTTACCTCTAGACTTGACTATTCCAATGCACTCCTGGCTGGCCTCCCACATTCTACCCTACGTAAACTTGAGGTGATCCAAAACTTGACTGTCCGTGTCCTAACTCGCACCAAGTCCCGTTCACCCATCACCCCTGTGGTCACTGACCTACATTGGCTCCCGGTTAAGCAACACCGATTTTAAAATTCTCACCCTTGTTTTCAAATCCCTCCATGGCCGCGCCCCTCCCAATCTCTAATCTCCTCCAGCCCCACAGCCCCCTAAGATATCAGCGCTCCTCTAATTCTGGCCTCTTGAGCATCCCTGATTTTAATCGCTCAACCATTGGTAGCCGTGCCTTTGATAAGGTGCCACATAAAAGGTTACTGCACAAGATAAGAGCGCACGGGGTTGGGGGTAATATATTGGCATGGATAGGGGATTGGCTAACTAACAGAAAACAGAGAGTCGGGATAAATGGGTCATTTTCTGGTTGGCAATCGGTATCTAGTGGGGTGCCACAGGGATCAGTGCTGGGGCCTCAACTATTTACAATCTATATTAATGACTTGGATGAAGGGACCGAGTGTACTGTAGCCAAATTTGCTGATGATACAAAAGATAGGTGGGTTAGCAAGTTGTGAGGAGGACAAGTCTGCAAAGGGATATAGATAGGTTAAGTGAGTGGGCAAAAATTTGGCAGATGGAGTATTAAGTGGGAAAATGTGAGGTTATCCACTTTGGAAGGAAGAATGAAAAAGCAAATTACAGGAAACTCCTTGGTATCCGGCACCGACGGGACCGGCGTGGTGCCGGTTGATCGAAAGTTCCGGATAACGGAGAGTTATAGCTACCGAGGCTATTTTTAACAAAGAAAAATAAAAAAATCAAGAAATGTGCAGTATACAGTATTTGGTTACTCACCTACAGAATGTTGTGTTAAATGGATGGTGGAAGATGCTTGATTAAGTACAGTACTGCCAGTTGAGAGTAATCCATAACTCTTTAATTACTTAACAGTAAGTGAGACTCCCGGCAGCGCGGGAGAATCAAATCCTGCTACTGCAGTGTTTCGGAATTCCGACAGCGCCAGGAGGCCGAGTAGTGGCACTTTTGAAAACTACCCCTACTGACTAAATCGGCGTTCGCGGACTCGGGATCGGCAACATTGCCGGTTATTTGAGAGGAGTTTTCGGAGAACTCGCCGTTCGCGGAGACTCGGACTGCGACTCGGCAACATTGCCGGTTATTTGAGAGGAGTTTTCGGAGGATGATTTTTGCCGGTTAAGCGAGAATTCCGGATATTTGGGTGCCGGATAAACAAGAGTTTCCTGTATTATTTAAATGGAGCAAGACTACAAAATGCTGCGGTACAAAGGGATCTGGGGGTCCGAGTACATGAAACACAAAAAGTTAGCATGCAGGTACAGCAAGTAATTAGGAAGGCTAATGGAATGTTGGCCTTTATTGCAAGGGGTATGGAGTATAAAAGTAGGGAAGTTTTGATGCAACTTTATAGGGTGCTGGTGAGACCGCACCTGGAGTACTGCGTACAGTTTTGGTCTCCATATTTAAAGGAAGGATATACTTGCATTGGAGGCAGTACAGAGAAGGTTCACTAGGTTGATACCTGGGATGAAGGGGTTGACGTATGACGAAAGGTTGAGCAGGTTGGGCCTATACTCATTGGAGTTTAGAAGAATGAGAGGTGATCTTATTGAAACATATAAGATTCTGAGGGGGATTGACAGGGTAGATGCTGAGAGGATGTTTCCCCTAGTGGGGGTATCTAGAACTAGGGGGCATAGTTTCAGAATAAGGGGTCGCCCATTTAAGACGGAGATGAGGAGGAATTTCTTCTCTCAGAGGGTCGTGAATCTTTGGAATTCTCTACCCCAGAGAGCTGTGGAGACGGAGTCATTGAATATATTTAAGGTGGAGATTGACAGACATTTGAACTACAAGGGAGTCAAGGGGTATGGGGAGAGAGCGGGAAAGTGGTGTTGAGGCCAAGATTGGATCAGCCATGATCTTATTGAATGGTGGAGCAGGCTCGAGGGGCCGATTGGCCTGCTCCTGCTCCTGTTTCTTATGTTCTTATGTTCAGCTGCCAAGGCCCTAAGCTCTGGAATTCCCTCCCTAAACCTCTCTGCCTCTCTACCTTTCTTTCCTCCTTTAAGCCAGTCCTTAAAACCTACCTCTTTGACCAAGCTTTTGATCATCTGCCCTAATTTCTCCTTATGTGGCTCAGTGTCAAATTTTGTTTTATAACACTCCTGTGGCATGCCTTGGGACGTTTTACTACGTTAAACGGGCTATATAAATACAAGTTATTGCTGTTGTTGATCAAAAATAGAAAGGCGATCTATTTGCCTTATGAAGAGTTAGGAAGTGTATGTGAGAAAAGGAGACTTCAATCAACCTGATATAAACTGGGAATGTCCAAGTTATGTTGAGTCAGGGTTGGTCAATGTGTACATGACTGCTTCTTGCCCCAGTGTGTCAAGGGAGCCATGAGAAGCAATGCTGATCCAGCTCTGGTATTCGCCACTGACCCAGAAAATGTACAGGAAATGGAAGTCGTAGCACCCCTGGGTGACAGCAACCTCAGAGTGATAAGGTTTCCATGATCTGGGAAGTCAGAAATACCTGAGACCAGAAGACAGGTACAGAATTTTAGAAGGGATAAATGTGATACAGTGAGGGAAGAGCTAAAACAAATAAATTGGGGGAAGGTTCAGTAGAAGTGAAGTCAAACACCTTTAAAGGTATAATAGTGAGCATTTCAGAGTGGGAGGAAGTTACTGAGTAGAGTAACCTCAGGGCTCGGTGTTGGGACCATTTCTATTTCTAATTTAGATAAATCACCCGGATTCAGAAACTCATTGTGACCTGGTCAGATTTCCAGATTTTACCAAACTGGGAGAGGAAGTGGAATCGGAAGAGGCAGCTCAGAAATCACAGAATGAGTTGGACAAGATATGTCAGTCAGCAATGGGGGGTGAAGTTTAATGGAGGTAAGTGTAAAGTGCTATAGATAGGAAAGAACTCTAGGCAACACGTACTCAATCAATGGAGTGTGAATAGCGAAGGATAAAGCTGAAAGAGACATAGCAGTCTTAGAAGATTCAACACTAAATATCTCCAACCAATGCAGAGCAGAAATCAACAAAGCCAATGGAATATTGAACTACAATAGTCAAACCAGTAGAATATGAGTTAAAGGAACGAATCATTGAACTGTGTCGTGCTCTTTTCAGAACACACCTTGAATATTTATCCAGTTATGGTCGCCTTGAAACAAGAGAAAATGGGAATGACCTTAAGCAGAGATTCCGGCCGCGATTTTTCGGTCCGATGCGGCTTGGGAGTGGGACAGCTGCCTTCCGGATTCCAATCCTGCCCCCAATGACATCAGACACACAGACGCGATTTTACGTCAATTGGCCTTGTTAAGCCCGCCCTGCGGGCTTGCCGGCCAATTAAGAGAAAGCCGTTGATGACGCGTCATCTGCCGGTTTTCTTAAAGGGGCCACGCTCAATTTTCTTTGATGGCTGATTTTTCAGTGTTTGACAGCATTGAGGTGCTGCAAACACTAATAATCACTGTACAAAGGTGAGCCCTTGCACCCAGACTCTCCAGTGACTCCCTCCTTAGGCTAGAACAGATGGCAGCTGCAGGTGAGGTTACAGAAGCGATCTGCCACTGGTGAGAGAGGTTCTCCCAATGAGGTGGGACTACACATACAATCCAAAACTTGTCACCTACGGAAAAGTGTAAATGCATTAAAAATGATTTTCCCAACATTTTCTTACCTCTGAAACTCACCTGTGCCCCATTGGCTCATTCACACCACTTCTGCAGCTGTCATCAATGAAGAAACATTACAGTAGACCCACAGCACGCCACACTTACCTGGCGTGGTGTCCGGACATTGGGAAGCCCGCAGTAGACCTGTCAAAATTTCAAAAAGCCTCTTAACTGCCTGTTAACAACCTGTTAACAAGCAGTTAAGTGCCTATAATCCTCTTCCTGCCACTAGGTGTCGGGTCCATGCGCACATCGGGGACCCGACACCCGGGAAGATTGTTTGGAGGCGGGTTGACAGCGGGTTTCCGACCCGCTGTCAATCTTTGCGATTTTGCCGGATGTCCAGCCTCCAAATCCGCCCCCTGAGCGCCGGCAAAATTCCAGCCGGAGAGTGGGAAGCAGGCACATTGGGACACCTCGGCTGTGACAGTATCTTAAGACCACAATACCTCCAAGGAAGAAAGTCTTTCCTTTTGTGATTTAACCCAGGAAAATAACAGGATAGAAACTCACTTGTGTTCACCCTTGTGTGTGCTCTCTTCAAACAGTTGTATCTAACAACATTACAGCATTCCATAAATAGATTTTTCTCAGACTCACTCGTCCTTTACAGTAGTAGGTATTGGTTGTCATTATGTTAATTTTCAAAATAACACACAACTAAAATGGGGTAAATTAATACAGCGATTTATATTGTGAAGTCCATTTAAGTTTAAAGAGTGAGCTTGCATTTATAGAGCACCTTTCACAGCTACAGTACATCCCAAAGTGCTTCACAGCCAATGAAGTACATTTGAAGTGTAGTCACTGTAAGAAACGGGCAGCCAATTTATATATAGCAAGGCCCCACAAACAACAATAAAATAAATGATCAAGCAATCTGTTTCTGGTGGTGTTGGTTGAGGGATAAATATTGGCCAGGACACCGGGGATAATTCCACTGCTCTTCTCTAAACTAGTACCGTGGTATTTTTTACATCCACCTGAGGGGGCAGATGGGCCTCGGTTTAACATCCTATCTGAAAGAGGGCACCTCTGACAGTGCAGCGCCAGCCTCGGTTATGTGCTTGAACCCATGAGCTTGTGAGGCAGAGGTGAGAGTACTACCACTGGGCCAAGACTGATGTTTACAGTATCATGTTTCATGGACAGAATTTAAGGTAGAATTCAGTAGAACGCTATGAATGTTGTGCTGCTTTGTTTCCAGTTGTTTTAATTATTTGGCATATTTAATAATTGCAAAAAATGGATACGTGATCGCATTTCTCAACTGTTCTCTGAATTTAGTCTGGGCCAGTGCGTAAATGCACGTGTTTGTACAAGAGCTCAACAGTTGAAACATATCTCCGGTGTACTCTGCGATAAGGAAAGGATCTGTGAATTCTTCTGGATCGTATTGACTGTCGGTAATTCTGGAAATGAGGAAAAATACAACAAATGGCATCCACAGCACGACAAAAGTGCCAGAAATGGAGAAGAGTAAAATGATGGATTTCCTTCGGCTCTGCATCTCTGGATCATCGCTGCTCTGGTCGTTGCGTTGACCTTGCAGTGCCCTGCGGGTTCGATTCGCCATCACAATGTGTCGAACAGTCAGAGCGTTGAGCAATAAAATCACAAGGTACGGCAACAATGGGTTTAAAATTATGTCGAGCCAGTCAAAAGTGATCCATCCTGGCAAGGTATAATAGCTTGGTTTGAATTTAGCATCCAACTCTACATTGTTAATTATAAATGCAGGCTCAAAAGCAAAATATACGGGGATGTTTTTGGAGCAGGATACGACACACACAGTCACTATAACCACAGCTGCAGTTTTCTCCCTGCAATACTTCTCTCTGAACCTTTGACAGCAAATGAGGACAAAGCGATCGAAAGTGAAAGTGACCGTCAACCAGACAGAGCAGTCAATAGACACGTAGTTGATAACCTCATTGACACGAGCCATGGAAGTGTGGTTTAGAAGTGAAAATGGTAAATAATAAACAAGCATGTAATAGATTATCACATTGAAAATAATGACCAGTAGGTCCGCTGTCGTCATACCCACCAGGTAAAGAGTGATCCCTTTGGATAGACCACAGCCTCCTCGAGACAGAACGACAATAGTCAGGAGGTTAGCTACAAAGAAAAGAGCAAAATCCCCAAATTAATTACATAGAATTACGTAGAAATTACAGCACAGAATCAGGCTATTCGACCCAACAGGTCTCTGCTGGTGTTAATGCTCCACAAGAGCCTCCTCCCACCCTACATCATCTCACCATATCAAGATATCCTTCTATTCTATTCTCCCTCTTGTACTTATCCAGCTCCCCTAATTGATAAACTGGCAATATGTTTGTGGGTGTGATAATACTGCACAGATCGAAAGGAAGCAAAGTCCTCTCAAACCAGAAAATGTTGGGAACATAACCTGAGCACATAGGAATTGATAGACGGAAAAAGACCAAGATCTGTCTAATTCACCTTCTACCACTCGCATGACACAAGGATAATGGAGTTGTTGATTAATCATATCAATCAATCTCTATCAATGAGTCTACAACAGACCCAGGCACGAGGCGAGGAAAACCCCCAGTGATGGAGAGCTTTAGGAACCAGAGGTCTCAAGTCATCTGTCCCTCCCAAGCCTGCTGCACTTACCACATGTCATGTCTCAAATTACTCATATACTCTATCCCAAGATGTTATTTTCTGAAATAAAGTAAACTTAATAAATAGCAGAAAGTGCTGCTTATCGACGGAATACCTGAAACTGGATTCAGCATGGAGAGAGAAAGCCCTCTGTGATGAGAGATACCTCAAGAGTAACAACAGAGTTAACGAGTGATTTAAAAACCAACAACAACCAGCTTCAGCTTCTTACCGGGAACTCCAAAGATTGCAATAAAGTGACAGAAAATGAAAGCTGTCTGTTCTACTGTTGATAGTTCCATTGTTGGAGAGAGGAGACGACACCAATCGGTGACGACAGACCTGAAGCAACAGAGGTTCTTGATTGGTGACAGCCCCCTTATATATAGCAATAAAATCTCCCCTGTGATTCAATTAGGTTGCAGAGGGAGTGGAATTAGTTCGAGCTCTTTGAACAAACAGGTGTCATACTATTTAAGGGTATTTGTACTGTAAATATTATTGATTTATTTGTAAAATTTATCATTTCATTTATATTGTTAACCATAAAGCTGTTCTCAAGGCTTTATTTTTTATTGTGGTCAATGAATGTAATGGATTTACTATGTAATTGATGAGTTGTATAAGTACTATTGTACTTGAATAAAATATTAACAGGTGTCATTCATTTTAACAGGTATTAAGCAACATAATTTTACGTATGTAACTGAACCGACCAGGGGGCAAGCAACCTTAGATCTGGTCCTGTGTAACGAGACAGGATTAATTAAAAATGTCCTAGTAAAGGATCCCCTTGGAATGAGTGACCATAACATGGTTGAATTCCATATTCAATTAGAGGGTGAGAAGGTTGGATCTCAAACAAGCGTGCTAAGCTTGAATAAAGGAGACTATGAAGGTATGCGAGCGGAATTGAGTAGAGTGGATTGGGAAAATAGATTAAAGGGTAAGACGACACATGATCAGTGGTGTACATTCAAGGAGTTATTTTACAACTTCCAAAAAAAATATATTCCACTGAAAAGAAAAGGGTGTAAAAGAAAGGACAGTCATCCGTGGCTAAGTAAAGAAATTAAGGATAGTATTCGACTAAAAACAAGGGCATATAAGGTAGCGAAATCTAGTGGGAGGACAGAGGATTGGGAAAACTTTAAAAGGCAGCAAAAAATAACAAAAAGATTGATTAAGAAAGGGAAGATAGATTATGAAAGTAAATTAGCAAAAAATATAAAAACAGATAGTAAGAGTTTTTATAGTTATATAAAAAGAAAAAGGGTGGCTAAAGTAAATGTTGGTCCCTTAGAGGATGAGACCGGGAAATTAATGGTGGGAAATATGGAGATGGCAAAAACACTGAATGAATATTTTGTATCAGTCTTTACAGTAGAGGACACTAAGAATATCCCAACACTGGACAAACAGGGGGCTATAGGGGGAGAGGAGCTAAACACGATCAAAATCACTAAGGAAGTGGTACTCGGTAAAATAATGGGACTCAAGGCGGATAAATCACCTGGACCTGATGGCTTACATCCTAGAGTCTTGAAGGAAGTGGCGGTAGGGATTGTAGATGCATTGGTAATAACTTTTCAAAACTCCCTGGATTCCGCTAAGGTCCCGGCAGACTGGAAAACTGCTAATGTAACACCCTTATTTAAAAAGGGCAGTAGACAGAAGGCTGGTAACTATAGACCGGTTAGCCTAACATCTGTGGTAGGTAAAATTTTGGAGTCCATTATTAAGGAAACAGTAACAGGTCATTTGGATAATCATAATTTAATAGGACAAAGTCAGCATGGTTTTACGAAGGGGTCAGTGCTGGGTCCCCAACTCTTTACAATCTATATTAACGATTTGGAGGAAGGGACCAAGTGTAACATATCAAAATTTGCAGATGATACAAAGATGGGAGGGAAAGTAGTGAGTGAGGAGGACATAAAAAACCTGCAAGGGGACATAGACAGGCTAAGTAAGTGGGCAGAGATTTGGCAGATGGAATACAACACTGGAAAGTGTGAGGTGATGCACTTTGGCAGGAAAAATCCTAGAGCAATTTATTATCTTAATGGCAAGAAACTGGAGAGTACTGAAGTGCAAAGGGATCTGGGGGTCCTGGTGCACGAAACTCAAAAGGTTAGTATGCAGGTGCAGCAAGTGATTAAGAAGGCAAATGGAATGTTGGCTTTCATTGCGAGGGGGATAGAATATAAAAATAGGGAGGTATTGCTTCAGTTGTACAAGGTATTGGTGAGACCGCACCTGGAATACTGCATACAGTTTTGGTGTCCTTACTTAAGGAAAGACATCCTTGCTCTCGAGGCAGTGCAAAAAAGGTTCACTCGGTTAATCCCGGGGATGAGGGGGTGGTCATATGAGGAGAGGTTGGGTAGATTGGGACTCTACTCATTGGAGTTCAGAAGAATGAGAGGCGATCTTATTGAAACATATAAGATTGTGAAGGGGTTGGATCGGGTGGATGCGGGGAGGATGTTCCCGATGACGGGTGAGACTAGAACTAGGGGACATAGTCTTAGAATAAGGGGCTGCTCTTTCAAAACTGAGATGAGGAGGAACTACTTCACTCAGAGGGTGGTAGGTCCATGGAATATGCTGCCACAAAAAGCTGTAGAAGCTACATCATTAAATAAATTTAAAACAGAAATAGACAGTTTGCTAGAAGTAAAGGGCATTAAGGGTTACGGGGAGCGGGCAGGAATTTGGACATGAGTCTAGGTTCGGATCGGTCATGGCCCTGTGGGTAGTGGAGCGGGCCCAGGGACCGTGTAGCCTGATTCTGCTCCTATTTCGTGTGTGCAATTCTGTTAGATGCAGGAGATGGTTCTGTGATAGATAGTAGATTGGCGGTTAGGATCAGATCAGCCATGATCTTATTGAATGGCGGAGCAGGCTCGAGGGGCCGATTGGCCTACTCCTGCTCCTATTTCTTATGTTCTTATGTTCTTATGTACACGGGAAGGTTGAAATCCAAACAGTTCCAAATGAAGAATATTGTTCTGAGAACATTAATACAGGAAAAGTTAACTCTCTGTGGGCTTATCCGTATATTAATAAATGGTGGTTTTATGACTTGAAATGGGAAGGGTTGAAATCTTTCTGTCCATGGTGTAAGAGAAATTATCTTTTAGACAGTTCTCCTCATAGGTATATAACGTTCAGCATCTGAGAAATGAGAAGCACCAACACAGAATTGTTCCTTTTTACTCGTTTATTCTAACCCAAAGACAGATATAAACAAACACAACCTTTAAGCAGGGAATGTGACTCGACGGTGGGGGTGATCAGTCCCTGTAGCGGAGGGAGAAACTTTCTTCACTGTAGTTCCTCGATGCCCTGATGACTCCTCTACAGGATACCTGATCCTGGGACGCACCCTTCTCCAGGAAACACACAGGGATGGATTTTGAATGACCCGTGGACTCGGGTTTGGAGGCGTGTGGGGGGTTAAAGTAGCAGATTCGGGGGTCCTGACCCCATCCCAACTCCAACACGCCTCCACGCAATTTTGAAAAAATCGGTCGCAGGGTTCCCGACTCCGTCCCGCCTCCAAGAGGCGGGAGAGGCCATTAACGCCCTTAACAATCCCTAAAGTGGCTCAGTAATGCCATTTTGAAGCATTTTAGGTAGTTTAACCCTTTTCCCACGTGAAGCACGCCTGATGGGAAACTCTCCAGTGAAACCTGGCGGGAGCACAAGTGGATTGCTGACTCTCAGCTGCAGCTCAACCTTTAAATAGGAGATTTGATCAGCCATCAATTGCAGGTGGCAGGACTTTGTTGTCACAGGTCTGGGGGAACTTTTAGAAGGCATAACCACAGCTCTGGAAGTTTGGAGCCTGACACCCATCTGCAGTGTGACCTCCTGGGAACCCCCTCTCGCCACCCTCATTGAGCGCTTCCTCAACTGAGACATATACCAGAGGCATGGGAGCCATTTATTTCCTTCCCTCCTGGATATCCGATGAGGACGAACAACAGCCGCGGCACCAGCAGAACCATGAACAACAGCACCACCAACAGCAGCAGCAACAGCAAGAGCGCCAAGCTGCTGCTCACCCACCTGAAGCTGCACAGGACAGAAGGGGCCAGCGCATGGAAGGCCGTCGGCGCAGGAGATACCCCCCAAACAGGGTCTACAGACAGAGGGTCAGCTACCTCAACATGTCTGAGCAGCAGTGCCAAAGGCGGTTCCGACTTTCGCGAGAGGTAGTGGGTGACATCTGCGGATGCTCACTCGCGAGCTGTGATACACCAGGTGACAACACTACTCTATGTCCCGAGGGTCCCACCGAGGTGTGAGTGTCTGCGCTGGTGCTGGGTGCGCTGAGTTCTGCTGACGCTGCGCCCTCAGAGGTTGCAGCTTCCTCTGAGGAGTCTGGGGGCTCAGGCTGTTCCTCCTGGCTAGTGGGGATGGGTGCTTGCGATGGTCCTGTGGGGGAGTAAAGGAAAGAGTCAGAGATGTGATGCCAAGGTTACATGCACATTGCATATTGCAGATGATCATAAATCCATCTGTTAGAGCTTCAGATTCATTATCAGCGACTCATGCAATGTCAATGAGAGAGATGGAACACTATTCAGTCACCAGCTTGCTCTGATGCACCCGTCTGTCCGTCCCCCACTTGCGTTTCCTCCTCTACGCCCACGATCTCCAGGACCGCATCCTCCCAGGGGGTGAGCTGCGCTAATGAGGGTGGCCCTCCTCCTGTCCTGGCTCTTTCCCTTTTATTGTGAGCTCTCTTTTCCTGCAATGAGGGAGAAAAGTGGAGTTTGAGTGAGATTGAAGGAGTGAGTGTAGAGAATCCATAGCATAGATGCTTAGAAGGAGACAAAGATGGATTGAGCTGGCGAGACTAAGGGCCCTCCCTGTGTGTTGTAAGTTGTTTTCAAAGCATGACAGTGATAGGGAATGTGAGGGCTGCATAGGCGAATAGTAAGGTGAATGTGACCATAGAGTGAGAGGGAATGGGTAAGGGTGCATGGATGTCAGTGTCAAGTGGGATATGGAGGAAGAGGTTGGTAAAGCTGAGTGCTGGTGAGAAGAGGCAATGGGGATCAGATTGAGGGTGAAGGGAAAGTCATACTCACTTTAGCAGTACGTAGAAGGTCATGAAACCTCTTCCCGCACTGGATCCAGGTTCTGCATGTGAATGATAAGGAGGTGACCTCCTGGGCGATCTGGACCCACACAGCCTTGGTCTGCTGGGGAGGCTTCTTCCTCCCTGAGGAGGGGAAGAGCACCTCTCTGTTGGCTCTTGCTCCATCCACCAAAGCCTGCAGCCAACGTCATGGAACCTGGGAGCAGCCCTGGGTCTTTGGCTGGCCATTCCTGCTGCAGGTGCCTTTAGAATACAGGTCCAAAAGCTTGGCAGCCTGCAGAGGAAGCAAGGCTTGTTGCAGACCTTAAATGTGGCAGCAATGATGACATCATCGGAGGCGACTTTCAGACTGGAATAACTCATTGGCCATGGGTTCCCACATGTTGGAACTCTATTGCCCAATTAAGTTAAAATCGCATCATTCATCCACATTAATCTGGAGTCGGGGGGGCAACACGAAATGCGGGTAACACGACCCCAACCCGACCCCAAGACAAAATCCAGCCCACAATGTTATAACTATGCTCTTCTAATCACAAAACCATCAGCTTTAGTCTGATTGGTCAAAGTCCTTTCACCTCTTACACAGTCAAAACACTGCTGGTGCTGGAAATCTGAAATATAAGCAGAAAATACTCAGCAGACCAGGCAGCATCTGTGGAGAGAGAAAAACAGAGTTAACGTTTCATCAGAACTGGAAAATGTTAGAGATGTAACAGGGTTTAAGAAAGCACAGAGGCAGGGAAAGGAGGGAGGGGAGGAAAGAACAAAAGGGAAGGTCCGTGATAGGGTGGAAGAGAGGAGTGATTTAAATGACAAAAGGGATGATGGTGCGAGGCAAAAGTGGGGGTGGTCATGGGACAAGTAAAGAAACAAAAGCTGGGTCCAGAGGAGGTGTAAATGGTTACAGCAGAATCATTACCAACACCTGCTCTCTGAGAAAATGGGGACAGAGGTTATGATCTGAAATTGTTGAACTCAATGTTGAGTTCTGAAGTTTGTAAAGTACCTCATTGAAAGATGAGGTGCTGTTCCTCAAGCTTCCGTTGAGCTTCATTGGAACAGTGTAGGACGCTGAGGATAGAGAGGTCAGAGTGGGAGTGGGCTGGAGAAATAAAATAGCAAGTGACCAGAAGCTTAGGGTCACACTTGCCGACTGAATGGAGGTTTTCAGCAAAGCGTTCAGCCAATCTGCGTTTGGTCTCACCAATGTGGGGAGACCACATCATGAGCAGCAAATACAGTACATTAAATTGAAAGAAGTACAAGTAAATCACTGTTTCACTTGGAAGGAGTGTTTGGTGCCCTGGACAGTGGGAAGGGAGGTGGTGAAAGGGCATGTGTTGCATTTCCTGCACTTGCATGGGAAAGTGCCGTGGGAAGGGTAGGGAGTGTTGGGAATGATTGAAGAGTAGAGGAAACAGTCTCTTCGGAATGCTGTAGGGGGAGGGGAGTGGAAGTTGTGTTTGGTGGTGGCATCACGCTGGAGGTGGCGGAAATGGCGGAGGATAATCCGTTGAAAGTGGAGGCTGGTGAGGTGGGAGGTGAGGGTAAGGGCAACCATGTCGTGGTTCTGGGAAGGAGGGGAAGGGGTGAGGGCAGAAGTGCGGGAAATGGGACGGACACGGTCGAGGGCTCAGTGGAGGGGAATCCTCGGTTGAAGAAAAAGGAAGACATATCGGAAGCACTGGTATGGAAGATGGCATTGTCAGAACAGACGCGATGAAGATGGAGAAACGGGGAGAATGGAATAGAGTCCTTACAGGAGGTCGGGTGGGAGTTAGTGTAATCAAGGTAGTTGTGGGAGTCAGTGGGCTTATAGTAGATATTGGTTGACAATCTATCTCCCGAAATGGAGATAATGAAGTCGAGGAAGGGAAGGGAAGAGTCGGAGATGGACCATATGAAGGCGAGGGAGGGGTGGAAATTTGAAACAAAGTTGATGACATTTTCCAGTTCGGAAGAAGAGCAGGAAACAGCACCGATACAGTCATCAATGTATCGGAGAAAAAGATGAGGGCGAAGACCTGAGTAGGACTGGAACAAAAAATGCTCCATGTATCCCATGGAAAGGCAGGCATGGCCAGGACCCATACGGGTTCCCATAGCAACACCTTTTATTTGGGGGAAGTGAGAGGAGTCAAAGGGGAAGTTGTTGTATGTAGTTCAGTAGACTTGTTCAGTGGAACAAGTTCAGCCAGGCGGAGGAGGGTGGTGGTGGATGGGGACTGGTTGATCCTCCAGTTCAAAGAAGAAGCGGAGAGCCGCAGGCCATCCTGGTGGGAGATGGAGCTGCAGAGGGGGTGGAAGTCCATGGTGAAAAGGAAATGGTTATGGCCAAGAAACTGGAAACTGCTAAAGTGGCAGAAGGCATCAGACGAGTCGTGGATGTAGGTGGGAAGAGACTGGACAAGGGGAGAAAAAATAATCAGGATAGGAGGAAATAAGTTCTATGGGGCAAGGAAAAGGCTGTAATTATGGGTCTACCAGGTCAGTACAGTTTGTGGATCTCGGGAAGGAAGTAGAAGTGGCCTGTGCAGGGTTGGGGGACTATGAGGTTGAAGGCAATGGGGGAGGATATGAGATCAGAGACGGGCTGGGAAACGATGGCTTGATGTTCAGTGGTGGGATTGTGGTCCAGGGTGAGGTAGGGGGAGGTGACGGAGAGTTGGCGTTCAGCCTCTGCAAGGCAGAGATCGGTTCGACAAGTAACAGAGGGCGGGGTTGAGGTGAAACAAGAATTCTGAAGACGGGAGAAAGGGTCCACTGTGCAGGGGGGAGGGGGTGGGGGGGAACTCTTGGCCAAAGAAGTGGGTGCAGATGCGAGGGCGATAGAAGGAGAGCTCAGCATCATGCCGAGCTTGAAATTCATTGAGGTGGGGGCTGAAACATAAGGGGATGAAACTGAGGCTTTTCCTGAGGACTGATCATTCAGGGTCAGAGAGGGGAATGTCAGAGGAGATAGTGAAAACACGGCAAAGGGTGAGATTGGAAGGAGGGATGGGCGCCGAGGAAAGTGAATGGAAGATGGATCCAGAGGGTCATTGGTGTCTAAGAGTTGTTGAAGCTTGCGGTCCTTGACACCTGAATGGCAGAAAAAAAGGGTTTTGTTGAAGCGTCGGATGAGGTGAAGGATGAAATGGAACTGCAGACCAGGACAACTGTGAAAGAGAGTGAGTTGGTGCTGCTGAAGAGAAAGGTCGAGAGTGTGCATGTGGTGGCGCATTGCGCTGAGCATGGATCTCAGGAAGCGGCGAGAGCAGTGGTTTGCGGAATGCTGAACATCATGGAGATATCTGTAATCATCAGTGGATCTGAAAAATGAAGTGTGGAATTTCAATTGCAATCTACGAGGAATAAGTCGGCGCCAGAGACAGTTGCTGAGGAAAGAGATGTGGCTGTGAAATCAAGTTTTAGTCGATACCCGATGAAACACGAGAAGGGAAACAGAAAGCAATGAAGGTGAACAAGGTTAAAAGAGACAAATGGAAATCGCATCGGAATGAAGGGCAGAACTTCTTCAAGGTGCCATTCCTGGAAGAGAAGTGGCAGTGAATTAAACACTAATACAAAAGCAAAATACTGCGGATGCTGGAAATCTGAAATATAACAGAAAGTGCTGGAAAAATTCAACAGGTCAGGCAGCATCTGAGCAGAGAGAAACAGAGTTAACGTTTCAGGTTGGTGACTGTGATATCTTGAGACACAGCATATATATGCAACAGCACAACATTGCTTTCGGTAAGAAGTGTACTGCATATGGCTTTATTATTATATACATCAGTAGCCCACCAGGTGGCTCTATTGCACCTCTCCCTCTTTATTGAAGAAGTTAATCATAGCAAATAATCATTGTACATGACTTGCATGGTATACACAACTCTTGGTATACATTTCTCAAATGGAACCCATTTTATGTATTCAAATTCTACTATTGAATTCTGTAACACAAACAAAAGATATGAACTTATTTTCCATATTTACAGATTAAACTTAACCACTGGTTTTCTGTTTCGAAGAGGATACCTTCTTTCTTGAACAGAACTTTCAGATCTTGTTGTAAGACTTTGACTCATTCTAAGCTGAGCCCGTGAAGAATTTTTCTCCAAGGGCTGATCTTGATCTACATTTGGACTCTCTACACTTTCATACTGTTTGTTTGCCTGACTCGGGCTCAGACTTAAATTCTGACTTTGTCTTGGACTTGTTTCTGGTGCGTCTGATGTAGAATTTGCTCCTGGTACTCTACTTGTAATAAGACTATCTGACTCATCAGAATAAATTGAATCATCCCAGCTTTCAACTCCTTCCACATCTGTAGGTAAGATATGATCAGTGTGAACAAACCTAACCTTTCCATGATCAAACATCTTGACCAAATATGTGCGAGGGCCACATATCTTCACTACTCTTCCTGGTAACCACTTTAACCATTTATGGTGATGGTTCTTCACTCTAACCTTCTGGTTCAACTTCACACTTATCTCTCTAACTCTACCTTTATCATGTCTCTCTTTCTGCCTTGATTGTTTCTCTTCTATGGACTGTGCCAAGTTTGGCTTTACCAACGAGAACCTGGTTCGTGGCTGTCGTTTGAGAAACAACTCTGCTGGTTTTCTACCAGTAGTGGTCTGAGGAGTATTCTGATAGGTAATCAGAAAATTTGCCAGTTTGTGGTCCAACGACAACTGACGTTTCTTTGGATTTGGATCCAACATTTGCTTGAAGAGGGCACGTTTGACAATTTGTACTGTGCGCTCTGCTGCACCATTTGAAGCAGGGTGGTACGGTGGAACTTTGGTATGTTTCACACCGTTTCTGCTCATGAACTGTGTGAACTCTTCTGAACAAAATTGCGGCCCATTTTCAGACACAATTTCTTCTGGGAGGCCGTATGAAGAAAACAATCTTCGCAAATTGTCTAGTGTTTTGCTTGTTGTTATTATCCGCATCGGAAACACCTCTACCCACTTCGAGTGACTATCTATCACTATGAACAATTGCTGTCCTTCCAGCTCAGCAAAATCTACATGTAACCTTTGCCACACTCTGGGAGGCCATTACTATGGCTGTAATGGTACTGATGGTGGTTTCTTGCTCACCGATTGACATGTTGTACACTGACTGACTATGTACTCTATCTCTTTATCTAAACTTGGCCACCATAAGTAATTGCGTGCAATGTTATTGGTCAAGCACATTCCCAGGTGCTGGTCATGAAGATCTCCGAACAATTTAGACCTGAACCTATTTGGGATAACCACTCTTGCTCCCCACATGATACAATCTTTATCCATGGATAATTCATTCCTATGAATGAAGTATGGATGGATATCATCCTCTGATTCCTGGTTTGGCCATCCATTTGGTATGTAATCATACACCTTTGACATAATTGGGTCACGTTTGGTTGCCCTACCAATTTCTTCAGCTGTGACTGGCAGCTCATCAATGTATGAGAAACAGAACACTTCTTCCTTATTGGGTGTAACTTGTGATGGGGATGGCAACCTGGACATAGCATCAGCATTACTGTGATCAGCTGATCGTCTGTACTCAATGTCATATGTATACGCTGACAAAATCAAAGCCCATCTCTGCATTCGGGCTGCAGCTAAGGTTGGAACTGGGGACTTTGGATGGAGGATTGCTGTCAGGGGCTTATGGTCAGTAACTATGGTAAATTTACGACCAAACAAGTATTTGTGAAACTTCTTGACCCCAAAAATCAATGACAAAGCTTCCCTTGCTATCTGCGCATAATTCCGCTCACTGGCACTGAGAGTGCGTGAAGCAAAAGCAATTGGTCTCTCCTCCCCACTATCTAGTACATGAGAGATCACTGCCCCAACTCCGTACGGAGAGGCATCACACGCTAGCTTGATCTCCTTTCAATACATCACAGTGAACTAACATGGTACTCTCTACGAACTGGTTTATACACTCTATGAATGCTGTGTCGCATTCTTTTGACCACTTCCAAGGGACCGGTTTTCTCAACAGCTCATTCAGTGGATGTAACAATGTAGCCAAGTTTGGGAGGAACTTTCCGTAATAATTCAAAAGACCCAAAAATGATCGAAGTTCAGAGACATTCTTGGGAGTGGGTGCATTTCTGATTGCATCCAGCTTTCCCTTGGTTGAATGTGAACCATCTTTGTCTACTCTGTGCCCTAAGTACTCCACTAAGTTTTGAAACAACTCACACTTGTGAGCTGTCACTCGTACTCCGTGCTTCTCTAGCCGTTTGAGCACTTCATTCAACACCTCATCATGGATTTGCCTGTTTGGTGCTGAAATCAGTATGTCATCCAAATAACACACTACCCCTTCAATCCCTTGCAAAATTTGGTTCATCACCCCCTGGAATATGTCGGGGCAGAAGACACTCCAAATGGTAGCCTATTGAACTATTATAGGCCTCGGTGAGTATTTAGTCAAGCATGACTTGGACTCTTCATCTAACTCAAGTTGTAGGTAGGCGTTTGTTAGATCTAACTTCGAAAAGATCTGGCCACCTGTCAGCGTTGTGAACAAATCTTCCACATTTGGCAACGTATTGGGTAGATTACACTCTAGAACCTGGTTTACGGTTACCTTATAATCACCACACAACCTTATCTTACCATCTGACTTAGGTACAACAACAATGGGTGTAGCCCAATTACTCAGATCTACCTTAGAGATAATGTTCTCAGTTTCTAGTCTTTTGAGTTCTTGCTCAACTTTCTCTTTGAGTGCGTATGGTACGGGACATGGCTTGCAGTAAACTGGTTTTGCGTCCTTCTGCACTCTGACACTCGCCTTGAAGTCTTGGATCGGACTGCCCGTTTCGCCGAACCCCTTCGGATACTGCTTGATGACATCATCTTTCGATGTAAATTTCGCTTCCACACGAAAAATCTCATTCCAATCCAGCTTCAGTGATCCCAACCAATTTCTACCTATCAAGGCAGGCTTGTCTCCTGCCACTACTATGAGTGGCAAGCTCTGACACTGATCCTTGTATTTCACTGGTTTGGTGACACTTCAACTACAGGGATTTGCTCTCCTGAGTAGTCTCGCCACTCTACCTTCAATTACTCTAGTCGATAATCACAGAACTTGTCGCGATATAGTGATTCCAGTACTACACTCACAGATGCACCAGTGTCGATTTCCATGAGTATCTTGGTTCCTGCGACATCTACTTGGATGACGATACCTTGCGAATCGCTGTTAGATACCTTTGTGCTCCTGATGACGTGAATCTCCAGAAACTCCTCGTCCTGCTGCTTCTCTTCAATGGTACGTAGTGTCTGGCAATTTCTACTTCAAGTATTTCTAGTCGGTTTAATCTTCTGTCGCCACGCCTTCGCAAGATGCCCAGTTTTCTTGCAGTAGAAACACTCTGCCTTCACATATGGACAGCTTTGAGCAATGTGTTGTCCCAGGCACCGATAGCACGACTTCAATGCACTGTTACCATGCCCAGTTGTTGAGGTCTTGCGGCCCAACTGTCTTTTACTTTTAGCCTGCAGCCGATTCACCTCGGTTGTCTGACGACTGGAACTCTCGGGAGTGTTGGTCGGCCATATCCATTGACATAGCTGTCTGACAAAAGCTAAGACAAATGTCAAGTTAGTGGTTGTCAACAATTTACTTCTGATACGTTCGTTTTTCAACCCACAAACAAAGCGGTCATGCACAGCTCAGTCCTGAAAGTTTCCAAAATGACAGTGAATGGATAGCTTTTTTAAAGCTACAATGTACTCACTGAGACCCTCGTCATTTAATTGATCACGTGTTCCAAAACGATAACTTTCAGCAATTTCCAGGGGCTCAGGACTGTAGTGCTGTTCTAACTTGGTTAGGATCTCCTTCAGTGGCGTGTCCTTCGGCTTGGTGGGAACAAGCACATTTTTCAGGGTTTCATACACCTCGGGGCCTGTTTCATTTCTAAAACTGCCCGGTTTACATCATCGGGGACTTTGACAATACTATTCGCGGTGAAAAACACTTCCAGACGCTCCACATATGCTCCGAAAGTCTCTCGGTCACAATGGAACTCACCCAAACACCCTATTATTCCCAGAGGCACAGCCATCTGGACTCTGGCGACATTGACAGTTCAGCCACGTATGCTCAAAATTTACCTCGGATTTTTAAGTTTTTCTGCAAAACAAACAGTCCCTCCGTTGGTTGGCAGGATTATGTTCCAACAAAAATTTCAGCTAGGGAATCCGCAATCGCATCCTCATCACCAATTCTTTGATATCTTGAGACACAGCATATATATACAACAGTACAACATGACTTCCGGTAAGAACTGTACTGCACTTGGCTTTATTATTATTTATATCAGTAGTCCACCAGGTGGCTCTGTTATAGTGACCTTTCATCAAAACTGGAAAATGAAAGAGATGTATCAGGCTTTAAGCAGGTACAGAGGCAGGGAAAGGGAGTGGGGGGGGGAAGTTCCGAGGCAACTGTCTTTTCCAATCCGCTCAAGTGGAGCTGACTGCAGACCATTGTCTTATCTCAGCTTTGAAGCTGTTTGACTAATATGTGGAGTCTGCAGCTGTATCCTGATGAGGCCTCTTTTAGACAATGCTTTTGTTGACAGTTATCATGTTCATATCAACAGAAAATGTAGCAAATAGTCAGGAGGTCAGACAGCATCTGTGTATAGAGAAACAGAGTTAACGTTTCAGGTTGGTGACCTCGCGTCAGAGTGAAATGTCACTGACCTGAAACGTGGGGGGGGGAATTGTAATCTGGAGGAGTGCGTAGGTTTGAGTGCAGTGGGTGGGGGGGGGGGGGGGGCGGGGGGGGGCGGGGGGTAAAACCAGCAAAAATGTCAGCGTGTTGGGAAGCTGACTTCCGGGTTCAACCCGAGCATGTTAGGCTGCTTGCGTGCAACCCCCTTGGGAGAAGCGGGTTGCCTATTAACATATGTAAATCGCTTAATTAGCCCGATATTTCAAATTTACCGCCACATCCACGGATTTCCAGGGTTTCCTGAAAGTCGCCAGTGAAGGTAAAGCGAGAGCACAGCGGCAATTGAGGGGGGCTGAAATTCAGCCCAATGTTTCAGGTTGATGACTTTTCATCAGAACTAAAAGCTTGCAGGTTGTAGGAAGGAGGAAAGATCATTAAAACAGATGATCTGGTCATTATCACATTGCTGTTTGTGGGACCTTGCTGTGCACAGATAGGCTGCTGCATTTCCTATATTGCAGCAGTGACGACACTTCAAAAATACGTCACTGACTATAAAGCGCTTTGGGATGTCCTGAGGTCGTGAATGCCGCTATATAAATGCAAGTTCTTTCTTTTTAAATCTAGAATGTGAAAACAAATCACCATTAAAAGGACTAATGGGTTAAATTCATTGTCAGCTGAATGCTTCTTACTCAGACAATGACCTCACTACACATCTGCATGGCCACATATACAATACATCAAATATTTCGATATTTTCCGGATCAGCTGTTTGGAACAAAGCCACACATTTTGTCTTCAGCCAGTTATTTTTCTGCAATATTTCAGAAACCATTGCCCTCATCAATCATATTTAGGCCAAGAGGTTTTTTTTTTGTTTGAAATTGCCATCTCTGGTTTCCTGTGACCTTTTTAAACTTCTATTAAAATACATAACACAATTAGAGTTTGCTAATATACAGTGAGTCCTTTTCATAACTCTCTGCGGGCACATCTGAGACATGGGCTGCAGTGAACCACGCTCTATAGCGAGAGTGTCCTGTAAACCTCCATTAACTCTGAGTCTACATCAATGTTATATTGAAAGCTACTGTGTGTCATGAGGTATTAGAACATAGGGACAGGAGGAGGCCATTCACCCCCTCGAGCCTGATCCGCCATTCATGGCTGATCTGTATCTCAACTCCATTTACCTGCCTTTGTTGCGTATCCCTGGATACCCACTCCTCACAAAAATTGATCGATCTCAGTCTTGAAATGTTGATTTGACCCAGAATCCACAGCCTTTTGGGGGGAGAGAGAATTCCAGATTTCCACTACAAGTGGAGAGAGATTTTTCAGGCCTCCACATCCCTCTTGACGAATAAAGGGAGCAATTAATGTTTTTATTCTGTAAGTTAATGAAACACTAAGCAAGAAAGAAAGGACTCGCATGTCTATAGAGCCTTTCTACTGAAGAGCAACCAACTGGGCCAAGGCTGACAGCTAACTAATTCTCTCCCTAAACCGCTCCGCCTCGCTCTCCTCCTCTAAGAGACTCCTTATAACCTACCACTTTGACCAAGCTTTTGGTCACCTGTCCTCATGTCTCCTACTTTGGCTCGTTGTCATTTTTTGTCTGTCCCTGTGAAGCACTTGGGACATTTTACTACATTAAAGGCGCTATATAAATGCAAGTTGTTGTTGTTGTTGTTGCAATCATCAAATTGATTCTGCTTTGCCATCAAACGTAAAGTGGAGCCCAACATCTAACAATATTGAGGGTATACATTTCTCAATCTTACAAAGTTGAGCTATGTTTAGATAGTCTAATAAAACACTGACAGAAATAAATGGAACATCAGAACAGGAGGCCATTCAGCCCCTCGAGTCTGTTCCACCATTGAATTAGATCATGACTGATCTGCACCTCAACTCCATCTACCCACCTTGGTTCCATCTCCCTTAGGGTGAAGCTAACTAACTGACTAACTAACAAACAACAACAGCAACTTATATAGTGCCTTTAACATAGTAAATTCACCCAAGGCGCTTCACAGGTGCGTTACCAAACTAAAATTTGACAACGAGCCACTTAAGGAGATTTGAGGACAGATGACCAAAAGCCTGGTCAAAGAATTCGATTTTAAGGAGCGTCTTAAAGGAAGAGAGAGGTGGAGAGCCGGAGAGGTTTAGGGAGGGAATTCCAGAGCTTGGGGCTGAGACAGCTGAAGGCCACCAATGGTCGAGCGATGAAAACTGGGAATGTGGAAAATCTACCAAATAGATCATGATTTTCAACATTGTGTAAGGAATCCAATGACCTAGTGAGATGTAGAAGTGCCTCTGTTACTCTCCCTGTGTTTCTGTTACTCTCTCTGTGTCTCTGTTACTCTCTCTCTGTGTCTCTTACTCTCTGTCCCTCTGTTTCTCTCTCTGTCCCTCTGTTACTCTCTGTGTGTCTCTGTTATGCTCTCAGTGTCTCTGTTACTCTCTCAGTGTATCTGTTACTCTCTCTGTGCCTCTGTTACTCTCTCTCTGTGTCTCTGTTACTCTCTCAGTGTCTCTGTTACTCTCTCAGTGTATCTGTTACTCTCTGTGTCTCTTTTACTCTCTCTGTGCATCTGTTACTACCAGTTCTGGGGGAGGTGGGACCTGTACAGGCCGGACGGGTTGCACCTCAACAGAGCTGGCACCAATGTCCTCATGGAGGGGGTTTTGCTCGTGCTGTTGGGGAGGGTTTAAATTAATTTAGCAGGAGGATGTGCACCAGGGTGTAGCATTAGAAAGGAGAAACAAGGTGCACAAAGGATTGGGAGCGACAGATAGCACTAGAGTAAGAAATAGTAAGGTATTAGGTGGGGTCAGATTAAGAGAGAATACAAGAAGGTCTAAGAGAGGTTTACAATGCATGTGTGTAAATGCACAAAGCGTGGTAAATAAGGTTGGTGAGCTGCAGGCGCAAATAGACACATGGGAATATGATGTTGTGGCGATAACAGAGACCTGGCTCAAAAAAGGACAGGTTTGGATACTAAATATTCCTGGATATAAGGTGTTCAGGAAAGATAGGGAAGGAAAGAAAGGAGGTGGAGTGGCAGTATTGATTAAGGAGAATATTACAGTGCTGGAGAGAGAGGATGTCCTAGAGGGGTCAAGGACAGAATCTATTTGGTTAGAGTTAAGAAACAATAGAGGTGCCATTACACTACTAGGTGTATTCCATAGGCCACCAACTAGTGGGAAGGATATACAGGAGCAAATTTACAGGGACATTACAGAGAGGTGCAAGAACTATAGAGTAGTGATAATGGGGGACTTCAACTATCCTAATATAGACTGGGATAGTAATACTGTAAAGGGCAGAGAGGGGGAAGAATTTCTGAAGTGTGTTCAGGAGAACTTTCTTGATCAGTACATTTCTGGCCCAATGAGGAAGGAGGCATTGCTGGATCTGGTTCTGGGGAATGAGGTGGGTCAAGTGAGCAAGTGTCAGTAGGGGAACATTTAGGGAACAGTGATCATAGTATCAAAAGGTTTAAATTAGCTATGGAAAAGGATAGGGAGCAATCTAGAGTAAAAATACTTAATCGGAGGAAGGCCAATTTCAGTGGGTTGAGAATGGATCTGGCCCGGGTAAATTGGAATAAAAGATTGGCAGGCAAAACTGTAATCGAACAATGCGCTGCCTTTAAAGAGGAGATGGTTCGGGTACAGTCGAGGTATATTCCCACAAGGGGGAAAGGTAGGGCAACCAAAGTCAGAGCTCCCTGGATGACGAAAGAGATAGAGAGTAAGATGAAGCAGAAAAAGGGGGCATATGACAGATGTCAGGTTGAGAATACAAGTGAGAACCAGGCTGAATATAGAAAGTTCAGAGGGGTAGTGAAAAAGGAAATAAGAGGGGCAAAGAGAGAGTATGAGAATAGATTGTCAGCTAATATAAAAGTGAATCCAAAAGTCTTTTATAGGCATATAAATAATAAATGGGCAGTAAGAGGAGGGGTGGGGCCGATTAGGGACCAAAAAGGAGACCTACACATGGAGGCAGAGGGCATGGCTGAGGTACTAAATGAGTACTTTGCATCTGTCTTTACCAAGGAAGAAGATGCTGCCAAAATCATAGTGAAAAAGGAGGTAGTTGAGATACTGGATGGGATAAAAATTGATAAAGAGGAGGTACTAGAAAGGCTGTCTGTACTTAAAGTAGATAAGTCACCAGGACCGGATGGGATGTATCCTAGGATGCTGAGGGAAGTAAAAATGGATATTGTGGAGGTACTGACCATAATCTTCCAATCCTCCTTAGATTCGGGGGTGGGGCCAGAGGACTGGAGAATTGCAAATGTTACACCCTTGTTCAAAAAAGGGTGTAAGGATAAACCCAGCAACTACAGGCCAGTCAGTTTAACCTCGGTAGTGGGGAAGCTTTTAGAAACGATAATCCGGGACAAAATTAACAGTCACTTGGACAAGTGTAGATTAATTAAGGAAAGCCAGCACGGATTTGTTAAAGGCAAATCGTGTTTAACTAACTTGATTGAGTTTTTTGATGAGGTAACAGAGAGGGTTGATTAGGGCAATGCAGTTGATGTGGTGTACATGGACTTCCAAAAGGCGTTTGATAAAGTGCCACATAATAGGCTAGCCAGCAAAGTTGAAGTCCATGGAATAAAAGGGATAGTGGCAGCATGGATATGAAATTGGCTAAGTGACAGGAAACAGAGAGTAGTGGTGAACAGTTGTTTATTGGACTAGAGGAAGGTACACAGTGGTGTTCCCCAGGGCTCGGTACTAGGACCACTGCTTTTCTTGATATATATAAATGACTTGGACTTGGGTGTACAGGGCACTATTTTAAAATTTGCAGATGACACAAAACTTGGAAGTACAGTGAACAGTGAGGAGGATAGTGGTAGACCTCAAGAGGACATAGACAGGTTGGTGGAATGGGTGGACACGTAGCAGATGAAATTTAACGCAGAAAAGTGCGAAGTGATACATTTTGGTAGAAAGAATGAGGAGAGGCAATATAAACTAAAGGGTACAATTCTAAAGGGGGTACATGAACAGAGAGACCTGGGGGTATATGTGCACAAATCGTTGAAGGTGGCAGAGCTGGTTGAGAAAGCGGTTAAAAAAACATACGGGATCCTGGGCTTTATAAATAGCGGCTCAGAGTACAAAAGCAAGGAAGTTATGATGAACCTTTATAAAACACTGGTTTGGCCTCAACTGGAGTATTGTGTCCAATTCTGGGCACCACATTTTAGAAAAGATGTGAAGGCCTTAGAGAGGGTGCAGAAAAGATTTACAAGAATGGTTCCAGGGATGAGGGACTTCAGTTACGTGGATAGACTGGAAAAGCTGGGTTTGTTCTCCTTAGAGCAGAGAAGGTTGAGAGGAGATTTGATAGAGGTGTTCAAAATCACGAGGTGTCTAGACAGAGTAGATAGTGAGAAACTGTTCCCATTGGCAGAAGGGTCGAGAACCAGAGGACACAGATTTAAGGTGATTGCCAGAAGAACCCAACGTGACATGAGGAAAAACTTTTTTATGCAGCGAGTGGTTAGGATCGGGAATGCACTGTCTGAAAGGGTGGTGGAGGCAGATTCAATCGTGGCTTTCAAAATGGAATTGGATATGTACCTGAAGGAAAGAAATTTGCAGGGCTACAGGGAAAGGGCGGAGAGTGGGACTGGCTGAAGTGCTCTTGCAGAGAGCCGGCACGGGCTCAATGGCTGTAACCATTCTGTGATTCTATGATTCTACTCTCCCTGTGTCTCTGTTACTCTCTGTGTGTCTCTGTGTCTCTGTTACTCTTTGTGTGTCTGTCTCTGTTACTGTCTGTGTGTCTCTGTTACTCTCTGTGTGTCTCTGTTATTCTGTCTGTGTCTCTGTTACTCTCTCTCTCTCTCTCTGTGCCTCTGTTATTCTCTGTGTCTCTTATTCTGTCTGTGTCTCTGTTACACTTTCTGGGACTCTTACTCTTTCTCTCTCTCTGTGCCTCTGTTACTCTCTCTGTGTCTCTGTTATTCTGTCTGTGTCTCTGTTACTCTGTGTGTCTCTGTTACTTTCTGTGTGTCTGTCTCTGTTACTGTCTCTGTGCCTCTTTTACTCTCTGTGGGTCTCCGTTACCGTGTGTCTGTTTGATACTCTTTCTGTTAATACTGAGACAAAGTGAACATATCACATTTATCAGTCTGAGAGACAATGGGACTCTACCTCAATTAGGGTTGAACAGAGATGTTCAAAAAAGGTGAGAGGGATAAATCTGCTAACTACAGGCCTATCAGTCTAACGTCAGTGGTGGGAAAACTATAAGAGTCCATTGTCAAGGACAAAATTAATTCTCACTTGGAGAAGCATAGGTTAATAAGGGACATCCAGCATGGATTTGTTAAATGCAAATTGTGTCTGATTATCCTGATTGAATTCTTTGATGTAGTAACAGAGATGGTTGATGAAGGTATTGCAGTACACATTGTATATATGGATATTCAAAAGGCATTTGATAAAGTACCACATAACAGACTTATTTGGATAATAGAAGCACATGGTATTAAAGGGACGGTGGTAACTTGGGTACGTAATTGGCTGAGGGATAGGAGGCAGAGAGTAGTGGTGAATATATGTTTTTCTGACTGGAGAGAAGTATGCAGTGGGGTCTCCAGGGGTTGGAATTAGAACCATTGCTTTTCTTGTTATATATAAATGACATGGACTTGGATATAAGGAGTACAATTTTGAAGTTTGCAGATGATACAAAACTTGGCAATGTAGTAAATAGTGAACAGGATAATAGCAGACTTCAGGAGGACATAGACAGACTGGAGAAATAGGCAGACACATGGCAGAGGCAACTTAATGCGGATAAGTATGAAGTAAAATAAATACTTGCATTTATGTAGTGCCTTTCATGACCTCAGGAGGTCTCAAATCGCATTACAGCCAATGACGTACTTTTGAAGTGTAGTCACTGTTGTAATGTAGGAAAAGTGGATAATGTGGATAAGTGTGAAGTGATGCACTTTTGGAGAAACAACTTAGAGAGGCAGTCTAATCTAAATGGTACTTCTTTGAGGGTGTGCAAGAGCAGAGGGACCTGGGGGTGTATATTCACATATCTTTGAAGGTGGCAGGGCAAGTTGATAAGGCAGTTAAGAAACTGTATGAGATACTTGACTTTGTAAATAAGGGCATTGAATACAAAAACAATGAAGTCTTGCTAAACCTTTACAGATCTCTGGCTAGGCCTCAGATGGAGTATTGTGTACAATTCTGGGCACCACCCTTTAGGGAGAATGTCAAGGCCCTGGAAAAGGTACAGAGGAGGTTTACCAGGATGATACCAGGGATGAGGGACTTCAGTTATGTGAAGAGACTGGAGAAGCTGGGATTGTTCTCCTTAGAGCAGAGAAGGTTAAGGGGAGACCTAATAGAGGTATTCAAAATTATAAGGGATTATGATAGACCAAGTAGGGGGAAACTGTTTCCTCTGGCAAGTGGGTCGGTAACCAGGAGTCCTAGATTTAAAATAATTGGCAAAAGAACTAGAAGGGAAAGGAGGAGAAATGATTTCACACAGAGGGTCGCTGTGAACTGGAACGCACGATCTGAAAGGGTGGAGGAAGCAGATTCCACAGGAACTTCCAAAAGGCAGTTGGACATGTTTTTGAAGAGGACTAATTGCAGGGGTATGGGGGAAAGCTGGACAGCTCTTTCAAAGAGCCAGCACGGGCAGGATGGGCCGAATTGCCCCCTGCTGTGTTGTAAGGCTGTGTGATATCTCACCACAATATCAATATATGTGTTCTCTCTCCAGATTCTAACCAAGTGCTCTGCACTTCCAGCATTAGTGGTTTTTTATTTAACCCTGTATTCCAATTGATGCCTTACGTTCTCTTCAAACTCAGGGTTAAAATAGTAAAACTGGATTCTACAACTGTGCATTGCTGCTCACATCAACTTCACGGAGATCAATCCTCAACAGGAATATAAGGGGAGAAATGTTATCATCTTTTAAGCTCTTTACTGAACTAACATTCTCAGGTTTCTTCTCCTTGATTTTCTTTTCCAGCAACATTACACAGACCGAAGAAATATTCATATCCCACTCATAGCAGTGATAATATTTCACTGTAAGCAGGTCAGTCTCCCTCTGGGATACAAGTCATGTCCAATAGGTCCTCTTAATTCATGAGCACAGAGAAGCCCTTGGCTTTGTTTCCTTTCTTCATGGATTGTGGCCTTGATATTCACTATAGTCGCCTTGCGGTCTCACTGCCCGTTCTTCTGGTCATCCCTCTCCGTGGGAGTACACGTGATTGACGCACGACCACCCCGCACCTCTCTCAATCTGTGCACAGCCCACACCTGCAAGGAAAAAAAAGAAAGCAAGCTAGGACACCGGGGAAAACTCCCCAGCTCTTCTCTGAAATAGCTCCATGGGGTCTTTTCGGTCCACCAGAGAGGGCAGACGGGACCTCGGTTTAACGTCTCATCCGAAAGACGGCCCCTCCGACAGTGCAGCACGGGAGCGTCAGCCTGGATTATGTGCTCAAATCTCCGAGAGTGGGATTTAGAACCCACGACCTATCTGACTTATAGGTGAGAATGCTACGACTGAGCCACAGCAAGGAACACCAGTTAGGAATAGCAGATCTGCTCGTGGGCAGTAAAACCAACTGTTGGAGTAGTCAAAAAGATATTTCTCCCCGCCCCCCCCCCCACACCCGCCATCCCCCAGTATTTTCATAACTAATAAAGAAATGCGTTCAAAGAAAATGAAAACCAAAACGCACAATTTGAGATGTTTCTCCCTGGTTGCTCGCAGCAGTGTCCAGGAGATTTATCGTTAATTCCTGGAGACTCCAAACAATCCTGAGGGATTGGAGGGG
Organism: Squalus acanthias; assembly: GCA_030390025.1. NCBI lineage: Eukaryota > Metazoa > Chordata > Chondrichthyes > Squaliformes > Squalidae > Squalus > Squalus acanthias. Next base: position 91,096,881 of record CM059436.1, on the reverse strand, counting down.
GCAGAAAGCCTGCTTTCCACTGAGGGAGGACCAGAATTTAGGATGGAACCTGGGTAAGAGGTGTTGGAGGGGTGGGGTTGGGTGGGTGGGTGAGGTCTTGGACTTCCTTATCAAATCCTGGCCTTAAAAGATCTCAGTGGAACTCGCACCAGCTGAGTGCTGGCATGGGCTCCTTTAAGGCCAGCTCGCTGCCACGAGTTAAAACAACTAAAAGACTCTGGAATCTGACTGTTTTGACGTCTAGAATCAAAGACAGCTCGGCATTTTGTATCAGGGGCTTTTAAATCCTACACAGGGGCACTTTGAGAGCTTGCCATTGGAGAGAGGCCTTATGTCAGGATAAGGATCACATTTCCAACTTCCTTGACATCACTTCTGGTTTGGAGAAGGACTTGCATTTATATAGCGCCTTTCACAACCTCAGTGCTTTACAGCCAATGAAGTATTGTTGAAAAGTAGTCACAGTTGTAATGCAGGAAACGCGGCGGCTAATTTGCGCACAGCAAGCTCCCACAAACAGCAATGAGATAAATGACCAGATTGAGGGGGCTAAATTAGATAAGGCCAGAAAACGGGTGCGGGGTTCGCGATGCGCGATCTGCCCACGCCCGTTGAAAGTAGTGCAGGCAGCATGTAAAATTCGTGATGGGCTAGCAATTTGTTATAGCCAAGGAATGGGCGGTGTTAGGACAAAAGATGGTGAATTAGCGCCAGGCGAAAATGCTCTAGACTGCACGCAAAATTCGTCCTCACTGCTCAGTGAAATGATTGGGGGGAAAAATTCGTTCTCGTCCGGAAATCAGCCGGTGTCCTCGCCAACTGCCATTAACGGCCGCCCAAAATGGCCGCCGCGCTAAACGAGGTAAATTGGTGTGGGGGGCATGGAGGTAGGTGGCGCAGCGCTAACCTTAGGTGCAATGCTGTCCTGATGGCATTGCACGAGGGATCCGGGACCAATGTGTCGTCCTGGTGCGGCGTTGCTGCTTCCCCGAGCGTCTGTAAAGGCTGTGAAGCTCGCAATGCATTGTGGGCAGTGAGGATCTCTGAAATTTAAAGGGGCCTTGCACATTGAAGCAAGGGAAAATAAAATTCACCGATTCAATACATTTTTCAGCCCTTTCTGTTTTTTTTTACAAATATTCAATATTTAAAAGAAGTTCCAAATGTGATTATTCAGCTCTTAAAGCTGATTTACCTTCCTAAACTGAACAAATGGGAAAACTGCCTCAGCACTAACACAAATGGCTCAGCAAGCCAGGGAAGGGGCACCCAGGGTCTCGCACACAGCACTCCAGCTTTGTGCAGGGGGTCAACACTGCAAGACTGGCCCTCCACCCACAGGGGCCAGGAGGCCCTCCAGAGAGAACAATGTGGGAGTACATCACTAAGGCCGTCACTGCCAGCAGTGTCACCCCCACCACCTGGCTCCAGTGCCCAAAGAAGCTTCATGACCTCAGACCACTGGTCAAGGTCAGTGAATGCATCTTCAAAAGCCGTCACCTACCAATTGCACCACTAGCCTCACACACTGCTCAATGCATGACCTCCAATCACTCACCTACCAACAATCTGCACCAATCTTGAGGCACATCTTCCATTCCTAGAATCACCTCATCCTCTTGGAGGAGACGGTGCAGGCCATTCTTGGCAGGGGCATGGCTGAGCCCTTAGCCAGCGGCGGGGCTGAAAGGCGACAAGATGCCAGTATCCTCATACGTTATCCTCTTTCTGGCATGCACCTCTAGGCTTCCCGCCCTCCCATCACCACAACTTCACCCTTGTGCCTTCCTCATTTCACACACCCAAGAAATGCAGCCTGCCCAGCCAGTGAGCCTTCATTCTGAGCCAGCACTCTTCCAGCCACCATGTCAAGCTCACTTGCTGCTCAGAGACAAGGGCTACCCACTCTCCAGCTGGCTCATGAATCCCCTCTGCAACCCCAACACTCGTGCCCAGCAATCATATAATGAGAGTCATGCTGCCACCAGGAACATCATCGAGTAGACCATCAGTGCCCGCAAAGCCATGTGGGTGCAGTCAATGGCACCCTGCACCATGGGGAATCCCGCTCTCCTGACAAAGCCACATCCACACTCATCCTGCTTCTCTCTGGTGATGGGAAAAGAAATGTAGTCCCTTCTCCTATTGTAGAGAGCCTGTGTGATCTCCCGGATGCAGCAATGGACGGCGAACTGTGAGATGTTAGCTATGTCTCCTGTTGCAGACTGGAAGGATCCGCTGGCGAAGAAATTGAGGGCGACGGTGATCTTGACTGCCACTGAGAGAACCGTGGTCATCCTGGCCTGAGGATGGAGGTCTGGTTGCAGGAGGTGGCAGAGTTCTGTGACCACCTCCTTGGTGAAGCAGAGCCTTCTAATACACTGCTCCTCACTTAATTGTAGGTAGAAGAAGTGCCCTCGGAATACCCTCAGAGGGTAAGGCCTCCTGTTGAGAGCCCTGATGGCCCTCCTTCTCCCTCTGGCTACATGTTCCAGCCTTTCTCGCTGCCTCCGCTCCCTCTGCAGTAGATCCTGGAGGGCCAGGTTGACTACCAGTACAGCCCCCATTAAGGTTACCAAGTGTAGCAGTTTGAATCTTTGAAGAATAAATATAGCTACTTTTTAGTTGCCACAACACTCCTGATACAAAAGAACCTTGAAATTACTGAATGAAACTGTTGCAGTGGGTGAAACTAACAAAAGAGCACTGAAACTGCACTAACCTGACAGCTGCGAATGATTTTACTAATGATTACTCCCTTTAAATAATGTCCCTGGAGCTGGCTTCCTGGTGCTGCATGCCAACTATCCCTGTCGATGTTTACTCCAGTTTGTGAGGTAAGTGGCAAAAATCAATTTTGCAAATCGGGCAGTCACGATCTCCCTGGCATTGACGTTCCCGGAGATACTTCTTACTGATGGCAGTACGGGGAGGGGGGGGGGGGGGGGCGGATTTGGTGTGTGGCACTGAATTTGCCTCGCCCCGGTGATACTGGTCTCGCACCCCATTGGCACCATCTACTGACACTAACAGGAGGCGCTAAGGGGACGAATTTCACCCCCCCCCAGCTCATTGGCATTGCACTTAAAGGCTGGACCAATATTGGGTGCAGTCTAATTGCAACTCATGATTGCCACAGGCTTTTTTCACTAATTAAAGGGGAGGTTCGTTGATGCCGCAGCACCTCATTCACAGCATTGTTGGCTGTGCAGCTGCCTCAACGACCATAAGAAAAAGGACAAGGAGAAGGAGCAGTTATTTACAAATCCTTATGGCAGATCGCCGCCCCAGGGAGAGAGCCCACAGGTTTTCCCATGAAGCTTTAGAGGCATTGGTTTTAGCGCTGGAGAGAAGGCGGGCAGTCCTGTACCCACCAACTGACAGGAAGCCCTCACAACAAGTCTGCCGCACTATGTGGAGGGAGGTGGCACACCACATCATGCACCGCCTGTCCAGAAGCCCAATTGTCCGGCTGCCTCCTCCCTCCCTCCCTCCTGCTCCTCGTCTTCTTCCTCCTCGTCTTCTTCCTCCTCGGCTTCTTCCTCCTCGGCTTCTTCCTCCTCGTCTTCTTCCTCCTCCCTCTGCACACATGTTCCCGTCTTTCTCGCTGCCTCCGCTCCCTCCGTCATAGATCCTGGAGGGTGAGGTGGCATGTCAGTACAGCCCCCATTAATCTTACCAAGTGTTGCAGTTTGAATCTTTGAAGAATAAATGTAAATATTTTGTACTTGCCGCAAGACTCCTGATTCAAAAGAACCTTGAAATTACTCAATGAAACTGTTGCAGCAGCTGAAACTAACAAAAGGCCACTGAAACTGGACTAAGCTGACAGGTGCAGGTGATTACTAATGTTAGCGGGTGGCACTAGGGGGACGAATTGCCCCCCTGCTGTCTGCTCATTACCATGATTGCAGTGCTAAATGTGCTGCTGGTTGACTCAGTGCTCATCAGGGGGCCCAATATTGTGTGGAGTCTCTCTCTATTTAAAGGTAGCCTGCAGAGTGAAAGGCTGTCTGCACTTCTTAAAGGGGAGGTGCTTTGTTAGAGAAGTACCTCATTGTGACTGGAGCTGGAGCAATGTCTCAACAGGGGAGAGCGCAGGCACCTCGGTTCTCCGATGCAGCACTGTAGGCCTTGGTGCAGGGGGTCTACAGGAGGAGACAGGTCCTCTACCCGCAGGGGTGCAGGAGGCCTTCCAGACACACTGAGCGAAGGCAGCGGGAGGAGATCGCTGAAGCCGTCAGTGCCACCAGTCCTGCCCCCAGGTAATGGATCCAGTGCCAGAAGAGGTTTAATGACCTCACACGAGTGGTCAAAGTGAGTGAATGCTTCTTCAAATGCCACATCCCACCAACTACACCACTAGCCTTACACACTGCTCAATGCACCACAGCCCCATCACTCACCTACCAATAATCTCTAGCAATCACGACTCATACCTCACATTCATAGCTTCACCTCATCCTCACACACTTACCACTGCTGCAAGACTCACACCCACATCTTACACTTTGCACACAATGCCAGCTATTCAACCATGATAGGCACATCATTCAAACACATTGCACTGCACTCACTGACACACTTCCCTTTCTCTTGCAGGCCAAGGTAGCTCACAACCTTGGAGGAGGCAGGTCCTCTACCCGCAGGGGTGCAGGAGGCCTTCCAGACACACTGAGCGAAGGCAGTGGGAGGAGATCGCTGAAGCCGTCAGTGCCACCAGTCCTGCCCCCAGGTCATGGATCCAGTGCGAGCAGGAGCAAACAGACAGGGGGGCAATCATGGCTGCAGAACCTGACTCAGCTGGAGGAGACTGTGCTGAAGATCATTGGAGGGACCGTCACTGAGGCCGTGGTGCTGGGTGAGGCTGAAAACATTGATGATGACGGTATGCTCATACCTAATCCTTCTTCTCACATCCCACTTCCCCCTCATCCTACAATCTTTTCTCACTTACAAACTGCTGATGGTGTACGCATGCACATCTTGCTTTTCCCCCCTCCCCTCACCACAACCCGACCCTGGTGCCTTTCTCCTTTCAGATACCCAAGAACTGCCAGCAGCCCAGCCTGTGCAGGTACAAGTAGAGGAGGAGAGTGATGGAGAAGTAGAGGCACTGTCACTCGATCTGACACTCCCTGGCACCAGCTCAGAAAACGGCATTGCGTGAACTTTAGAGGGTAGTGTAGAGATGGGATCTGTACGTGGTGAGTCACCGGGCACGAGTGGGCTGCAGCCAGGCCAGGGGGAAAGGGTAGCAAAGGTCCCAACTCCCCGGAGGGCGAGGTCACACACAAGTTCTGCTGCACAGGACTCAGATGAGGACTTCGATGGGGAAGCCTTCAGAAGGAGAGTGATGTGGTGCAATGACAGGCCTGCCAGAGAGCCTGTTGTCACTGTCAAGGAGCATGGAGGAGTCTGGCTCCAACATTGCATGGGGCTGTGTGCAGAGCTTGGAGCCCATGATTTTCAGGATGGAAGTGATGGGCAACTCCATTAGAGCACTTGTGGACCCAACCATGATGCTGGGTGTAATGGGCAATGTCTCAGCATCCGTTGCAGCACAAGCGGAAGTGACCCAACGTCTGAGTGCTGCAGTTGGAGCTCAGAATTCTGTCATGCAGGCTCAGTTTGTGGCCACGCAATATCAGACTGCAGCCATCGTGGCTGGGTTTACAAGTGTTGAAAGGGGCTTGCAGGGCATCACAGCAGGCCAGCAATCTGTCCTCCAACAGATGGCTAGGAATGTTGAGGCGCGTCCGGGAGAGCGGCAGTGGCTCCATGGAGCAAGAACCTGCTGTCCTCTCAGGAAGACAGCATTTGTACTTCCACCACTGCCACTCCGCCAGTGCCATTGCAGTTGCCTGTCAGCCAGCCAGCCCATGCCAAGGTGGTGCGGTCTACAGCTGGGCCTTCTAGGCCCAGAGCTGCTCGAGGTCATCCTGCAAGACCATTTGCAGTCTTTCCCCACGGAGAGTCAGCAACCTTGCACCAGCCATGCTGCAGCCACTGGGGTAGCACTGCGTAGGAGCACTAGAATAGGAAAAGAAATACGAAAGACAGACACTAAGAGAATGCTCAAGGGTGATTAGTTGACTTTTTATGTAATATTGGAAATAATCATTTATAAATTATGTTTGGAATGTTTGTTTTGTGTTGGCTTTCATTTCAGCTTTGTGCCCAAGAGGACGCTGTGATGTTCTGTGACAGAGGGATGGTAAGGTAGGGAAGTGTTGACCAATGGGGATCTGGGCTTTCAATCAGGGGAACCAGAGTCTGATGATGTGCTCACGGACAGCCCATCCGGAATGGGGATTTGAAGGCTGTCTCCTCCCTTTCTCCTCTTCCTCCTCCTCCTCTTCATCTACCTCCTCCTCTTCCTCCTCCTCCTCATCCTGAGGTGGCCTCGCAATCTCTGGTGGCAAGGGCTTCGCCCTCACGATGGCCAAGTTGTAGAGGATGCAGCAGACCACCACGAATTGGGAGTACTCGCGAGTACTGGAGGGCTCCCCCCGAGCAGTCAAGGCAGCGGAACCGTTGCTTCAGTAGCCCGATGGTCTGCTCGATGAGGTTCCTCGTGGCAGCATGGCTCTCATTATATGATTGCTGGCCACGAGTGGTGGGGTTGCAGAGGGGAGTCATCAGCCAGTTGTAGAGCGGATAGCTCTTGTTTCCGATGGCTGGGAGACTTCTGGCACAGCGGACTGGTGCAGGATGAAGGCATCATGACTACTGCCATGATACTGGGCATTCACCATCATGATGCACTGGCTGTAGTCGCACACCAACTGCACATTAAGTGAGTGGTAGCCTTTGCGGTTACGGTACATCTCAGCATTGATATGCAGCGCCCACAAAGCCACGTGTGTGCAGTCGATGTCGCCCTGCACCATGGGGAAGCCCGATATCCTGGCAAAGCCACTTGCACGCTCCTCCTGCTTCTCTCCGTTTAGAGAGAAGACAATGAAGTCCCTTCTCCTGGAGGACAGAGCCTCTGTGACCTCCCGGATGCAGCGATGGACGGCGAACTGCGAGATGTTTGCTATGTCGACTGTTCCAGCCTGGAAGGATCTACTGGCGAAAAAATTCAGGTCCATGATCACCTTGAGGGCCACTGGCAGAGCTGTCATCGCTCTGCTCTGAGGCGGCAGGTGTTGTTCCAAGAGGTGGCAGAGCTTTGTAACCACCTCCTTGGTGAAGCGAAGCTTTTGAATACACTGCACCTGGCTTAGGTGCAGGTAGGAGAAGTGCAGAAATGTTTCCTGAAGACCCCAGGTGGGTAAGGCCTCCTGCTGGGAGCCTTCCTCCCTGCCCTCCTCCTCCATTTTTTTTCTGAAACCAGCCTTACTGCCACTGCTAAGTTGTCGAATTTCACGGCCTATCTGTTTTAGTGGTGTTTGTTGAGGGATAAATATTGGCCAGGACACCGGAGAGAACTCCCATGCTTTTCTTCGAATAGTGCTGTGGGATCTTTAACGTCCATCTGTGAGGGCAGACGGCGCCTTGGTTTAATGTTTCAATCGAAGGACGGGACCTCCGACAGTGCAACACTCTTTCAGTACTGGACGGGAATGACAGTCTAGATTTTGTGCTCAAGTCTCTGGAGTGGGACTTGAACCTTCTGACTTAGTGGCGAGAATGCTACCATTGAGCCACGGCTGGTCGTGCAAGTCACTAGGAGTGGCCTAGCATTGGCGGCATCAGCTCCATAGCCCACAGAAAACCATCTACTGGCCATGTTTGTGGGCTTGGGAGGTTTCCTCGCTCCCAGGGATATCCCCTTGTGTCCTTCCCATCCTCGTTCCTCCCACCCCCCAGGAGGCCAGCAGTCTGTACATGACCAATTGGCGAAAGTAATCTCCAGGAAGGAGGTCAGTCTGTTTGCACACGGATGTGAGCGACTCAACCTGGAGCCCTTGCGGTGCCCAACTTGGGGGCAAGACTCTCTTTGTCCAGGACATTCTCCCACACCATGGCTGCTCCTCAGGCTAATTTGGCCAATTTGGGTGCACTGTCAAATCAGGATTGATCCCAGTTGGTCTCAAAATGGCCCCGGAGTCCTGATCCCATCTACCATGGACAGTAATTCTAGCCAGGTTGGGAAGCTGCTTTTGTAACACTGTATGCAGGGCCATTACAAACAAACTGACTATCAGGAAAGACTGAACAGGCTGGGGCTCTTTTCTCTAGGAAAGGGAAGACTGAGAGGTGAGCTCATAGCGGTCTTTAAAATTATGAAGGTAAATATAGAGAAGATGTTTCCATTTGTGGGGAGTCCAAATCTAAGTGCCATAAATATAAAATAGTCACAAATAAATCCAATAAGGAATTCAGGAGAAACTTCTTTACACAGACAGTGGTGAGAATGTGGAACTCGCTACCACAGGAAGTGGTTGAGGCGAAAATCACAGATGCATTTCAGGATAAGCTAGATAGTACATGAGGGTGGAAGGAATAGAAGGATATGGGGATAGGGTGAGATGAAGAGGGGTGGGAGGAGGCTCGTGTGGAGCATCAACACTGACATAGACCAGTTGGGCCGAATGGCCTGTTTCTGTGCTGTAAATTCTATGTAATTCTCTGTACTGTCACAAGCCTAAGGCACTAGAGTTCTCCCAACAATGGTAAGAGGGAGATACCGGGGGTGATTTCCAACTACCAGGTGTCCATTTCTCCCCTCGGGCATCCAAGGTCTGCCTGATCCAATTTCCAGGCGGGCCTGTAAATGGCAAGAAGCCTGCCGATTAGGTACTTTACAGCCTTCTGGACTCAACATCGAGTTCAACAATTTCAGACCATAACCTCTGCCCCTATCTTTTTTTCCCCATTTTTTTTCCTCTCTTTCACATGGCAGCTATTGATCATCCTGCCATTGCTGTTTACACTTCACCTAGAGCCATCTATTGCTTCTTATCTTATCCCATTACCATCTCCTTTTGCCTTGCACCATCATCCCTTTTGTCTCTTAATCTCTCCTGCCCTCCGCCCTATCACAGACCTTCCCTTTTGTTCTTTCCTCCCCTCCCCCCTTTCCCTGCCTCTGCACTTGCTTAAAAACCTGTTACATCTCCAACTTTTTCCAGTTCTGACGAAGGGTCATCGACCTGAAACGTTGACTCTGTTTCTCTCTCCACAGATGCTGCCTGACCTGCTGAGTGTTTCCAGCATTTTCTGTTTTTATTGCACGTAATTGGAATTGAGGTACATATCAATCATGATCCAATTGAATGGTGGAACAGGCAGGAGGGGCTGAGTGGCCTCCTCCTGTTCCGATTCCCAATCGCCCGTTTTGTGCCCCTGACTGGGGTGAATTTGACTCCCTTTATTTGTGACGAAATTTGTGTTGAAATGAGCTCCTCTGAGCTACATCAGTCTGACTTAAACAAAGATATTAAATGCTCAAAAGGAACACACAATCTAATTACATTCATATTTTTCCTGTGGATGATTCATCAATTCCCTTGAACATTATGCAAAGGTTCCTGCATTATTAAATTCGGCTACAATAGCTAGCTGAATCTACATTAATATAAATAATGAACAGTCTGAGCGCTCTGATAAAGAGGACCAGCGCATAACATATGTATGGCTGAATGATTAATCTGAGGGGAACACTGTGATTAATGGACTCAACAATTTGATTCGGTTCATATTTGGAATATATTTGCATGAAAAGATAACGGGGTAGATCTTAACAGTTGGTGAAGGTGAGAAACGGGGGCGGGGCGCAACGGAATGCCTGCCTGTTATGCACCCCACCCCATTTTCCTATCCATGGGAAGTAAAAATCAGGCTGGGTTTGTAGCAAGAGGCTGATTTACCCCCCCTCCAATTGTTAAAATCTACATTATGTCTGATAAGCACTTGGTGTGGTAATGTACTGGCTGCTTTTAGTCCAGACTCTCTGCAACATTCTCTCTCTGGTTATAGCCTTCACTGTAAGAGGACGCTCTGGTGCGAATTGGCTGCAATGTGCTTCCTCCCATCAGTGAGTGTTCAGTCAGGTGTTGGCCATGGGTCAGTGCTAGCGCTCTCCCCTCTGATGTCAGACGGTTCAAGTTCCAAACCAGAGACTTGAGCACACAATCCAGGCTGACACTCCCAGTGCAGTACTGAGGGAGTGCTGCACTGTTGGATTTGCCGTCTTTCAGATCTGCCCTCTCAGGTGGACGTATGGGATCCCACGGCACTATTCTGATGAAGAGCAGGGGAGTTCTTCCTGGTGTCCTGGCCAATATTTATCCCCCAAGTAACATCGCAAAAACATCATGGTCATTTGTCACAGTGCTGTTTTTGGGAGCTTGCTGTGCGTAAATTAGCTGAGTACATTTCAAAAAGTACTTAATTGGCTGGAAAGTGCTTTGGGGCGTCCGGAGGCTATAAAGGAGCCAAAGGAATGCAAGTGCTTTCCTCCTTTTTTTAATCACGCTGCCTACTTCAAAGCTTTCAGACTCCTCTCTCTAACAATTCATATATTCCACTAAAATGATTTACTGCTGTCTCCTGCTCACATATGTGTGCAGGATTGATGAATGAGTTGTTTCGATGATGGAGCTGAATCTCGATAATCGGATGACTATTTTGTTAAGCATTTTATGCTTGGATTGGCACCACTGGCCCATGCAACTCAAGGGCGCTGCTTCACTGCGACTCTGTGCTTGGCTACAAATTACGCCGGAATCGCACGGGCATTAACTGCAGCTTGCCTGCAATTTGTTTCAAGAGCTGAGTGACAGGCATTTACTGTATTGCGCATGTTAAGGGGGGGCCAAAGAAAATTCAAGGTCAGCATCATTCTGATATGAATGATTGGAATATGTAAGAGAACTGGGGCTTAGTTCAGCTTTAAAGCTCCGTAGCTGAATCAGTCTACGTTGCTGTACATCATCCTTTAAACTGAATGCATTACCATGAGCAGTAATGGAACAATTACCACTGTTCCTCCATGTCCATATCCCAGGCTGACTCATCGATCAAGACAGTTATTCAGCACTGGGTCTCATTTGAGTAATTAGAATAAAGGAAAGAACTTACATTTATGTAGCACCTTTCACAACCTCAGCACATCCAAAGCGTTTCGCAGTCAATTAATTTACAAGGCTCAAGTCAAGAGGGCAATGGAATATTCACCATTCACCTGGGTGGGTGCATCCGTAACAAATTGGCTGCTGTGTTTCTTACAATACAACAGTGGCTAAATTTCAAAAGTATTCCACTGGCAGTAAAGTGCGTTGGGACAGCCTGAGCTGCTTAATGCAAGTCTTTCTTTACTTCTTATTTTTCATGTCCCAAACCATCCTGACTTGGAGACATATTGCCATTCCTTCCTCGTCGCAGGATCCAAGTCCTGGAATTCCCTCCCTAATACCATCGTAGGAGAAACATCAGCACACGGACTGCAGCGGTTCAAAGAGAAGGCCCACCACCACCTTCTCAGGGCAAGTAGGGATGGGCAATAAATGCCGGCCTTGCCAGTGGCGCCCATATCCCAAGAATGAATTTTTCAAAAAGATTTAGGAACCATGTTTAAGGTCCAATTTCAAATGATGCGGCACTGCAGGATTTGCTATTAATATTTCATTAGCGCCACTCGAAATGATTAGCAGTAAGCCAGAATCCTTGGAAAACCCTAAAAGCCGTTAAAGGAAATGTGCAAAACTGGTTTAATGGAGTTAAAAGAGAATGACATAAAGTTCTTCATAATTGTGGAATGCATGACCTCACGCTTCTAACTCAGGCTCTATCGCAATTTATGATTCAAGTCACGGTGTCTGGTTGCATTCAATTTCCCCGTGGCAGAGTCAATTAATTTCAAACGGAGCCAAAAGATGCATTACTTGTCAAGCTCCCCCATGTGATGGCGGATATTATTACCTCAGTTTTTCCATTCACTCCTTTCCGTCTCAATTTGCCCAAATTATTTTCTGCAAATAAGATGCTTTTTTAAAAATCATTCGTTCGAATTCCCCTTGCAGCAGCAGTCCAACAATTGGGCCTTTAATACCCAAGCTTGGTATCGCCCGGTCGCTAGTTTCTGTTGTATCAGCTGTGGCTCAGTGTAGCACTCTCACCTCTGAGTCAGAAGGTTGGGGGTTCAAGCCCCACTCTAGAGACTTGAGCCTATAATAGAGGTTGACTCTCCCAGTGTGGTACTGAGAGAGTGCTTTCAGAAGAGATGTTAAACCGAGGCCCCGTCTGCCCTCTTAGGTGGATGTAAAAGATCCCGCGGCACTATTTTGAAGAAGAGCAGGAGTTCTCCCTGCTTTTCTAGCCAATATTTATCCCTCAACCAACGTCACTAAAACAGATTATCTGGCCATTCTCTCATTGCTGCTTGTGGGATGTTGTTGTGCATAAATTAACTGCCACATTTCCTACATTACAACAATGACTACATTTCAAAAGTACTTCATTGGCTGTGAAGCGCTTTTGGAAACCCTGAGGTCGTGAAAGGCGCGATATAAATGTGAGTTCTTTCTTCATTTCTCCTGATCATCTGCTTTAACTTCGGTTGTAACCTTGGAGAAATGGCACCAGTATCATAGAATCATAGAATGATACAGCACAGAAGGAGGCCATTGTGTCTGTGCCAGCTCTTTGAAAGAGCTCTCCAATTAATCCCACTCCCCTGCCCTTTCCTCGCAGCCCTGCAAATTTCTCCCCTTCAAGTATTTATCCAATTCCCTTTTGAAAGTTACTATTGAATCTGCTTCCACCGCCCTTTCAGGCAATGAATTCCAGATCACAACAACTCGCTGCGTAAAAAAATGTTTCCTCATGTCGCCTCTGGTTCTTTTGCCAATTACCATAAATCTGTGTCCTCTGGTTACTGACCCTTCTGCCACTGGAAACAGTTTCTCCTTATCTACTCTATCAAAACCCTTCATGATTTTGAATACCTCCCTTAGCCTTCTCTGCTCTAAGGAGATCAATCCCAGTCGCTGCACGTAAATGAAGTCCTGCATCACTGGTACCATTCTAGTAAATCTCCTCTGCAGCCTGTCCAAGGCCTTGATATCCTTCCTAAAGTGTAATGACCAGAATGAGCCACAATACTCCAGCTGAGGCCTAACCACTGTTTCATAAAGGTTTAGCAATAATTCCTTGCTTTTGTACTCTGTGCCTCTATTTAGAAAGTCAAGGATCCCGTATGCCTTTTCAACAGCCTTCTCAACTTGCCCTGCCACCTTCAAAGATTTCTGTACGGAAACCCCCAGGGCTCTCTGTTCCTGCACCCCCTTTAAAATTGTACCATTTAGTTTTATATTGCCTCTCCTCATTCTTCCTACCAAAATGAATCACTTCACAATTCTTTGCATTAAATTTCACCTGTCATATCTGTGCATATTTCACCAGTCTGTCTCTGTCCTCCTGAAGTCTGTTTCTATCCTCTTCACTCTTCACTACTTTTCCGAGTTTTGTGTAATCTACAAACTTTGAAATTATGCCCTGTATACCCAAATCCATGTCTTTAATATATATCAAAAAGAGCAGTGGTCCTAATACCGACCTCTGGGGGACACCGCTCTATACTTCCCTCCAGTCTGAAAAACAACCGTTCACCGCTACTCTCTGCTTTCTGTCCCTTAGCCAATTTTGTATCCATGCTGCCATTTTCCCTTTAATCCCATGGGCTTTAATTTTGCTAACAAGTTTATTATGTGCTACTTTATCAAAAGCCTTTTAAAAGTCCACGTACACAACATCAACCGCACTACCCTCATCAACCCTCTCCATTACTTCATCAAAGAACTCAATCAAGTTAGTCAAACACAATTTGCCTTAAACAAATCTGTGCTGGCTTTCATTTATTAACCTATATTTTTCCAAGTGGCAATTAATTTATCCGGGCTTATTGTTTCTAAAAGTTTCCCCTCCACCGATGTTAGACTGACTGGCCTGTGGTTACTGGGTTTATCCCTCTCCCCTTTTCTGAGCAGGGGTGTAACATTTGAAATCCTCCAGTCCTCTGGCACCACTCTCATATCCAAGGCTGATTGGAAGATTGTGGCCAGAGCCTCCTCAACTTCCAACCTTACTCCCCTCAGCAGCATAGGATGCATCCCATCTGGACCGGATGACTTTTCTACTTTTTAAATTCATTCATAGGATGTGGGCATTGCTGGCCAGGCCAGAATTTATTGCCCATCCCCGGTTGCCCTTGAGAAGATGGTGGTGAGCTGACTTCTTGAACCGCTGCAGTCCATGTGGTGAAGGTACTCCCACAGTACTGTTAGGGAAGTAGTCCCAGGATTTTGACCCAGTGACGATGAAGGAACGGCGATATATTTCCAAGTCAGGATGGTGTGTGACTTGGAGGGGAACTTGGAGGTGTTGGTGTTCCCATGTGCCTGCTGCCCTTGTCCTTCTAGGTGGAAGAGGTCGCGGGTTTGGGAGGTGCAGTCGAAGAAGCCTTGGCGAGTTGCTGCAGTGAATCTTGTAGATGGTACACACAGCAGCCACGGTACTCCGGTGGTGGAGGGAGTGAATGTTTAAAGTGGTGGATAGGGTGCCAATCAAGCGGTCTGCTTTGTCCTGGATGGTGTCGAGCTTCTTGAGTGTTGTTGGAGCTGCACTTATCCAAGCAAGTGGAGAGTATTCAATCACACGCCTGACTTGTGCCTTGTAGATGGTGGAAAGGCTTTGGGGAGTAAGGAGATGAGACACTCGCCACAGAATACCTAGCCTCTGGCCTGCTCTTGTTGCCACAATATTTATGTGGCTGGTCCAGTTATGTTTCTGGTCGATTGTTACCCCCAGGATGTTGATGGTGGGGGATTCGGTGATGGTAATGCCGTTGAATGTCATGGGGCAGTGGTTAGACTCTCGCTTGTTTAAGATAGTCATTGCCTGGCACTTGTGTGGTGCGAATGTTACCTGCCACTTATCAGCCCAAGCTTGAATGTCATCCAGGTCTTGCTGCATGTAGACATATCTGAGGAGTTGCGAATGGAACTGAACACTGTGCAATCATCAGCGAACATCCCCACTTCTGACCTTATGATGGAGAGAAGGTCCTTGATGAAGCAGCTGAAGATGGTTGGGCCTAGGACACTGCCCTGAGGAACTCCTGCCGCGAGGTCCTGGGGCTGAGATGATTGACCTCCAACAACCACAACCATCTTCCTTTGTGCTAGGTATGACTCCAGCCAGTGGAGAGCTTTCCCCCTGATTACCATTGACTTCAATTTTACTTGTGCTCCTTGATGCCACACTCGGTCAAATGTTGCCTTGATGTCAAGGGCAGTCACTCTCACCTCACCTCTGGAATTCAGCTCTTTTGCCCATGTTTGGACCAAAGCTGTAATGAGGTCTGGAGCCGAGTGGTCCTGGCGGAACCCAAACTAAGGGCTGGATTTTCTCAATGGGGAGCTTTTGGAGGTGGGACTCCCACTTGTCGGGTTTTAGTCCCGTCTCCATCGACTTGTGGCCAACCCACGCTATTTTCCCTTGATTGACCTTTTAACAAGCAGTTAATTGGCACTAATCCCCTTGCCACCTCGAGGAGATGGGACCCGGCGTGGGTCGGGTACCCGCCTCCTGGGAAGATGGCATGGAGGCGGGATGATGAGTACCCGCTCCCAGATTCTGCCATTTTCCTGGCAGTCCCGCCTCCTTACCCACCTCCCCAGGGCTGGCAAAATCGCCCCCTAAGCATTGGTGAGAAAGTGCCGCTTGCTAGCACTGTCGATGACACCTTCCATCACTTGATGATGATTGAGAGTAGACTGATAGGGCGGTAATTGGCCGGGTTGGATTTGTCCTGCTTTTTGTGGACAGGACATACCTGGGCAGTTTTCCACATTGTTGGGTAGATGCCAGTGTTATAGTTGTACTGGAACAGCTTGGCGAGAGGCACGGCTAGTTGTGGAGCACAAGTCTTCATCACGACAGCCAGGATGTTGTCGGGGCCCATAGACTTTGCTGTATCCAGTGCGCTCAGCCGTTTCTTGATATCATGTGGAGTGAATCGAATTGGCTGAAGACTGACTTCTGTGGTGGTGGGGACCTTAGGAGGAGGCAGAGATGGATTATCCACTCGGCACTTCTGGCTGAAGATGGTTGCAAACGCTTCAGCCTTGTCTTTTGCACTCACGTGCTGGGCTGCACCATCATTGAGGATGGGGATATTCATGGAGCCTCCTCCCCCCGTTAGTTGTTTAATGGTCCACCACCATTTCATGACTAGATGTGGCAGGACTTGATATGATCCGTTGATTGTAGGATCGCTTAGCCCAGTCTATAGCATGCTGCTTCTGCTTTTTTAGCATGCATGTAGTCCTATGTTGCAGCTTCTCCAGGTTGGCACCTCATTTTTAGGTATGCCTAGTGCTGCTCTTGGCTTGCTCTTCTGCACTACTCATTGAACCAGGGTTGGTTGACTGGCTTGATGGTAATTATAGAGTGAGGGATATGCCGGACCATGAGGTTACAGATTGTGGTGGAATACAATTCTGCTGCTGCTGATGGTCCACAGCGCCTCATGGATGCCCAGTTTTGAGCTGCTAGATATGTTCTGAATCTATCCCATTTAGCACGGTGGTAGTGCCACACAACACAATGGAGGGTGTCCTCAGTGTGAAGACGGACCTCGTCTCCTCAAGGATCTGTGCGGTGGTCACTCCTACCCATACTGTCATGGACAGATGCATCTGCGACAGGTAGATTGGTGAGGACGAGGTCAAGTAGGTTTTCCCTCACCACCTGCTGCCGGCTCAGACTGGCAGCTATGCCCTTCAGGACTCGGCCAGTAGCCAATCTTGGTGATGGACATTGATGTCCCCCACCCAGAATACATTCTGTGCCCTTTGCTACCTTCAAGTGGAGTTCAAATTCATCAGCTGAGGGAGGGTGGTAGGTGGTAATCAGGTTTCCTTGCCGATGCTTGAACCTAAAGCCTTTGTCATGGAGACAATGTTCAGGACTCCCAGAGTCACTCCCTCCCGACTGTATACCACTGTGCTGCCACTGGTGGACTTCAATATGGACCCCTGGTGGGTCTGTACTGCTGGTGGGACAGGACATACCCAGGGATGGTGATGGATGAGTCTGGAACATTGGCTGAAGGTTATGATTCAAGCTGCTAGATCTGTTCGGAATCTACCCCAATGATTCTGTCAGGCTGTCGCTTGACTAGTCTGTGGGACAGCACTCCCAACTTTGGCACAAGTCCCCAGATGTTAGTGAGGAGGACTTTGCAGGGTCAACTGGGCTGGGTGTGCCATTTTCATGTCTGAAGCCGGTGCCTCGGTCTGTCCGGTCTAGTGGCTTGCTCGACCATTTCAGAGGGCAGCTAAGAGTCAACCACATTGCTGTCGGTCTGGAGTCACATATAGGTAAAGATGGCAGATTTCCTTCTTAAAGGACATTAGAGAACCAGATGGGTTTTTACAACAATCCGGTCGTTTCATGATCACCATTACTGATACTAGCTTTTTTTATTCCAGATTTATTTAGTTAATTGAATTTAAATTCCCCAGCTGCCATGGTGGGATTTGAACTCACATCTCTGGATCATTAGTCCAGGCCTCTGGATTACTAGTTCAGTAACATAACCACTATGCTACCATACCCAGTAGGTGCCGCCAGCCTTTTAAGTACCTACTCTTTATCTATTTTTATCCTACCGAATTTCTCTGCTGCCTCCTTCTTTACTTTGCCATTGGCAGCACCCTCTTCTTTAGTGAAGACAGATGCAAAATTCACGATGTATTTTCCTCATTAAAATGTGTAGCTATGAGCACAAGAAGATCAGGAACTATAAATATCACTTTATAGCACTTTGCATGGATGGCTTGTGCCTTCCTGTTTTATGTGTTTAACGGTAGCAGTGCAGCAGAGAATAAGGTCAAAGCAGGTAAAAAATTTAAATTAGAACAATATATCATGGAACCAACCAGGGAACAGGTTATTTTAGATCTGTTAATGTGTAATGAGACAGCGATAATTAGCAATCTCATAGTAAAGGATCCTCTGGGGCAGAGTGATCATAATATGATAGAATTTCTCATTAATTTTGAGAGTGACTCGCCTAAGTCCGAAACTAGAGTCTTCAACTTAAATAAAGCCAATTACATAGGTATGTGGGGCGAGTTGGCTATGGTAGATTGGAAAAATAGATTAAAAGGTATGGCGGTAGATAAGCAGTGGCTAGCATTTAAAGAAATATTTCATAATTCTCAACAAAAATACATTCCATTGAGAAACAAAAACTCCACGGGAAAAGTGATCCAACCGTGGCTAACTAAAGAAGTTAAGGGTAGTATTAGATTGAACGAAGAAGCTTATAATGTTGCAAAGAATAATAATAAGCCTGAGGATTGGGAAAGTTTCAGAAACCAGCAAAGGTTGACCAAAAAATTGATAAAAAGGGAAAAAATAGAATGAGAGAAAACTAGCAAGAAATATAAAAGCAGTTTGTAAGAGATCAGTCATCAGGAAAATGCCGGTATCCATTGTTAAGGAAGTGGTATCAGGGCACTTAGAAAATCATAACATGATTAGGCAGAGTCAACATGGTTTTATGAAAGGGAAATTGTGTTTGACAAATTTATTAGAGTTTTTTGAGGATGTAACTAGCAGGATAGATAAAGGGGAACCAGTGGATGTAATATATTTGGATTTCCAAAAGGCATTCGATAAGGTGCCACATAAAAGGTTATTACACAAGATTAGGGCTCATGGGGTTGGGGGTAATATAATAGCATGGATAGAGGATTGGTTAACGGACAGAAAACAGAGAGTAGGGATAAACGGATTTTTTCAGGTTGGCAGGCTGTAACTTAGTGGGGTGCCGCAAGGATCAGTGTTGGAGCCTCAGCTATTTACAATCTATATTAATGACCTAGATGAAGGGACCGAGTGTAATGTATCCAAGTTTGCTGATACAAAGCTAGGTGGGACAGTAAGCTGTGAGGAGAACACAGAGTCTGCAAAGGGACATAGATAGACTAAGTGAGTAGGCGATAAGGTGGCGGATAGAGTACAATGTAGGGAAATGTGAGGTTATTCACTTTGGTATGAAGAATAGAAAAACAGAATATTTTTTAAATGGTGAGAAACTTTCAAATGTTGGTGTTCAGAGAGATTTGGGTCTTCTCGTGCAAGAAAGCTAGCATGCAGGTACAGCAAGCAATAAGGAAGGCAAATGGCATGTTGGCCTTCATTGCAAGGGGGCTGGAGTATAAGAGTAAAGAAGTCTTGCTGCAATTGTACAGGGCCTTGGTGAGACCACACCTGGAATACTGTGCACAGTTTTGGTCTCCTTATCTAAGGAAGGATATACTTGCCTTGGAGGCGGTGCAACAAAGGTTCACTAGATTGATTCCTGGGATGAGAGGGCTGTCCTATGATGAGAGATTGTGTGGAATGGGCCTGTACTCTCTGGAGTTTAGAAGAATGAGAGGTGATCTCATTGAAACATACATGATTCTGAAGGGGATTGACAGGGTAGATGCTGAGAGGTTGTTTCCCCTGGCTGGAGTGTCTAGAACTAGGGGGCATAGTCTCAGGATAAGGGGTAGGCCATTTAAGACTGAGATGAGGAGGAATTTCTTCACTTAGAGGGTTGTGAATCTTTGGAATTCTCTGCCCCAGAGGGCTATGAATGCTGAGTCTCTTAGTATATTCAAGGCTGAGATAGGTAGATTATTGGACTCTTGGGGAATCAAGGGATAAGGAGATCGGGCGGGAAAGTGGAGTTGAGGTCGATGATCAGCCATGATCTTATTGAATGGCAGAGCAGGCTCCAGGGGCTGTATGGCCTATTCCTGCTCTTATTTCTTATGTTCTGCCAACTTTCTAACTTTTATTGTCTTCACCGGGGCCAAAGAATGGGATCTGTTGGTGAGCGGGAAAAAATGAAACAGAAATAGCAGCAAGAATGCAGCGTAAGTCGTGAAATGGTGCAAGGAATTACAACACAAGACTGTGTGGCAATCTCTCAAGCTGTTTTTCCAGTTACTGTTCAAGGTCACATGGTGTGTGCTGGGAGACACGATTTAATAGCCGTGCTGAATCCGTTTTTCCGCTTCCTATTACCATTACTAAATTTATTCTGTTTAAAAATTGTAAGGCTACACATTCATTACAATTTCAGATTAACTGTGCAGTGTTTCAGTGTCCCACTGTAGGGATGTTAAAGAAGCAACATTGATACAATTCACTGGAGAGAAACATGTTTTTTTAAATAGCTCCTTTCATTCGTGAATGCGTTGAAGTTAGAATATAATCAATCATTCCCTCTTTTTTGTTTGTGTTTCACATTATTATGCTTATGTGGTGATCTGAATACAGACATACAAAAATGGACAGGGTGCAGTAGTGTAGCGATTATGTTACTGGACTTTTCAACCAGAGAGTATGAGTTCGAGAATTTGAATTCAGTTTTTTTTTAAAATCTGGCATTTAAAAGCTCGTCTCAGCAATGTTCCCTCTAAATTGTCTTTGTTGTGCGCGACCTGTTTATTTCAATGTGTGGTCCCTTTAAATTTCTACACATGCGCAGTATTTCAAATCGAAAAGCTGGTGAGCGGCCTGCGCGGGACCTTGCAGATTATTGCACGGCCGCGCACACACGCAGCTTAGAGGGACACATTGGGGTAGAAATTAGGTCGCGCCCCATTTGGGGCGCAAATATCGTCCGGACGCAAATATTAGCGCCTGGCGCTAATTATCGGCACTGACTGGAAACTTCACTTTTACCGCCCCGGGAGGTGAGTGGAGCGCTAAAGCAGGCGCTGCACACCTGTCTTAAGGCGCAAAGGCCAAGGAGTGAGGCGCTACCTCAGAGCGCTGGCGAAGCTCATGTAATGTCAGTCAGCAATGGAACACACACACAATGGCACGGGCCAGTTCTTAAAGGGGATGGTTAATCTTGCTTTCCATCCACATCCTGTTCATTGCAGCCTTGAATCTCGGCCTGGAGAGACTTGCACATCAAATGTGCTGGAAAGAACAATGGAGGGTACCAGGCAAAGAGCTCAGAGTGCAGCTCCCACAGTCTCTGCTAAATCGATACAAGGAATGGCAAATCAAAATGAACCTGCAAAGTGCTGCTCAGTACCCAAAACTCCTTCACACAACGTTGAATCTCTCCAGAAGTCTCTCCCTCTCTCTCTCAGAATGCGTAGTTCAAAAATGCCACCAACAATAAAAGACAGGAAGAGGCCCCCTTTAAATAGCGCCCCCCCCCCCCAGCCCCACAGCGATTGATAGCGTTCCAGTCTTCTGGTCGTTGGAAGCGCCAGGCGGTAAGGCAGGGGGCGCCACTCAATTTCCGCTCCGGGGCGCCACAAGGGCGTTGCACCATGGAATGACGTCACAATCTGCGCGCGCAGGTGGTCGCAGCGGTAAGTTTTAGCGCCGCCGCACAATCTCAAGTTAAGTTCTCGAGTGGCGCAAACATCGCTGCGCCCGGGCGTTAGCGGCTTTGCGCCCCATTAGCGCCCTCTTAAGGCGCTAACGGGAGGCGCAACCAACTGAATTTTTACCCCATTGGGTCTCAGTAAAAGTGACCTTGAAGCTTGCCGTAAAAAACCCAACTGGTTCACTAATGTCCTTTAGGGCAGCAAACCTGCTGTCCTTACCCGGTCTGGCCTACATGTGACTCCAGTCCCACAGCAACGTGGTTGACTCTTTGACCAGAAACTTAACTAGACCAGCCACATAAATACTCTCTCTCTCTTAGGCAGCCCCTCAGAACTGAGGATGACTTCCTTCCACGTTAAAAATGAGTTCTCAGGTGACTGATGAGTCCAATGCGGGACCTACAGTCTCTGTCACAGGTGGGGCAGAGGTGATTGAAGGGGCGGGTGGGTGGGGTGGCGTGGTCAAAGCTTCGATGCTGGGGATGTTGGCCTGAGCGAGAACACTGACGTTGGTGCTCCTATCCTGCCAATGGATTTGCAGGATCTCACAAAGGCCTTCGACACTGTCAGCCGTGAGGGATTATGGAGTGTCCTCCTCAAATTCGGCTGCCCTCAAAAGTTTGTCACCATCCTCCGCCTGCTTCATGACGACATGCAAGCCGTGATCCTGACCAATGGATCCACCACAGACCCAATTCACGTATGGACAGGGGTCAAGCAAAGCTGTGTCATCGCACCAACGCTCTTCTCGATCTTCCTTGCTGCGATTCTCCATCTCACCCTCAGTAAGCTCCCCGCTGGAGTGGAGCTAATTTACAGAACAAACGGAAAACTGTTCAACCTCCGTCGCCTCCAGTCCAGATCCAAAGTCGTCCCATCCTCTGTCGTCGAATTACAGTATGCAGACGACACTTGAGGCTGCACTCACTTGGAGGTCGAACTCCAAACCATCATCAACACCTTCAACGAAGTGTACGAGAGCATGGGCCTTACACTAAACATCCGTAAGACAAAGGTCCTCTACCAACCTGCCCCCGCCCGATTATCAAAATCCCATTATACACCAGCCCGTTATACACCCCGCCCGTTATACACCAGCCCGTTATACACCCTGCACATTATACACACGCCCGTTCTACATGCGCCCGTTATACACCCCGCCCATTATACACACGCCCGTTCTACATGCGCCCGTTATACACCCTGCCCGTTATACACATGCCCGTTCTACATGCGCCCGTTATACACCCCGGCCATTATACACCCCGCCCATCATACACCCGCCCATTATACACCCGCCCATTATACACCCCTCCCATTATACACCCCGCCCATCATACACCCGCCCATTATACACCCACCCATTATACACCCCTCCCATTATACACCCTGCCCGTTATACACAAGCCCGTTCTACACCCACCCATTATACACCCTGCCCGTTATACACCCCGGCCGTTATACACCCCTCCCATTAAACACCCGCCTGTTATATACCCGCCCGTTACACATCCCGCCCATTTTACACCCCTCCCATTAAACACCCGCCTGTTATACACCCGCCCATTATACACCCCGCCCGTTACACATCCCGCCCATTTTACACCCCTCCCATTAAACACCCGCCTGTTATACACCCGCCCATTATACACCCCGCCCGTTACACATCCCGCCCATTATACACCTCGCCTGTTATACAACTCGCCCGTTGCACACGTGCCCGTTATGCACCCCGCCTGTTACACGACCGTTATACGCCTCACCCATTATACAACCTGCCTGTTATACACCCACCCGTTCTACACCCGCCCGTAATACACCCGCCCATTCTACACCCCTTCCGATTTACATTCGCCGTTATACACCCGCCTGTTCTACACCCGCCCGTAATACACCCCGCCTGTTATACACCCCTTCCGATTTACATTCGCCATTATACACCCGCCTGTTTTACACCCGCCAGTTATACACCCGCCCATTATATAACCGCCCGTTATACACCCGCCCGTTATACACCCGCCCGTTATACACCCGCCCGTTATACACCCCGCCCGTTATACACCCGCCCGTTATACACCCCGCCCGTTATACACCCGCCCATTATACACCCCGCCTGTTATGAACCCGCCCCTTATAAACCCCTCCCATTAAACACCCGCCTGTTATATGGCTGCCCGTTATAGACCCCTCCCGTTACACATCCCGCCCGTTTACACCCCGCCTGTTATAAACCCGCCCGTTATACACCCGCCTGTTATTCACACCGCCCGTTATACATCCCGCCCATTATACACCCACCTATTATACACCCCGCCCATAATACACCCGCCCGTTATACACCCGCCAATTATACACCCGCCTCTTATACACGCGCCTCTTATAAATCCAGCCTGTTATACACCCGCCCGTTATACACCCGCCCGTTATACACCCAGACCATTATACACCCACCCGTTATACACCCGCCCGTTATACACCCGCCCGTTATACACCCACCCGTTATACACCCAGCCCATTATACACCCGCCCATTATACACCCACCCGTTATACACCCAGCCCATTATACACCCGCCCGTTATACATGCGCCTGTTATACACCCAGCCCGTTATACACCCGCCCGTTATACACCCGCCCGTTATACACCCGCCCGTTATACATGCATCTGTTATACACCCAGCCCGTTATACACCAACCCGTTATACACCCGCCCGTTATACACCCGCCCGTTATAAATGCGCCTGTTATACACCCGCCCGTTGTACATCCCGCCCGTTTTACACCCACCCTTTTACACCCGCCAGTTATATACCTGCCCGTTAAACAACTGCCCGTTATAGACATGCCTGTTATACATCCCGCCTGTTATACACCCACCCGTTATACACATGCCCATTATTAACCCCGCCCGTTATACACACACCTTTTATACACCCGGCCGTTATACATCAGCCCGTTATACACCCGCCCGTTATACACCCGCCCGATATACACCCCGCCCGTTATACACCCGCCCATTATACACCCGCCCGATATACACCCCGCCCGTTATACACCCCGCCCATTATACACCCGCCCGTTATACACCCGCCCATTATACACCCGCACGTTATACTGCCGCCCGTTATACACCCGCCCATTATACACACGCCCATTATACACCTCGCCCGTTATACACCCGCCCATTTTACACCCGCCCGTTATAAACCCGCCTATTATACACACGCCCGTTATACACCCGCCCGTTATACACACGCCCATTTTACACCCGCCCGTTATACTGCCGCCCGTTATACACCCGCCCGATATACACCCCACCCATTATACACCCGCCCGATATACACCCGCACGTTATACACCCGCCGATTATACTGCCGCCCGTTATACACCTGCCCGTTATACACCCGCCCGTTATACACCCGCCCGTTATTCACCACGCCCGTTATACACCCGCCCGTTATACATTCCGCCCGTTATACACCACGCCCGTTATACACCACGCCCGTTATACATTCCGCCCATTATACACCCGCCCGTTATACTCCCCGCCCATTATACACCCCGCCCGTTACACACCCGCCAGTTTTACACAAGCCCGTTATACACCCGCCCGTTTTACACAAGCCCGTTATACACCCGCCCGTTATACACCCGCCCGTTATACACCCGCCCGTTATACATCCCGCCCGTTATACACCCCGCCCGTTATACACCCGCCCGTTATACATCCCGCCCGTTATACACCCCGCCCGTTATACACCCGCCCGTTATACACCCCGCCCGTTATACACCCCGCCCGTTATACACCCGCCCGTTTTACACAAGCCCGTTATACACCCGCCCGTTATACACCCGCCCGTTATACACCCGCCCGTTATACATCCCGCCCGTTATACACCCCGCCCGTTATACACCCGCCCGTTATACACCTGCCCGTTATACACCCCGCCCGTTATACACCCGCCCGTTATACACCCCGCCCGTTATACACCCCGCCCGTTATACACCCGCCCGTTATACATCCCGCCCGTTATACACCCCGCCCGTTATTCACCTGCCCGTTATACACCTGCCCGTTATACACCCGCCCGTTATACACCCCGCCCGTTATACACCCCGCCCGTTATACACCCCGCCCGTTATTCACCTGCCCGTTATACACCCCGCCCGTTATACACCCGCCCGTTATACACCCCGCCCGTTATACACCCCGCCCGTTATACACCCGCCCGTTATACACCCGCCCGTTATACACCCCGCCCGTTATACACCCGCCCGTTATACACCCCGCCCGTTATTCAACTGCCCGTTATACACCCCGCCCGTTATACACCTGCCCGTTATACATCCCGCCCGTTATACACCTGCCCGTTATACACCCCGCCCGTTATACACCTGCCCGTTATACACCCCGCCCATTATACACCCGCCCGTTATACTCCTGCCCGTTATACACCCCGCCCATTACACACCCGCCCGTTATACACCCGCCCGTTATACTCCTGCCCATTATACATCCCGCCCGTTATACATCCCGCCCGTTATACACCCCGCCCGTTATACACCCCGCCCGTTATACACCCGCCCGTTATACTCCTGCCCGTTATACACCCCGCCCATTATACACCCGCCCGTTAAACACCCGCCCGTTATACACCCTGCACATTATACACACGCCCGTTCTACATGCGCCCGTTATACACCCCGCCCATTATACACACGCCCGTTCTACATGCGCCCATTATACACCCTGCCCGTTATACACACGCCCGTTCTACATGCGCCCGTTATACACCCCGCCCATTATACACCCCGCCCATCATACACCCGCCCATTATACACCCGACTATTATACACCCCTCCCATTATACACCCCGCCCATCATACACCCGCCCATTATACACCCGCCCATTATACACCCCTCCCATTATACACCCTGCCCGTTATACACAAGCCCGTTCTACACCCACCCATTATACACCCTGCCCGTTATACACCCCGGCCGTTATACACCCCTCCCATTAAACATCCGCCTGTTATACACCCACCCGTTACACATCCCGCCCATTTTACACCCCTCCCATTAAACACCCGCCTGTTATACACCCGCCAATTATACACCCCGCCCGTTACACATCCCACCCATTTTACACCCCTCCCATTAAACACCCGCCTGTTATACACCCGCCCATTATACACCCCGCCCGTTACACATCCCGCCCATTATACACCTCGCCTGTTATACAACTCGCCCGTTGCGCACGTGCCCGTTATACACCCCGCCTGTTACACAACCGTTATACGCCTCACCCATTATACAACCTGCCTGTTATACACCCACCCGTTCTACACCCGCCCGTAATACACCCGCCCGTTCTACACCCCTTCCGATTTACATTCGCCGTTATACACCCGCCTGTTCTACACCCGCCCGTAATACACCCCGCCTGTTATACACCCCTTCCGATTTACATTCGCCATTATACACCCGCCTGTTTTACACCCGCCAGTTATACACCCGCCCATTATATAACCGCCCGTTATACACCCGCCCGTTATACACCCGCCCGTTATACACCCCGCCCATTATACACCCGCCCATTATACACCCCGCCCGTTATACAACCGCCCGTTATACACCCGCCCGTTATACACCCGCCCGTTATACACCCCGCCCATTATACACCCGCCCATTATACACCCCGCCCGTTATACACCCGCCCATTATACACCCCGCCTGTTATGAACCCACCCCTTATAAACCCCTCCCATTAAACACCCGCTTGTTATATGGCTGCCCGTTATAGACCCCTCCCGTTACACATCCCACCCGTTTACACCCCGCCTGTTATAAACCCGCCCGTTATACACCCGCCTGTTATACACACCGCCCGTTATACATACCGCCCATTATACACCCGCCTATTATACATCCCGCCCATAATACACCCGCCCGTTATACACCCGCCCATTATACACCCGCCTCTTATACACGCGCCTCTTATACACCCAGCCCGTTATACACACGCCCGTTATACACCCAGCCCGTTATACACCCGCCCGTTATACACCCGCCCGTTATACACCCAGCCCATTATACACCCGCCCGTTATGCATGCGCCTGTTATACACCCAGCCCATTATACACCCGCCCGTTATACACCCGCCCGTTATACACCCGCCCGTTATACATGCGCCTGTTATACACCCAGCCCGTTATACACCCGCCCATTATACACCCGCCCGTTATACACCCGCCCGTTATACTTGCGCCTGTGATACACCCAGCCCATTATACACCCGCCCGTTATACATGCGCCTGTTATACACCCAGCCCGTTATACACCCGCCCATTATACACCCGCCCGTTATACACCCGCCCGTTATACATGCGCCTGTTATACACCCAGCCCATTATACACCCGCCCGTTATACATGCGCCTGTTATACACCCCTCCCATTATACACCCTGCCCGTTATACATGCGCCTGTTATACACCCAGCCCGTTATACGCACGCCCGTTCTACACCCACCCATTATACACCCTGCCCGTTATACACCCCGGCCGTTATACACCCCTCCCATTAAACACCCGCCTGTTATATACCCGCCCGTTACACATCCCCGCCCATTTTACACCCCTCCCATTAAACACCCGCCCATTATACACCCCGCCCATTATACACCTCGCCTGTTATACAACTCGCCCGTTGCACACGTGCCCGTTATACACCCGCCCATTATACACCCGCCTATTATACACCCCGCCCATAATACACCCGCCCGTTATATACCCGCCCATTATACACCCGCCTCTTATACACGCGCCTCTTACATACCCAGCCTGTTATACACCGCCCGTTATACACCCGCCCGTTATACACCCAGCCCATTATACACCCACCCGTTATACACCCGCCCGTTATACACCCAGCCCGTTATACACCAGCCCGTTATACACCCGCCCGTTATACACCCGCCCGTTATACACCCGCCCGTTATACACCCAGCCCGTTATACACCCGCCCGTTATACACCCAGCCCATTATACACCCGCCCGTTATACACCCACCCGTTATACACCCAGCCCATTATACACCCGCCCATTATACATGCGCCTGTTATACACCCAGCCCGTTATACACCCGCCCGTTATACACCCGCCCGTTATACACCCGCCCGTTATACATGCATCTGTTATACACCCAGCCCGTTATACACCAACCCGTTATACACCCGCCCGTTATACACCCGCCCGTTATAAATGCGCCTGTTATACACCCAGCCCGTTATACACCCGCCCGTTATACACCCGCCCGTTGTACATCCCGCCCGTTTTACACCCACCCTTTTACACCCGCCAGTTATATACCCGCCCGTTAAACAACTGCCCGTTATAGACACGCCTGTTATACATCCCGCCTGTTATACACCCACCCGTTATACACATGCCCATTATTAACCCCGCCCGTTATACACATACCTTTTATACACCCGGCCGTTAAACACCAGCCCGTTATACGCCCGCCCGTTATACACCCGCCCGTTATACACCCGCCCGATATACACCCCGCCCGTTATACACCCGCCCATTATACACCCGCCCGTTATACACCCGCCCATTATACACCCGCCCGATATACACCCCGCCCGTTATACACCCGCCCATTATACACACGCCCATTATACACCTCGCCCGTTATACACCCGCCCATTTTACACCCGCCCGTTATAAACCCGCCCATTATACACACGCCCGTTATACACCCGCCCGTTATACACACGCCCATTAAACACACGCCCGTTATACACACGCCCGTTATACACCTCGCCCGTTATACACCCGCCCATTTTACACCCGCCCGTTATACTGCCGCCTGTTATACACCCGCCCGATATACACCCCACCCATTATTCACCCGGCCATTATACACCCGCCGATTATACTGCCGCCCGTTATACACCCGCCCGTTATACACCCGCCGTTATACACACCCGCCCGTTATTCACCACGCCCGTTATACACCCGCCCTTTATACACCCGCCCGTTATTCACCACGCCCGTTATACACCCGCCCGTTTTACACAAGCCCGTTATACACCCGCCCGTTATACATCCCGCCCGTTATACACCCGCCCGTTATACATCCCGCCCGTTATACACCACGCCCGTTATACACCCGCCCGTTATACACCCGCCCGTTATTCACCACGCCCGTTATACACCCGCCCGTTATACATCCCGCCCGTTATACACCACGCCCGTTATACACCACGCCCGTTATACATTCCGCCCATTATACACCACGCCCGTTATACACCCGCCCGTTATACATCCCGCCCGTTATACATCCCGCCCGTTATACACCACGCCCGTTACACACCCGCCAGTTTTACACAAGCCCGTTATACACCCGCCCGTTTTACACAAGCCCGTTATACACCCGCCCGTTATACACCCCGCTCGTTATACACCCCGCCCGTTATACACCCGCCCGTTATACACCCCGCCCATTATACACCCGCCCGTTATTCACCTGCCCGTTATACACCTGCCCGTTATTCACCTGCCCGTTATACACCTGCCCGTTATACACCTGCCCGTTATTCACCTGCCCGTTATTCACCTGCCCGTTATACACCTGCCCGTTATACACCCCGCCCGTTGTACACCCGCCCGTTATTCACCTGTCCGTTATACACCCCGCCCGTTATTCACCTGCCCGTTATTCACCTGTCCGTTATACACCCGCCCGTTATACACCCACCCATTATACACCCGCCCGTTATGCTCCTGCCCGTTATACACCCCGCCCATTATACACCCGCCCGTTATACTCCTGCCCGTTATTCACCCCGCCCATTATACACGCGCCCGTTATACTCCTGCCCATTATACATCCCGCCCGTTATACACCCCGCCCGTTATACACCCCGCCCGTTATACACCCCGCCCGTTATACTCCTGCCCATTATACACCCGCCCATTATACACCCGCCCATTATACACCCCGCCCGTTATACACCCGCCCGTTATACACCCCGCCCGTTATACACCCGCCCATTATACACCCGCCCGTTATACACCCGCCCGTTATACACCCGCCCGTTATACACCCGCCCGTTATACACCCGCCCGTTATACACCCGCCCATTAGACACCCGCCCGTTATACACCCCACCCTTTATACACCCGCCCGTTATACACCCGCCCGTTATACACCCCGCCCGTTATACACCCGCCTGTTATACACCCCGCCCGTTATACACCCGCCCATTATACACCCGCCTGTTATACACCCCGCCCGTTATACACCCGCCCATTATACACCCGCCCGTTATACACCCCGCCCGTTATACACCCCGCCCGTTATACACCCCGCCCGTTATACATCCCGCCCGTTATACACCCGCCCGTTATACACCCCGCCCGTTATACACCCGCCCGTTATGCATCCCGCCCGTTATACAACACGCCCGTTATACACCACGCCAGTTATACACCCGCCCGTTATACATCCCGCCCGTTATACACCATGCCCGTTATACACCCGCCCGTTTTACACAAGCCCGTTATACACCCGCCCGTTATACACCACGCCCGTTATACACCACGCCCGTTATACACCCGCCCGTTATACATCCCGCTCGTTATACACCCGCCCGTTATACACCCGCCCGTTTTACACAAGCCCGTTATACACCCGCCCGTTTTACACAAGCCCGTTATACACCCCGCTCGTTATACACCCCGCCCGTTATACACCCGCCCGTTATACACCCGCCCGTTATACATCCGCTCATTATACACCCGCCCGTTATACACCCGCCCGTTTTACACAAGCCCGTTATACACCCGCCCGTTATACACCTGCCCATTACACACCCGCCCATTATACACCTCGCCCCTTATACGCCCCGCCCGTTATACACCGGCCCGTTATACACCTGCCCGTTATGCACCCGCCCGTTATATACCAGCCCGTTATACACCCGCCCGTTATATATCCCGCCCGTTTTACACCCGCCCGTTATACACCCGCCCGTTTTACACAAGCCCGTTATACACCCACCCATTATACACCCGCCCGTTATACACCCCGCCCGTTATACACCCCGCCCATTATACACCCACCCATTATACACCCGCCCGTTATACACCCCGCCCGTTATACACCCCGCCCATTATACACCCACCCATTATACACCCGCCCGTTATACACCCCGCCCGTTATACACCCCGCCCATTATACACCCACCCATTATACACCTCGCCCGTTATACGCCCCGCCCGTTATACACCCGCCCGTTATACAGCCGCCCGTTATACACCCGCCCGTTATACACCCGCCCGTTATAGACCCCGCCCCTTATACACCCGCCCGTTATACACCCGCCCATTATACACCCGCCCATTATACACCCGCCCATTATACACCCGCCAGTTATACACCCCGCCCGTTATACACCCGCCCATTATACACCCGCCCGTTATACACGCACCCATTATACACCCGCCTGTTATACACCCGCCAGTTATACACCCCGCCCCTTATACACCCGCCCGTTATACACCCGCCCGTTATACACGCACCCATTATACACCCGCCTGTTATACACCCGCCCGTTATACACCCGCCCGTTATATACCCTGCTGTTATACACCCGCCCGTTATACACCCTGCCGTTATACACCCGCCCATTATATACCCACCCGTTATACACCTGCCCGTTATACACCGGCCCGTTATACACCCCGCCCGTTATACACCCATCCGTTATACACCCGCCCGTTATACACCCCGCCCATTATACACCCCGCCCGTTATACACCCGCCCGTTACAGACCCGCCCGTTATACACCCGTCCGTTAGACACCCGCCCGTTATACACCCCACCCATTAACACCTGCCCGTTATACACCCGCCCGTTATACACCCGCCCGTTATACACCCAGCCCGTTATACACCCAGCCCGTTATACACCCCGCCCGTTATACACCCGCTCATTAAACACCCCGCCCATTATACACCCGCTCATTAAACACCCCGCCCGTTATACACCCGCTCATTAAACACCCCGCCCGTTATACACCCGCTCATTAAACACCTCGCCCGTTATACACTCCACCCATTATACACCCGCCCGTTATTCACCACGCCCGTTATACTGCCGCCCGTTATACACCCGCCCGATATACACCCCACCCATTATACACCCGCCCATTATACACCCGCCCATTATACACCCGCCCGTTATACTGCCGCCCGTTATACACCCGCCCGTTATACACCCGCCCGTTATACACCCGCCCATTATACACCCGCCCGTTATACACCCGCCCGTTATACTCCCCGCCTGTTATACACCCGCCCCTTATACACCCGCCTGTTATACACCCGCCCGTTATACACCCGCCCATTATACACCCCCATTCTACACCCGCCCATTATACACCCGCCCGTTATACACCCGCCCGTTATACACCACGCCGTTATACACCCGCCCGTTATACATCCCGCCCATTATACACCCGCCCGTTATACATCCCGCCCGTTATACACCATGCCCGTTATACACCCGCCCGTTTTACACAAGCCCGTTATACACCCGCCCGTTATACATCCCGCCCGTTATACACCACGCCCGTTATACACCACGCCCGTTATACACCCGCCCGTTATACATCCCGCCCGTTATACACCACGCCAGTTATACACCCGCCCGTTTTACACAAGCCCGTTATACATCCGCCCGTCTTACACAAGCCCGTTATACACCCGCCCGTTATACACCCCGCTCGTTATACACCCCGCCCGTTATACACCCGCCCGTTATACACCCCGCCCGTTATACATCCGCTCATTATACACCCGCCCGTTATACACCCGCCCGTTATACACCCGCCCGTTATACACCCGCCCGTTATACACCCCGCTCGTTATACACCCCGCCCGTTATACACCCCACCCGTTATACACCCGCCCGTTATACACCCCACCCGTTATACATCCCGCCCGTTACACACAACGCCCGTTATACACCCGCCCGTTTTACACAAGCCCGTTATACACCCCGCCCGTTATACACCCGCCCGTTATACACCCGCCCGTTTTACACCCGCCTGGTTACACTCCGCCCATTACACACCCGCCCATTATACACCTCTCCACTTATACGCCCCGCCCGTTATACACCCACCCGTTATATACCCGCCCGTTATACACCCGCCCGTTATACTCCAGCCCGTTATATATCCCGCCCGTTTTACACAAGCCCATTATACACCCGCCCGTTATACTCCCCGCCCGTTATACACCCGCCCGTTATACACCCGCCCGTTATACACCCGCCCGTTATACACCCACCCGTTTTACACAAGCCCGTTATACACCCGCCCGTTATACTCCCCGCCCGTTATACACCCGCCCGTTATACACCCGCCCGTTATACACCCGCCCGTTATACTCCCCGCCCGTTATACACCTCGCCCGTTATACGCCCCGCCCATTATACACCCGCCCGTTATACACCTCGCCCGTTATACGCCCCGCCTGTTATACACCCGCCCGTTATACACCCCGCCCGTTATAGACCCCGCCCCTTATACACCCGCCCGTTATACACCCGCCCATTATACACCCCATTATACACCCACCCATTATACACCCGCCTGTTATACACCTGCCCGTTATACACCCCGCCCGTTTTACACCCCGCCCGTTATATACCCGCCAGTTATACACCTGCCCGTTATACACCCGCCCGTTATACACGCCCCCGTTAAACACCCGCCCGTTACATACCCTGCTGTTATACACCCGCGCGTTATACACCCTGCCGTTATACACCCGCCCATTATACACCCCCATTATACACCCACCCGTTATACACCTGCCCGTTATACACCCGCCCGTTATACACCCCGCCCGTTTATACACCCGTCCGTTATACACCCGCCCGTTATACACCCGTCCGTTAGACACCGCCCATTATACACCCCGCCCATTAACACCCGCCCGTTATACACCCGCCTGTTATACACCCGCCCGTTATACACCCAGCCCGTTATACACCCAGACCGTTATACACCCGCCCGTTATACACCCGCTCATTAAACACCCCGCCCGTTATACACCCGCTCATTAAACACCCCGCCCGTTATACACCCGCTCATTAAACACCCCGCCCGTTATACACTCCACCCATTAAACACTCCACCCATTATACACCCGCCAATTATACACCCCACCCGTTATACACCCCACCCGTTATACACCCGCCCGTTAAACACCCCACCCGTTAGACACCCGTCCGTTATACACCCGCTCGTCATACACCCGCCTGTTTTATACCCGCCTGCTTACACTCCACCCGTTATACATCCCGCCCGTTATACACCCCGCCCGTTATACACCCGCCCGTTATACACCCGCCCGTTATACACCTGCCCGTTATACACCCCGCCCGTTATACACGTCGCCCGTTATTCACCCTGCCCGTTAATCACCTGCCCGTTATACACCTGCCCGTTATACACCCGCCCGTTATACACCCACCCGCTATACACCCACCCTTTATACACCCGCCTGTTATAAACCCACCCGTTATACACCCCGCCTGTTATACACCCGCCCATTATACACCCCCATTCTACACCCGCCCATTATACACCCGCCCGTTATACACCCGCCCGTTATACACCACGCCGTTATACACCCGCCCGTTATACATCCCGCCCATTATACACCCGCCCGTTATACATCCCGCCCGTTATACACCATGCCCGTTATACACCCGCCCGTTTTACACAAGCCCGTTATACACCCGCCCGTTATACATCCCGCCCGTTATACACCACGCCCGTTATACACCACGCCCGTTATACACCCGCCCGTTATACATCCCGCCCGTTATACACCACGCCAGTTATACACCCGCCCGTTTTACACAAGCCCGTTATACATCCGCCCGTCTTACACAAGCCCGTTATACACCCGCCCGTTATACACCCCGCTCGTTATACACCCCGCCCGTTATACACCCGCCCGTTATACACCCCGCCCGTTATACATCCGCTCATTATACACCCGCCCGTTATACACCCGCCCGTTATACACCCGCCCGTTATACACCCGCCCGTTATACACCCCGCTCGTTATACACCCCGCCCGTTATACACCCCACCCGTTATACACCCGCCCGTTATACACCCCACCCGTTATACATCCCGCCCGTTACACACAACGCCCGTTATACACCCGCCCGTTTTACACAAGCCCGTTATACACCCCGCCCGTTATACACCCGCCCGTTATACACCCGCCCGTTTTACACCCGCCTGGTTACACTCCGCCCATTACACACCCGCCCATTATACACCTCTCCACTTATACGCCCCGCCCGTTATACACCCACCCGTTATATACCCGCCCGTTATACACCCGCCCGTTATACTCCAGCCCGTTATATATCCCGCCCGTTTTACACAAGCCCATTATACACCCGCCCGTTATACTCCCCGCCCGTTATACACCCGCCCGTTATACACCCGCCCGTTATACACCCGCCCGTTATACACCCACCCGTTTTACACAAGCCCGTTATACACCCGCCCGTTATACTCCCCGCCCGTTATACACCCGCCCGTTATACACCCGCCCGTTATACACCCGCCCGTTATACTCCCCGCCCGTTATACACCTCGCCCGTTATACGCCCCGCCCATTATACACCCGCCCGTTATACACCTCGCCCGTTATACGCCCCGCCTGTTATACACCCGCCCGTTATACACCCCGCCCGTTATAGACCCCGCCCCTTATACACCCGCCCGTTATACACCCGCCCATTATACACCCCATTATACACCCACCCATTATACACCCGCCTGTTATACACCTGCCCGTTATACACCCCGCCCGTTTTACACCCGCCCGTTATATACCCGCCAGTTATACACCCGCCCGTTATACACCCGCCCGTTATACACGCACCCATTAAACACCCGCCCGTTACATACCCTGCTGTTATACACCCGCGCGTTATACACCCTGCCGTTATACACCCGCCCATTATACACCCCCATTATACACCCACCCGTTATACACCTGCCCGTTATACACCCGCCCGTTATACACCCCGCCCGTTATACACCCGTCCGTTATACACCCGCCCGTTATACACCCGTCCGTTAGACACCCGCCCATTATACACCCCACCCATTAACACCCGCCCGTTATACACCCGCCTGTTATACACCCGCCCGTTATACACCCAGCCCGTTATACACCCAGACCGTTATACACCCCGCCCGTTATACACCCGCTCATTAAACACCCCGCCCGTTATACACCCGCTCATTAAACACCCCGCCCGTTATACACCCGCTCATTAAACACCCCGCCCGTTATACACTCCACCCATTAAACACTCCACCCATTATACACCCGCCAATTATACACCCCACCCGTTATACACCCCACCCGTTATACACCCGCCCGTTAAACACCCCACCCGTTAGACACCCGTCCGTTATACACCCGCTCGTCATACACCCGCCTGTTTTATACCCGCCTGCTTACACTCCACCCGTTATACATCCCGCCCGTTATACACCCCGCCCGTTATACACCCGCCCGTTATACACCCGCCCGTTATACACCTGCCCGTTATACACCCCGCCCGTTATACACGTCGCCCGTTATTCACCTGCCCGTTAATCACCTGCCCGTTATACACCTGCCCGTTATACACCCGCCCGTTATACACCCACCCGCTATACACCCACCCTTTATACACCCGCCTGTTATAAACCCACCCGTTATACACCCCGCCTGTTATACACCTGCCCGTTATACACCCGCCCGTTATACACACGCCCGTTATACACACGCCCGTTATACACCCGCCCGTTATACACCCACCTGTTATACACCCACCCGTTATACACCCACCTGTTATACACCCGCCCGTTATACACACGCCCGTTATACACACGCCCGTTATACACCCGCCCGTTATACACCCGCCCGTTATACACCCGCCCGTTATACACACGCCGTTATACACCCGCCCGTTATACACCCCGCCCGTTATACACACGCCCGTTATACACCCGCCCGTTATACACCCGCCCATTATACACCCGCCCGTTATACACCCGCCCGTTATTCACCTGCCCGTTATACACCCGCCCGTTATACACCCGCCCATTATACACCCGCCCGTTATACACCCGCCCATTATACACCCGCCCGTTATACACACGCCGTTATACACCCGCCCGTTATACACCCCGCCCGTTATACACCCGCCCGTTATACACCCGCCCGTTATACACCCGCCCATTATACACCCGCCCGTTATACACCCACCCGTTATTCACCTGCCCGTTATACACCCGCCCGTTATAAACCCGCCCATTATACACCCGCCCGTTATACACCCGCCCGTTATACACCCGCCCGTTATACACACGCCGTTATACACCCGCCCGTTATACACCCGCCCGTTATATACACGCCGTTATACACCCGCCCGTTATACACCCGCCCGTTATACACACGCCGTTATACACCCGCCCGTTATACACCCACCCGTTATACACCCGGCCATTATACACCCGCCCGTTATACACCCGCCCATTATACACCCGCCCATTATACACCCGCCCGTTATAGACCCGCACGTTATACACACGCCCATTATACACCCACCTGTTATACACCCGCCCGTTATACACCCGCCCGTTATACACCCGCCCGTTATACACACGCCCATTATACACCCACCTGTTATACACCCGCCTGTTATACACCCACCTGTTATACACCCGCCCGTTATACACCCGCCCATTATACACCCGCCCGTTATACACACGCCCATTATACACCCGCCCGTTATAGACCCGCCCGTTATAAACACGCCGTTATACACACGCCCGTTATACACACGCCCGTTATACACACGCCCATTATACACCTTCCTGTCATACACCACGTCCGTCATACACCTCGTCGGTTATACACCCGCCCGTTATACACCCGCCCGTTATACACCCGCCCGTTATACACACGCCCATTATACACCCACCTGTTATACACCCGCCCGTTATACACCCACCTGTTATAGACCCGCCCTTTATCCACTCGCCCGTTTTACACCCACCTGTTATACATCCGCCCGTTATACACACGCCCGTTATACACACGCCCGTTATACACCCGCCCGTTATACACCCGCCCGTTATACACTCGCCCATTATACACCCGCCCGTTACACACCCGCCCGTTATACACCCGCCCGTTATACACCCGCCCGTTACACACCCGCCCGTTATACACCCCGCCCGTTATACACCCGCCCGTTATAGACCCGCCCGTTATAGACCCGCCCGTTATACACCCGCCGTTATACACCGGCTGTTATACACCCGCCTGTTATACACACGCCCGTTATACACCCGCCCGTTATACACCCGCCCGTTATACACCCGCCCGTTATACACACGCCCGTTATACACCCGCCCGTTATAGACCCGCCCGTTATACAAACGCCCGTTATACACCCCGCCCGTTATACACCCGCCCGTTATAGACCCGCCCGTTATACAAACGCCCATTATACACACGCCCGTTATAGACCCGCCCGTTATACACCCGCCCGTTATACAGCCGCCCGTTATACACACGCCTGTTATACACACGCCCATTATACACTCTGCCCGTTATACACCCGCCCGTTATGCACCCGCCCGTTATACACCCGTCCCTTATACACCCGCCCGTTATACAGCCGCCCGTTATACACACGCCCGTCATACACCCGCCCTTTATACACCCGCCCGTTATACACCCGCCCGTTATACACCCGCCCCTGATTACACCCCGCCCATTATACACACGCCCGTTATACACCATCCCGTTATACACCCGCCCGTTATAGACCCGCCCGTTATACACACGCCCGTTATACACCCACCCGTTATACACCCGCTCGTTATAGACCCGCCCGTTATACATCCCGCCTGGATGGAGCTGGATGCTTCTTGACCGGTGCAGAGATCGCACCAGATAAAAGGTAAGTGGATTAAATGGTTCATCTCATCACCTGGACTGAATTTTCCAGAGTTTTTTTCCCTTATTGGCCCTGGACTTTGCCTCTGTTTTTTTGCCTCTCCCAGGAGTTTACATGGCTGCTGAAGGTTGGCAACTGTCTGCTCACTATGCTCCAGCAGTCATAGGTGTGGGGCAGGTTTGATGGACCAGCCGCTCTTCCCCTGCCCTTCATTTTCGTATGTTATCAATTCAATCAATATACCAATCTTCTACATGTGGTCTTATTCCAAACAATGGCGGCTGTTGCTAACTGAATCTAACCTCTCAGATCTACTCCTGTATTCATCAAATGATTGACATTTATTCCCTTAAGGGAGCCGGAATGTACGTGTGTTTCCTCAAATCTGCATGGAGCAGAGCATTTACAACCCAAAATAACATTTAAATGTCAGCAGATAATATGAATTATGTATATCATATGCCTTGCTATCAATTTAATTCATATTCACGATACCTGAACACCACGGAGCAAGCAAAATTGTGCAATAATGCGCTAAATCCATCCAATATTAATAAAGTTACAACATTGCTAGTTCATAAATATTTCAATGTTTTCTCCCTCTTGTTAACTGGCTGTAATTGAAACTCTGCCTTAACGATCTTTTATGCAATCAATGCACTGGTGTATTTGAGCGAAATAATTAATT
Source organism: Squalus acanthias (assembly GCA_030390025.1). NCBI lineage: Eukaryota > Metazoa > Chordata > Chondrichthyes > Squaliformes > Squalidae > Squalus > Squalus acanthias. The sequence continues at coordinate 91,056,747 of CM059436.1, read as the reverse complement.
TCCATTGACAGAGTTTATTACGCTTAATAAAGGCATAGCATGGAAAATCAAACTGACGACAGACGGTGTGACATCATGTGAGCCTCATTCGAAGTTGCCCACAATATCATTAAAGGGACAGCAACCCGTGTTCCTCAGTTCGAAAGAAAGAAAGAACTTACATTTATATAGCGCCTATCGCAACCTCAGGACATCCCAAAGCACTTTACAGCCAATGAAGTACTTTTGATGTGTCGTCACTTTTGTAAAGCAGCAGCCAATTTGTGCACAGCAAGGTCCCACAAACAGCAATGCGCTATTGACCAGATCATCTGTATTAGTGATGTTGGTTGAGGGATAAACATTGGCCAGGACACCAGTGAGAACTCCCCTGCTCCTCTTCAAATTCTGCTATGGGATCTTTTACATCCACCTGAGAGGATAGGCGAGGCCTTGGTTTAACATCTCATTCGAAAGACGGCACCTCCGACAGTGCAGCACTCCCTCGGTACTGCCCTGGGAGTGTCAGCCTGGATTATGTGCTCAACTTGATCCTGAACCCACAACCTTCTGACTCAGAGGAGAGAGCGCGACCTCTGAACCAGGGCTGACACACAAATTAATGGGGAAAACTTTTGACCTTCTTTGTCTCAACTCAGACTTCAAAGCAAAGAGGTGAGAGAACTGTTGCCCTGTATCAAGATGTGGTTAACTTGTTTCTGCTTTGCCAGACAGCTAAGTTAAAGGTTAGTGGAGCAGTCCAACGGTTTCTGATTTCGCTCAGAAACTTTGCATCACTGACATTGCTCCAAAGTGAAACTTTAAAACGAGAGGGTGGCTGGAGATGAAGACATTTCATTGGTTTGGAACAGGGACAGCCGGCTAAGTGAAACACTGCAATTTGTTGATCTTGCTGTTGTTTGATTTCTGCGCCTGTTAACGTCTTTTTGTTAATAAACCTGACTTGCAACTGTAGACTGAGATATAGGCCCCGATAGTTCAGCGCATCTGTCAGTGGCTTTTTAACTCAGCCAGCTCGTTGGCATTTTTCTTCTTTGGTTTGACGTCCAATCCGCAGCAGCGGGGCGTGAGTGGAACCCGCAAGACACGATCTCAACTCCAGCACTGGAAGGGACGATCCAAAGATGGAGGCTGGAGGATTGGAGTTGGAAACAGGAGAGAACAAGGTGAGACAATGGATTCCAGACAGGCAAAGGCTGTGCCGCGGGTCAATGACCCCTCGCTGGATGTGCTGCCGTGGTCAGTGAGGAGTCGGAGAGAGAAACTCTTCCCCAGCAATAGGAGGAGGAAACCTGCTGCTGACACCAAGCCGACGTGGCTGGAGGTGGCCCAGGAGGTCAGCAGCAGGATCATTGTACCACGCTCTTGAATTCAGTGCAGAAAGTGCTTTAATAACCTAACCGGGTCTGGAGAGGCGAGTACAGTGGCACATTCACCTACCTGCTGCTGTGCACATCATCCCACCCCCTCACTCAGCCTTCCCAACCCTACATCATCACATCACTCCTCACATCCACTTACATTGCATCCTTCTCTTTCTATGCACTTCCTCACATTCCCATCTATCCATCCAGCACTGCCACTCACCCTCATCCTTATGAAATTTCATGCCTCACCCTGATAGTCGCCCTCACCACATGCACTGCATCCATCGGGTGAACACATGCCAAACACTCACTCATAGGTCTGTTCTTTCCCTCGCTGCAGGAGAAGAGAGCGCAGAACACGAGGGAGAGGGAGAGAACGGAGGTGGGCCTCCACACATTTCCCAGCTCACAAATGCAGAGGAGGAGGTGCTGAAGCTCAGTGGAATTTCCCCGTTCCTGGCTGTCGGAGATGGGAGGCGGGGACCTCCCTGGTGATCTGGTGACACAATTAAATATCAGCGACCCACATACCATGCAACACTCACTCATGTTGACTTGATTTCAGCAGTGAGTGAAATATGATCATCTTCATAACGCTAAGTTGCAACATTCTTACCTTGCCAGGACTAATTCATGTCTTTTCTCTCCACCAGGGCCTTCACGTGTACAACAGCAGTCGGTGGAGCTCCCAGACAATGAATCCTCAGAGGAGCCGATTCCTCCTGAGGGTGCACCATCACATTACACATGCTTACCATGCACCATTGCAGATACTCGCACTTCAGTGGGTCCAGTTAGGCAGATAGTTGGGATTTCGCCTGGTGACTCACAGTTCACAAGTGAGCAAGAGCTGGTAGTGGTGGCAGGGACAGCTGTGGAGAGATCTGCTTTGGAGGGCACAGTTCTCTCCAAGCTCTGCTCAGCTGGACCAGATGCTGTACCCTGGGGGCCATCAGTGAAAAGGAGAATCATTGAGAGGCAGCAGGAAATCTGCGATGTACTGGCAGGCCTTCCACACGCACTGTCCACAATTGCTGACAGAATGGGGGAGTCCAGCTCAAGCATGAGTGGGTTGATGTTGCAGGGCATTGTGAGGATGTCTTCTTCCATGGATACATTGACAAGCTCCGTGGAGCATCAATCGTGGCAATCAAATTAGTCCATGCAGGCCTTGACCATGGCTGTGCAGACTCTGGATGCCAACATGTCTGGTGCCTTAAATAGGATGACAGACATCCTATTTGCAGCACATCACTGATCTACACCAAGCTGCTCTCCAGCAAAGTGGTGACAGTGAAGTGTGGCTGGTCCAGGATAGGGATGATAGCAAAAGTGGTCATGGAAGTGGGAACTCCATTCAAAGCGTTCCCACTTCTCATCTGTTGCCCCCCACATCCTTCAGTCAGTACCCGACACTGCTGCCTCCTCTCCCGATGACAGCGTCATCCCCTGCACAGGTACAGGTGGAGGAGTCTTTGGCGGGGCCCTCACGGGCTCCAAAACCCAGAGGTCGTCGGCCAAGAACATCTCAGTGGTCAGAGGAGGGATCTACCTCTCCCTCTACCTCTGCTCAAGCCACAGGGGTTGCACCACGTATGAGCAGTAGGAAAAGGAAGAGTAAAGCTTTGTATTTGCACAAAGGTGTATGATAAAATGTGATGTTAAATTTCTGTTGTTTAGTTAAAACACATAAATATGAATCTTTTGCACCACTTCCCCGTCTTGCCCATTCTTGGTTGCTGGGTGGCAAGTCGCATTTTAACTTGCTTGATGATGAATGGAAGGACATGAATTGACGGGGCCCAATGGGGGAATGTGCAAGGTTTGGTTGGTTGTTTGCAGGACTGCTTTGTGTCAGTGGCATTGGGGGACTGGGAAGAGTGGCCGTTGCATGTGCCTGTGACATGGGTCCACTGGTGCAGCCTAAGTGAACCTTGCATTAATAAGGGAATCCCTGGCATCCCAGGCAGCAATGTGAGCAGCTGGTGCTGCATTGCCCTCATCACCTCCTCATCTTCCTCCTCCTCGGAATTGTCCAAAGAGGATCAGAGCTCTGCGCCTTGTTCCTCCTGCAGGTCCAAACCTTGATGCTGCACAATGTTGTGGAGAGCGCAGCACACCCAGCCATTCTGGAGACTCTGGCTGGTGCATATTGAAGGGTGACTCCAGATCTATCTAGGCACCTGAAGCGTACCTTCAGCATGCCGATGGCTTGTTCGATCACACATCTGGTGTTCATATGGTATTCATTGTAGCGCTGTTGGGCTTCATTGGTTGGGTTTCTGGCATGTCATCACCCCAATTTGAAGTGGGTATCCCATGTGACCTAGCAGCCACCCCTTAAGCCTGCTTGGAGGTCAAAAGGCATCAGGGTGCTTGGACTGCCGCAGGACAAAAGCGTCATGGCAGCTGCCCGGGAATCTTGCGCACACCTGCGGAAATATCTATTTGTGGTTGCACACTAGTTGCACATTGATGGAGTGGAAGCCCTTGTGGTTGACAAATACTCCTGGTTGATCTGGGGGTGCCCGGATTGCCACGTGTGTGCAGCCAGCTAGAGATGTAAACCTGAGCACCCGCTCATTCTGACTGGTGTCATCGCAGGTGAAGTTGACATAATTGCCAGCCCTGCCAAACAAGCCATCAGTGACCCGTCTGATGCATTTGTGGCCCGCCGACTGGGACGTCCTGAATAAGTCTCCGGCTGAAAAGTTGAGGGTGGTGGTGACTTTGACAGGAACGCGTGGCCACCAGGTCCAGCAGGCATCAGGTCTTCTCCTAGGAGGCTGCAGGTATCTGCCACCACCTGACGCGACAACCTGAGCCTCCTGAGACACAGCTGGTTGGACATTTGAAGGAAACTCGAACTTTGCCTGTACACCCTGCGTCGCAGGTGGTGCCTTCTGCGAGCTGCACACCTCTGCTCCTCTCTCTTCTGCTGCTCCTGTCTCTTCTGCTGTTCCTGTCTCTTCTGCTGCTCCCCTCTCTGCTGTCCAGCTCAAGAGTAGGCTCCTGCTGCTGCTGGTGGTGCTGCTGGTCATATTGCTCCTCCCACCCGCACCCAAACACACACAGGTTAAAATTCCCCCCTGTGTGATTTGTCCATGAGTTAGAAGGAGCTGGATGGCCTGTTTCTGTTGTTAGAGAACATCAGCTTACCTGTGAAAGCAGAGCTTAGCACTTGGATGAGAGAAGGAATCTACAACGTACTCGAATTGTAATGGAGATCTTTAACATTGGGTTCCTGAATTTACCAGAAGCCCTTGTAAATTACACGGTTACGCACTGTGCAGTCCCTTCAAAGTTAAGACTGGATTTTACGCGCTTAGATCAATAATGAAAAAAATCAGTCATTGCAGTTGCCTTACATTTAAATCAATGTGAAACAGAATGAAAAGAAAGAGCTTGCATTTATATAGGGCTAAAAAATCGATTGTGTAGCGGCCGGTGTTCGGGTGCTACAGGTACCGTTTTGGGTCAAAAATGGCATCTGTGCTGTGCGCACACAATTCTGCTGCGGGCCCTGCCAGACATCATCTTGGTGAGGGCGTTAGCGTCGGTGCTGAGAGCATGCACCTGAAGTATGTAGAGTAGGCAGATCGTGCGCCAATTAGCATGGGACACTGATTTGACGCCAGCGTTGTCATTTTCATCCTCAACGCTGGAAGTAACGCCCTGTGTTAACCTCGCACAGCTGATCATGCATTCAGCAGCTGCAAGGACCCCCACACCAGCGATATTTAAAGGAATCAGCAACCACTCTCAGTTGCTGATTAATTTCCACTGGCTCTGTGTGAGTTTGTGGTTGGTTTTGGAGCTTTCTAGAGTTGTTTAAAGTTGGTGAGGGGGTGGGGAGTGGTGCTGCAAGTGGAGAAGGCCTTGCTTCTGACTTCAAGGGTTCTGGTCAGACCACTTGCTCCCAGTCATGGGTGCTCGAGTAGCCATCACCCTTGGCCTGCAGCGTGACAGGGAGATGGAGCAGAGGCAGCGAAGAAGAGGACAAGCTGCTCGCAAAGGGAGGAGGAGGAGGGGGGGGGGGGGGAAGACGGGCTCTCAGCAGGAGGCCTCATCCACCTAGGGTCTTCCGAGAGCAATTCTCTTACCTCAGCCTGAGCCAGGTGCAGTGTGTGAGGCATCTGCGCTTTACAAAGGAGGTGCTCACAGAACTCTGTCACCTCTTGATACCAGACCTGCAGTCTCACTCCAGGGCAAGGACAGCGCTGCCAGTGGCTGTGAAGGTGACCGTGGCCCCGAATTTCTTTGCGTCGGGATCCTTCCAGGCTGGAGCAGGCGACATCTGTAACATCTCCCAGTTCGCCGTCCACCGCTGCATAAGCGATGTGACAGACACTCTTTATGCCAGGAGAGGGGATTTCTCTAACCAGAGAGAAGCAGGCCGAGCGTGCACGTGGCTTTGCCATGGTAGCAGACTTCCCAATGGCGCAGGGCGCCATCGACTGCACGCACGTGGTTTTGCGGGCGCAGCATCTAAATGCTGAGATGTACTGCAACCGCAAAGGTTACCACTCGCTGAATGTGCAGTTGGTGTGCGACCATGCTCAGCACATCGTGATGGTGAATGCCCGGTATCCTGGCAGCAGTCATGATGCTTTCATTCTGCGCCAGTCCGCTGTTCCCTCAGTCTTTGAGCCACCACGACAAACTACCCGCTGACCACCTGGCTCATAACACCAGTGCGCAACCTAAGCACATCATACAATGAGAGCCGTGCTGCCACACGGAATCTGATCGAGCAGACTATTAACATCCTTAAACATCGCTCCCACTCTGGAGGAGCCCTGCAGTACTCACCAGAACGTGTTTCAAGATTCGTGGTGGTCTGTTGCATGCTCCACAACCTCACCATTAGGAGGGTCCAGCCCTTGCCACCAGGCATATGGCGACCAGCTGAGGAAGAAGAGGAAGAAGAGGAGGAGGAAGTGGAAGGGGAGGAAGCGGAAGGGAGGGTGCAACCCAGACAGCCCCTTTCTGCCCAGGCTGTCCTTGATCAACTCTCTGACTCCGATACAAGTAAATGCCCCCAATTCCACATTCGACATTTGTCCTGTACCTTACCTTTCGTCTGTTACTGACCATCACAGCATCCTCTTGGCCACAATGCTGAAATAAAAGCCACCACAAAATAAACATTCCAATCCAACTTTATCCATCAATCCATCCAATATAACCTAACAAAGTCAACTAATCACCCTTGTACATTCCCCTAGTGGTGGTCTTCCATGTGCCTTTGCCTGTCCTAGTGCTCCTACGCAGTGCTGAAGGGATAATTACAAGTCCTAGCCCTTTTCAGGCTATCCCAGATCAGGCGTATTCCCCAGACGTTCACCTTCAACTAAAGTTAGCGGTAGCCAAATTCTAGAGACGCTTAATTGGGTCTAAAGGTTCAGACTATCTCTCCCTAAAGGAAAGGAACAGCCTGAAGATGTTACCGTCCTCCGGATAGCACTTTTAACAAGTTTAACTAGACTGTAACCTTCCGGACATTATGAGGGTCCGGAAAACCCCCCAGAATTCTGCAACTCCTTACAGAAGAGTGTACAGAAATTAAGTTCATGAGTTGATACAGAAATACTCTGTGAGATAATTTAAAAAATATATAGATTTATTAAAGAACCGACATTCAGCTAACAGCTGTTGATTTCATCGCAACTTTAAAAATACAAATAGCTTACATTTCTTATCAGAGATCCTTATTCTCAAATCTTAACTTCGTTACATTTCCACCTTTCTACTTATTGTTAATCCAGAATATCCACCAAAATCAAATACCTTGATTACCCGAGACTCAAAGGGTTGTAAGCCTACAGAGTGGTTCTGAAGGTAAGAATCGCTCTGCTCCTTCCAGTGACTTCTTCTCTCTTTATTTGAAAAGCTCTATTTTTATACCTTTTTTTAGTGGTTTATCCTTTGAAGTTTTCTGCTGATGTAAGCTAATTATCTTTCGTCATTGGGCCAAAAATTCGGCCCTTGCCGGGTGAGTACGCACTGTGTACTCACCCGTAAGGCGTCCTGAAGTGCCGGTTTCCTGCATGCACTGCGCATGCGCGGGAAATCGGAACTTCCAGTCTGGTGAAGGGAGCGGTTCATAGGTGAACCGCGTGCGCGGTAGAGGCTGCGTGCATGCAGCAAACTTCGGGGTTTTTTCAGGTTTCTACGGGAGGGTAAGTATTGAAGAACCTGCGCTTTTAAAAAGGAGGCGCAGGACCCATTTTCAACAAGGTAAGTGGTTAATTAATTATAATTTTAAAATTTTTTCAACAGGTTTATCTTTTTTAGATACTTTAAAGAAAGGTAAGTTTATTTTTAGCACTGTTAAAAAGTATTTTAATTTTTTCAAAAATTTAAATTTTTGTTTAAAGTAGTTAATTTATTTAACTTATAGTTATTTTATAAATGTGATGGTTTTTAAAAAAAATTATTTTAAGTTTAGCTGTTCTTTTGGGGCCGATTTCAATTCATAGATTTGACAGGTCTTCCTGTCAAATCTATGAATGAAAGATGGTCTGCTGCCATTGGCTCTCCATGGCCCATGTGATCCCAGGGGATGCATCGCACTAACTGCGCCCCTGGGACACGCAAGCACTGCACGCCGGCACTTGGAACAGGCCCAGGAGCTGAAGTTCCCGTGGGTCCAGAGGTCAACGGCAGGCGCGGTAGGTAAGTGCGCGCGCGATCCTTACCCCCGCGGCAAGCCGGAGAGGCGAATTTCAGGGCCATTCTTTCTGTTGACTTCTTTCTATTCTTACTGTCATTTCAGCTGCCAACTTTTAGAATCCTGTCTGCTGTATAGGTGTTTCAAAAACTTATCATAAAATAGGGTATAACAGATTTATCTATTTGATGCCACTCTTAGGAAGGTTTTCCATTGAATTGTTAAATCACTTTAGCTGCTTGTATTACAGACGTCGTGTCTCCGTGTGTTCCAAGTTCAACACACAAACAATGTGATTGCTTGGTGTCATCTATTGATGTAATATTTTCAAAGTGTCCTGTTTGTACCTTTTACAACACTTCAACCAGGGTGTTTGTTTTCCTAGCCATCTTAGTTGGTTATATATATAATCGTGTTTCCTGTTTCATTTGATGTTACTTTTACAAAGGCACATGGTTTTTTAATATTCTGTGTTCCTGTTCAAAGTGTTGGTTTCCAACACTTTACTTGGACATTGCTATTGTGTTGGTTCCAAACTGTAGACATCTCGGAAGCAAGCCTTTGCTTTTTTCAATAGGGCCTTTGTCTTTGTATTTACAAACCAATTCCCATTTCAAAGCTTGTTTAGTGTTTACAGCTTTTATTATCAACTGTTCTTATCTCAAAAGCCTGTATTGAGTTTGCAGCCTGTGTCGCTGAGGCTTTCCAGACTTTTAAACCCAGTATGTCATGTATTAATAATATCAGAAATCTGTTCATAGGATGGTGTATCTTTTGGAATATGGCTATTTCTTTTACAGTGCTACCCCAGTGGCTGCAGCATGGCTGGTGGAAGGCTGCTGACTTGCAGTGGGGGAGACTTCAGATGGCCTTGGAGGATGACCTCGAGCAGCTCTGGGCACCACCTCGGCATGGGCGGCAGCAATCGGGGCTCGCTGGCTGACAGGCAACAGCAAGGGCAGGCTGGTGCGGGCTGTCTTTAAGTAGTGCAGGCTAGCTTTAACTCTGCTAGCCTCCCATGATTTTGGGCCCCCTGCTGAGGCACCTAGTGCTGGCTGCACCTTACAATCATGATAATGAGCAGGCAGCTCCAAGTTGGCCTGTTGCCTGCATCACCTTGAACGGGCGAGAGGTAATCCTGCATCGCAAGCCCCGCGCCCTTTTTCAGGGGCTGTCCAATTTAGCCCCCCTTGTCTGGTCAAAAAAATCGCGGTAGATTCTTGTCCTTACTGCCTGGGCTTTAAGCATCATCTGAGGGGAGGACAAAGAAGAAAATCCACCGGGGAAGTTCGCAGAAACGGTCGGATTTACCTCAGAAGAGAGACCCCATCTGCCAGATTTTACCTGTCTGGGCCCCATTCACGCAAAGCTTAATGCCCAGCTGGTTAAGATGAAAAGATGGACCGACTAAGTGAAAATGAAAGAACTGTGACTGTCTAACAATTATACATAAACCACACTTCTGTGGTAGGTAATTCAAGGAAGCAGTCACCTCCTAGTGCCCTGCATGATTTTGCTGGAGCTGGGTATCTCGCAGTGTGCCCCGTTAGTTAGACATTTTCTCTTACCTTTCCGTACGATTTTTTTGCCCTGTACGTTGCTGGAAGTGCCAGCTGATAACGGCATGGCGAGGGCAACGAGGCATCTTGAACCTTGGTGAACGACAGGATCAACAGGGCACCTCCTTAACCAATGAGATTTACGGATAGAGGAAAAGACAGAGGAACGATGAAGAAGGAGGGTGAATTAGAGTCAGATTAGGTTCAGAAAGAAAAATAAAGAGAGGGAAAGAAAGATTGGATTGCGAGAGAGAGAGAGAAAAAGAGACAGAAGGGAAAAGTAAGAAAAAAATTAATTCTAAAAAAAATCTCTAAGAATAATTTACTACCTGCAGGAATACGACTCCACCTTTTCAATTGTTGTCTTTCTGGGCTAGAGAGGTTGAGTGGCATTGCAGGAACACATATCTCCTCATTAAAAGGGTCCTTACATCATTAAATGCCAGCCCTAACCTTCTGTGGTGAGTCTAATTAGTTTTAACAGCGCAAATGGAGCAATCTCTTGAAACTGACAGGGAGGTTGAGAGCGAGCTGCCATTTTCGCGAGGATAACGGCAAATTGTCCAGCAATTTGTGGTGATTCGCAATTCGCAGGGTATCCATTCCTCGCCACAAGTTGCTGGACGACTTACACATTAATAACGGCAAACGCCATTAAACTCTCTGTTACTTTGGCCGCAAAATCTGGGCCTTTATCTTCAGTGATTAAAAGCCTGCCTCTGTTAGGGGCTTTATGCCCAAGTATTGGTCAGCACTTTTGAGAGAGGAAGGGGAGAAAATTTGGGAGCAGGATATCTTTATAAAGAAAATCAATGGAATGCAATAATCGGACACACGTTGTACTGTTCGAGTGAATCTGTCCATTTATTGACTGAAAATCTACACCATCCACATTAATTATATCTCGGGGATTGCTTTTATTAGTATTGCTGTAGGAAGCTTATTGATCGACAGTTCTTTTGTAGGTCAGTGTAGTCAAAACAGCTTTGGGATTGTTTGCAATGCACCACCTTATTTATGTAATCACGTATTACTGTGGTCCTGCTATCCCTTTGTAAGGGTATTGTCCACTGCAAGCTCTATTTGCACTCATTAAGCATCTGCTGGTACAGTACCTCATCTGAGCTATTCTGTGGCAGCGGTCTGCTAACGATGTGCATCTTAATCAAAGTAGACACTGAGCTTGTAGGCGCTGCATTTGGGAGCTGATTCACTGTAGACCCTTCAGGAGAGAGCAGGCCCTGTGCCTGGCTGGGTCGGAGGTCATGCCATACAAGAGGTAGATACCAATTAAGGTATGTCATGGTCAATGTGGTCTCTTGAACCAATTTCGATCACCTAGAGGGATCGGAGAAGTATTTTCTAGTTCCCCCCCCCACACCCCCAGCTTAATTGGGCTTGGGTTTTTGATCTGTTTTTTTTGCCTCTCTCAGAAGGCTTCATGGCACATTGTGGGTAAGGGAGTGTCTTGACCTGATGCATAAGGCACCATGACTGTGCGGGGCAGGCCAGCTGGGCTTTTCCTGTCCGATGTTTTTCTATGTTCAGGGCTTTCAGCTGATGCTGAAAAGATCAAACAAATAAAACAGAGCTACCCAAGACATCCCAGGGTGCACCTCTCTTCCACATCTCTCTTCCTTTCTCTCCTCTCTGATAGGACAATCTCCAGCGAAGCCCATATGTCAAAGTTTATGTTTCTGATGGTATATTTCGTGTTCTTTTCTTATCTTCCAGGCAATGACTCATGGCGTAGCCTTCCCGATGATTTTGAAAATGGAGACTGTTGGATATAATCCTTTATTCTTTTTTAATAAGAGGTTTGCAAAGCTAGAGACTGTAATATGTCTGACAATTAACTTAATTTATTATTGTTTCAAAACATTCATCTTAAGACTACATACACAGCAGTGCATACAGTCCTACATCCAGAAACTCACATGTAAAGAATTTCCCAGGAATCATGAGCGATGCCTGTCCAAAGCTGTTTGTGGTACTTCGCCCTGAAGGTAATTCAAGTTCCTAACTGAGTGAAGGTTTGTATTTCTCTTTATACCATGCTAAAACAATCATTCATTGTCTAATTCTTGCTGAGTTTCAACTTTGTTGTTTGTTTTCTGACCCTTTAGGTCATCAAAGAGATTGCTGGATATACACAATGAGGGGGCATATCCTGGTCAATATCTTGTTATATTATGATCTCAGCAACCTTTGCTTCCTACCTTTGCTCTTCTCAAACTATAACTTTTGTCCTGGGGTGTCATTGTGATCAGAAAATAAGATTTGCCAGTATACAGGGTCAAACCAATTTTGATTTACTTACGTGGTTTAACCATAATTGCTACATTAGCTGTTCTGTCTTTGTTCTGTATCAAAATAATGTAAAAACATATCTATATTCCTCCAGAGATATGCCCAGATTTTGGCATCTTTGTGCTCATCAAAGCAAGCAATGACACTGGGGGGATGGTATTTTTTCCCATTTCGTCTAGCTATAGTATAAAGGAGCTCGGTCTCACTCTCTATTCTATTCATTTTCTTTGAACCTTAATAGCTTAAACGATGCAAGTGGCTGTGTGTCAGGAAGTTGAGGGAGATAAGTGAGAGGGGGAGAGAACCAAATTGGAACTGATCGCTGATGTATATCTCAATGATGCCAGGAGGAGTGTCAACGAGAGAATCCTGCAGTTGCTTCTTTACAGTAGAAAAATGTTGCAAGGAGCTGTAATCAGAGACAAATGGACACTGAGCCAAAGAAGGAGATATTAGCAGGGGTGGCCAAAAGTTTGGTCAAAGAAGTGGGTTATAAGGAGCATCTTAAAGGAGGAGAGAGAGCTGGAGAGGGAGAGAAGTTGAAGGAGACAATTCCAGAACATGGGGCCCAGACGGGTGAAGGCACGGCCGCCAATGGTGGGGCGAAGGAAGTCGGGGATGTGCAAGAGGCCACAGTTGGAGGAACGTAGAGTCCCCACAGGTTTGTGGGGCTGGAGGAGGTTACAGAGATAGGGAGGAGGGAGGAGTCAGGCCAGGGGGAGATTTGAATATGAGGATGAGAACTTTAAAATTGAGGCGTTGCACTGAAAATGGACTCCTTACTTGCTCTCGATCCCGCAACGATGGTCCTTTTTTTTTTGTAAATAATTGAGATGGCAAATACTTCAAACAGCAAGTGCCCTCATTAACCGTTTCTGCTGCTTTAGATACAGGCACATGCTGAATTTATTGATAGTGGCATGTGATGGTACAAAAAGCTTTCAGGGCACCTCTTTGTGTCTCAACCTGCCTGACAGCGTCATTATCTCACCTGTTGTCCAGCCAACGTGTTCTAGTTGTGTGGAACACATGACAACACCAAGGCTGGAAAACAAATGGGCTGGCAATTACACCTGCTGGGAATCAAAAGTAACATTTAAACATAATACCAAGCAGGGAGGCAAGGGTCACAGTAATAAAGGACCTGGCTTTGATAAAGCAGCTGCAGGCTATAAACAAGTTCCTATTGTATTGGCCACAGTCATTAATAAAGTGGTGGGTTGAGCGCTGTGTTGGTACCAGAGTTTAAGGATGAAAAATCAGAACACACCTGAAGTGATAGCCGTTGTGATATCCAAGAGGACTGACTAGCTGTAGCTCAGTTGGTAATACTTGTGCGTCTGAATCAATCATAGGGCTAAAAATTGGATAGCCCCTGAAAATGGGCGAGGGGATCGCGATGCGCGATTAACCCACGCCTGTTCAAAATAATGCAGGCAGCACGCAAACTTTGTGCTGCCTGCTAATTCTAATGATATTGGCGTGCAGCCCAGGGCTAAACTCACCTACCAACAATCTCTATCAATCACCACTCATATCTCACATTGATATGCTCCATCTCACCCTCACACATTTACCACTGCTGCAAGTCTCACACCCACATCTCGCAGTTTGCACACACTGCCAGCTATTCACCATGACAACCACATCAGCCAAACACAGAGAACCACAATCACGAGCACACTTCCCTCTCTCTTGCAGGACAAGGAGGCGCACAATCGTAGGCAGCTGCAGCTAACTGGAGGGGATAGGCGCACCTGACCCTGCTCGAGGAGACGGTGCTCACCATAATTGGAGTGGCTGTGACTGAGGCCGTGTCCAGCGGCGGCGCTGAAAGCATTGAAGATGATGGTATGCTCATACCTAATCCTCACCTCCCACTTCCCCCTCATCCCACAATCTCTTCTGACTTACGAGCTGCAGATGGTGTAAAGATGCACTACTTGCTCACCCCCCACCCATCCCACCCTGCCTCACCTCAACCCTACCATTGTGCCTTTCTCATTTCAAAGACCCAAGAAATCCAACCTGGCCAGCCAGTGGTGCAAGAGGAAGAGGAAGAGGACAGGGATGATGAAGAATAAACACCGTCACTCGACCTGACACTCACAGCCACCAGCTCAAATGCTGGCACTGCGCGGACTTTAGAGGGTCACTTAGAGGCGGGATCTGCACATGGTGTGTCATCTGGCATGAGTGGGCTGCAGCCGGGGCAGGGGGAAAGGGTAATGCAGGTGCCAACTCCCCAGAGGGTGAGGTCGCACACGAGTTCTGCTGCACAGGACTCAGATGAGGACTTTGATGAAGCAGCCTACAGAAGAAGGCTGATGGGTATGCACAATGAAACTTGGTGCATTGGCAGGCCTCCCAGAAAACCTGACCACAATGTCAAGGAGCATGGAGGCTTTGGGCAGAGCTTGGAGCCCATCCTTTCCAGTGTGGGAGGGGCTGGGCAGATCCATTAACGCACTTGTGGACCCAACCATCATGCCGTGTCTGATGGCTGATATCTCAGCTTTCATTCCAATGTCTACTCTGTACCCAAACTATCTCCTCTTTGAAGACCTCCCATTGTTTAAATACTGTTTTGCCTACCATTTTTGATTGCAATCCACCTGGGCCAGATCCCTTTTCAACTCACTGAGGTTCGCCCTCCTCCAGTTAAGTACTTTTGACCCCTCAACTACATTACCCTTCTCTAGTGTTAGAATAGTTTTTTTTTATCAATACTGCCAGCCCCCTCCTTTTTTCTTTCCCTATCTTTCCCGAATACCTCGTAGCCAGGAATATTAAGTTCCAAATCCTCTCCTTCTTTGAGCCCGGTTTCTGTTACTGTCACTATATCATAGTCCCATGGGACAACTTGTGCCTGCAGCTCACCAACCTTATTTACCGTGCTCCGTGCATTTAAGCACATGCCCTCCAAACCCATCTTAGTCTGCCTCTCATTTACCCCCTCTCTGATCCCTCCTATTTCTGAACTATTCGTTACTCTGGTGCTATTCATCTCTCCCAGTCCTCTGCACCTTCTTTCTCCTCTCAAATGTTTCTCCTAGTGAACTCCTCATCTTTCCTAGTTCTTTTCCCAATTATCTTAAACCTGCTTCCTTTGGTTACTGACCCATCCAGCAGTGGAAATAGTTTCTCCTTATTGACTCTATCAAAAACCTCCAATTTATTGAACACCTCTATTAAATATATGGAGCCAGACATTCATCACTGCTGGGTCTTGTATCTTTATGTGTGTGGAGTTTGATTTAGTTGAATTTAACCCATAGAACTATTTGCAGAAAAATTCGTCCCATTAGCATCACCCGTTAGTGCCAGTAGTTGGCGCTAATGCGGTGTTGAGCGCTGTAACGACAGCTCTTGTCAAATCCAGTGCTGCACGCCAAATCTGGACCCCCCGTAGTACTGCCGCTAACAGCGATCGCCGGGGACTTCAACACCAGGAAGATCGTGACGTCAGTGTGTGTGCAACGCTGACTGAATGCCCAATCTGCCAAATAGCTTCTTGCCACTTACCTCATCACCTGGAGTTAACAATGACAGGGAAAGCTGGTGTGCAGCACCAGGAAGCTAGCTCCAGGGACGTTATTTAAAGCGATCAGCCCCAATCACTCGCACCTGACAGATTAGTGAAGTTTCAGTGCCTGTGTGTTAGCTCCTGATACTGCAACAGTTTTATTTAGTGATTTGAAGGTTCTTTGCTTTCAGGAGTGTTGTGGCAAGGAGAAAAGTGCAACATTTATTCTTGAAAGATTCAACCTACAACACTTGCTAAAAGTCATGGGGACTATACTGGCAGTCCAACTCACCCTCCAGCATCTACGGCAGCGGGAACGGAGGCAACGAGGAAGACGGGAACATGTGCACAGAGGGAGGAGGAAGAAGATGAGGAGGAAGAAGCCGAGGAGGAAGAAGACGAGGAACAGGAGGATGGAGGGAGGAGGCAGCCGGACAATCGGGCTTCTGGATGGGCGGTCCGTGACCGGCTCATCAGACTTGTAAGGGGTGGTGTGTGGGGGTCAGGTTCACCTCTGACTCAGTGAGCGGTTCAAATCACTCGCACGCCCCTGGTTCTAGACCTTGGACTTATTTGGGGGTTGTGAACAAAGGTGCAGTAGACAACAGGTTTTGATGAAAGAATTTTGACTTTTATTAAAGAAAAAGGTAACAAACTTAAAACACACTTAATGCTTAAACACAGGTTGGGGAACACACGGTACAGGCGAGGGAGAAATACAATATACAAAAACCCTTATCCCTCCCAATCCCACTGCCCAGCTAGGTTTAATTCCAGAGGATCAGGGATAATGCTCACCAAATGACAGTTCTTGACAGTTGAGAGTTAGGGTTTAGAGTCTTTTGAGTAAAAGGTTTCATAAGGCCCTTGTTGCCGCGAGGTGTCCGATGGTCACTGAGGCGGTCGCTCTGGTCTCTTGAACTGTTGCCCCTCTTTGTTGTACTTCTTTCTGTTGAACTCTGCCTCTGTTTAAACTGTCTTCTTCCGAGCTGTGGAACTGCCTTCTTGCAGAACTGTGGAACTCCTTGCTGCTTCTTCCTTGCTTCTCCTGAACTCTGTAACTCCAGCCCTGACTTCTGCTGAAAACAGGCTTTTCGATTGAACTGCAGAACTGCTTCTGTTGAACTTGAACTGTTTTTACTGTTTGATGGGCCTTCAATTATACTAAATTGAAGTGGCCTTATCTACCCCAAATCAACGACTTTACTAGCGTGTTAACTGGTTTTGTAAATGTGTGAAGTGGTTTTCGGATAGCTCATCCTGTCGCTCTGTTGTTTAATCGGAGTTTGAATTGTCCTCATGTTTTGGGTTTCTTGACTGGGCCTAGGACTTCTATCTTTATGCATGTCTTTAATTGGTTCTGTAAGTGTCAAATGGGTTTTTTTTTGGGATGGTTTGCATCCTGTCGATCTTCTTGGCTAATTGGTTTTTGATGGGATGATGGGCTGTGAAGCTGTGTGCTGGACGTTTTATTGTTAGGAATTCTGTTTGGACCTGGGGATTTCAAAAGGGTCTTGGTTTATTCATTTTTTTGATGTGTTTGTGAGGTTTTGGGTGAGGCTCTTCCTCCTTGGTTGGATTGCAGTGCAAACATCTCCCAGACAGCTTGGCTCGGTCCTAATACCCGAAAGCTGTCCACTGCCTCACCACACCCCTTCCTGCAGCCTGTGTTTCTGTGACTGCAGGTTTACCCAATGGCCCTTTTTTAAAAGGTGTCTTATCCAAAGTCTTTTTCCTCAGGGTTTTCTTCCCTGATCCTTAAAGTCCAAAACTGAGGTTTTTGACTTCAAATTCCTTCATTTAGGTCCCATCATTCCAAATTCGTGTTAAGATCCAAAACTCACCCCCTTTAGGGTTCTATTTGAGTTTCTGGGGGATTTTGCGAAGCCTACAGACTCCGATTTGAATGAATGAACCCCAGATCCCCGTTGCTCACCATATCCCCATCATACCATCCCTGTGTCATGCCATATCACAGTGTCCTCCTGGGCGCAAAGTTGAAATGAGAGAGACCACAAAATATTCCAAACTCTATTAATAAATTTATGCATAAACATATCACACATATCACATGCATTCTAATAACTAATGGCCCTTGTGCCTGCCATAGTTGAATAGTTGCCATTGTGTGCAAGGTGTGAGATGTGGGTATTCGTGTTGCTAGATAGTGATTGTTGGTGGGTGAGTGCTGAGGGTATGGTGCTTTGAGCAGTGTGTGAAGCTTGTGGTACAGATGGTGGTATGTAGCATATGTTGAAGCCTTCACTCACCCTGACCACCTGTGTGAGCTTGTTAAACTTCCTCCTGCACTGGTTGTGGGTCCTCGGGACCACAGTGCTGCCCGTGACGTGGTCTGCCACCTCCCTCCACATAGTCCGGCAGACTTGTGGCGAGGTCCTCCTGCCAGTTGGCGGGTACAGGACCGCCTGCCTTCTCTCCACTGCTAAAATCAATGCCTCCAAAGCTTCATGAGAAAACCCCTGGGCGCTCTCCCTGGAGCAACGATCTGCCATCAGGATTTGTAAATAACTGCTCCTTCTCCTTGACCTTCTTCTTATGGTTGTTGAGGCAGCTGCACACCCAACAATGCTGAGAATGAGATGCGGCAGCATCCAAGGACCTCCCCTTTAAGTAGTTGAAAAAAGCCGATGGCAATCATTACTTGAGTTTAGACTACACCCGATATTGGTCCAGCTTTTTAGTATAATGCCAATGAGCTTGAGTTTTTAGATGAGAATCATGACTGTAATCATTTTAATGAGGAGTGAAGACGAATTTTGTGTGCAGTCTAGACGATTTTCACCAGGCGCTACTTAACCATTTTTAGTCTAAACACTGCCCATTCCTTGGCTATAACGAATTTCTAGCCCAAACCTAACCATCAGCATAATGCTAACTATTCTACCTTGCTTACTGACGCTTACAGTGTGTTTTGATCGGGCATGCAACCATGGGAGGCATCGTAACAGAGTCTACCCTTGTCCTCGCCTGATGGCCGTGTGACACATGGACTTTCCAGCAGGTGTGACTCAGGAGTGGGAACTCTGGTTTGGTGCTTTGTTTCTGCTCCCTAACCCAAGTGCGGCCCAATGTAGCACCCTTCCCACTCAGCTGAGGCCGGAATCCAAACCTGGGGGCCTTCTGGTTCTGCAGGACTCAAGTTATAAAATGTCTTTCTCAAACATAGCATCGGGAGTGCGAAATGAGGCTAAGAATTAAAATATTGTTCTTTTCCTTTACATTTACAGTGATGAGCAACAAGGAAGAAAGTTGTAAAAGGAGCTTTAGTTAGCATTCTTTAAGCAGTTAGTTTTGTCAGGTAAGGGTATTAAGGGATATGAAACCAAGGCGGGTAAATGGAATTAAGATCAATGGAGCTAATTGCAAGGTGGAGCAGGCTCAAGGGGCTGATTGGCTTAATCGTCTGTTCATAACAAAACTGCAATTGTCCTGTTACAGAAAGAAAGACTGGTCTTCCTCCAGCACCTTTCACGACCTCAGGACTTCCCAAAGCGCTTTACAGCCAATGAAGTACTTTAGAAGTGTAGTCACTGTTGTAATGTAGGAAACGCGGCAGCCAATTTGTGCACAGCAAGCTCCCACAAACAGTCATGTGATAATGACCAGAGAATCTGTTTTAGTGATGTTGGTTGAGGGATAAATATTGGCCAGGACACCGGGGAGAACTCCCCTGCTCTTCTTCAAAAATAGTGGCCATGGGATCTTTTACATCCTCCTGAGAGAGCAGACAGGGCCTCGGTTTAACATCTCATCTCGATTGAATCTGGAACTGTACCCATGGATTGGAGGGTAGCTAATGTTACCCCACTATTCAAAAAGGGTGGCAGAGAGAAAGCGGGGAATTACAGACTGGTAAGCCTGACATCAGTAGTGGGGAAAATGCTAGAGTCCATTATAAAGGATGTAATAGCTGAGCACTTGAAAAACAGTGACAGGATCGGACAAAGTCAACATGGATTTACAAAAGGTAAATCGTGCTTGACTAATCTACTGGAATTTTTTGAGGATGTAACTAGGAAAATAGATAAGGGAGAACCAGTAGATGTGGTGTATTTGGACTTTCAAAAGGCTTTCGATAAGGTCCCGCATAAGAGATTAGCGTGTAAAGTTAAGGCACATGGGATTGGGGGCAAGGTATTGACTTGGATAGAGAACTGGTTGACGGACAGAAAGCAAAGAGTAGGAATTAATGGGTCTTTTTCCGAGTGGCAAGCAGTGACTAGTGGGGTACCGCAGGGATCGGTCCTTGGACCCCAGCTATTCACAATATACATTAATGATCTAGATAAGGGAACTAAATGTAATATCTCCAAGTTTGCAGATGACACAAAGCTGGGTGGGAGTGTGTGCTGCGAGGAGGATACCGAGAAATTCCAGGATGATTTGGACAGGTTGGGTGAGTGGGCAGAAGCGTGGCAGATGCAAAATAATGTGGATAAATGCGAGGTTATCCACTTTGGTGTCAAAAACAAAAAGGCAGACTATTATCTGAATGGCAATAGATTGGGAGAAGGGGAAGTGCAACGAGACCTGGGTGTCCTTGTGCACCAGTCGCTGAAGGTAAGCATGCAGGTGCAGCAGGCGGTGAAGAAGGCAAATGGTATGTTGGCCTTCATAGCGAGAGGATTCGAGTACAGGAGCAATAATGTCTTGCTGCAGTTGTACAGGGCCTTGGTGAGACCACACCTTGAGTATTGTGTGCAGTTTTGGTCGCCTTATCTGAGGAAGGATGTTCTTGCCATGGAGGGAGTTCAGCGAAGATTCACAAGGCTGATACCTGGGATGGCAGGAATGACATATGAGGAGAGATTGGGTCGATTGGGCTTATACTCGCTGGAGTATAGAAGAATGAGAGGGGATCTCATCGAAACATATGGGCCCGAAAATTAAACCTAATACGCGAGAGTACGCACTGTGTACTCTCGCGTATTAGGTCCCGAATTGCCGGTTTCCTGCATGCACTGCGCATGCGCGGGAAACCGGCACTTCGTGTATTGCAAAGGGGGCGGTTCCTAAGTGCACTGCGTGCGCGCTACAGGTTGTGCGCACGCAGTGCACTTAGTTTTTTTTTCAGGTTTGAACGCGCAGGTAAGTGGTGAAGATTTTACACATAAAGAAAGCAGGCGTAGGATCCCCTTTTAACAAGGTAAGTAGTTAATTAAGTGTTATTTTAAATTTTTTTCAACAGGTTTATCTTTTTTAGAGAAAGGTAAGTTTATTTTTATAACTTTTAAAAAGATTTTAAATTTTTTCAAAAATTAATTTTTTGTTTAAAGTGGTTAATTTATTTAACTATACTTATTTTATTAATGTGATAGCTTTTTAAAAAATTTAATTGAGGTTTAGCTGTTCTTTTGGGGGCTTGTAGTATTCATAGCTTTGACAGCCCTTGCTGTCAAAACTATGAATGAAAGATGGTGTGCTGCCATTGGCTCTAACTGAATCACGTGATCCCAGAGCTCGCACGAACTAATTGCGCCTCTGGGATACGCAAGCACTGCACGGTTGCAATAGGGAGAGGCTCTGAAACTAAAGTTCGTGTGGGCCCCAAACAAAAAGGTAGGCGCGGAGTGCGATATCGCGGGGAATCCTTACCCCCACGGGAACCATCGATGTTTAATTTCTGGGCCATAAAATTCTGACAGGTCTGGACAAACTAGATGCAGGAAGAATGTTCCCGATGGCAGGGGAGTCCAGAACCAGGGGTCACAGTCTAAGGATAAGGGGTAAGCCATTTAGGACTGAGATGAGGAAGAATTTCTTCACCCAGAGAGTGGTGAACCTGTGGAATTCTCTACCACAGAAGGTAGTTGAAGCCAAGTCATTAAATATATTCAAGAATGAGTTAGATATATTTCTTAAAGCTAAAGGTATCAAGGGATATGGGGAGAAGGCAGGTACAGGGTACTGAGTTTGGATGATCAGCCATGATCTCATCGAATGGCGGAGCAGGCTCGAGGGGCCGAATGGCCTACTCCTGCTCCTATCTTCTATGTATCTATGTATCTGAAAGGCAGCACCTCCGACTGTGCTGCACACCCTCAGCACTGCAAGGGAAGTATCAGCCTAGATTATGTGCTCAAGTCTCTATTAGTGAGATTTGAACCTACGACCTTCTGATTCAGAGGCAACAGTGCTACCAACTGAGCCACAGTTACAGGCTAAAATACAATAGTTGCCTTCTTGCCTGGGTTCACATCCAGCGAGCGGCCTGCGATTGATAAAAACAGAAAATGCTGGAAACTCTCTGCAGGTCAGGCAGCATGTGTGAAGAGAAACAGGTTGATGACCATCACCGACCTGAAACGTTAACTCTGTTTCTCTCTCCACGGATGCTGCCTGACCTGCTGAGTATTTCCAGCATTTTTTGTTTTTATTTCAGATTTCCAGCAACCGCAGTATTTTGCTTTTGGCCTGGGATTAATACTGTTTCTAGAGCTCTCTCTCATGGTACAAGCAATCCTGTTCTATGAGTGAATTGACACTTTATAATGAACCTAATGAGTGGATATAAATCATTAATCTGTCATTGGCCCCGCGACAGTATTTCAACACTCTCATGGAAGATCCACTCAAACTGCAATGGTGGGAAGCAGCTAAGATGACTTTGCTCCCTTGAATTCTGTAGCTGTAAATTGCTTTCGATCAGTGCAATAAATCTTCATTTGCCAGTAATTTAACTTTACTTCTTTTCTCGGCTGAAGTATGTCACAATTCAAGAAGGATTTTCTTTTGTACACCAGTATTTGAAATCAATGAAATTGTTTCAATATGAATGTATGTCCCCCAAACTGCCTCAGCTGTTTAAAAATGAAAACTGAATGTTTGATGGTGTTTCAAATGAAAGGTTTATGTCTCCTCGTAAATGTCTTCATTTAAATATTAATTGTCGTGAAAGACGTTATAGAAATGCACGCTCTTTCTTTCTGTCTGCCCTGGCTCAGTGGGCAGCACTCTCACCTCTGAGTCAGAAGGTTGTGGGTTCAGGATCCACTCCAGAGACTTGAGCACAAAATCCAGGCTGACACACCCAGTGCAGTGCTGAGGGAGTGCTGCACTGTCAGAGGTGCCGTCTTTCGGATGAGATGTTAAACTGAGGCCCGTCTGCTCTCTCAGGTGGATGTAAAAGTTCCCACGGCCACTATTGGAAGAAGAGCAGGGGAGTTATCCATGGTGTCCTGGCCAAGATTTATCCATCAACCAACAACACTAAAACAGATTATCTGGTCATTGTCTCATGGCTGCTTGTGGGATCTTGCTGTGTGCAAATTGGCTGCTGCGTTTCCCTACATTACAACAGTGACTACACTTCAAAAGTGCTTCATTGGCTGTAAAGCACTTTGGGTCATCCTGAAGTTGTATAAATGCACATCTTTTTTCACATGTACTCTAGAGATGCAGCTCATTGATGCAACATGTTGTTCTGATAATAATTTTCACTGAATTTGTGGACAGCATTGAATGGTTTTAGTGGTCAATAAAATGAAACAGCCTCCATTAGCTGGGGAAACGGTAAAGCAGTCAGTTTACCCTAAATTGTTATGGAATATTAATGAATCGCTTCTGTCCATTGAATAGAGGACTTTGTTGGTTAAAGCACTCAGCTGTCGTCTCATTCTTTAATTTTCTGCTCTCTGTAAGAGATATGCCACTCGTAAACTGCAGCCTCATTAATCCCTCTCATCCAGGCTGAGGGTTCAAAATATGTGCTAATACATATTTCACTTTTAAGTGCCAGTAAATTGATCTGAAAGATAAGAAACATTTCAAAGCCTCTCCCCGAAGGAACTGGTGGTGAATTCCTGCTGGAATTGGTGGAAGTTCCTCAGAGGGATAAAAGAAAAGGAAATGGTTTGATCAACCATTCTAGGAGATTTACTAGAATGGTACCAGGGATGAAGGACTTTAGTGACATGGAGAGACGATAGAAGCTGTGATTGTTCTCCTCAGAGCAGAGAAGGTTCAGGGAAGAGAGAAGCATTCCTAAAAAAGAAAGACTTGCATTTATATAACGCCTTTCATGACCACCGGACGTCCCAAAGTGCTTTACAGCCACAAACAGCAATGTGATAATGACCAGATAATCTGTTTTTTGTTATGTTGATTGAGGGATAAATATTAGCCAGGACAGAGGATAACTCCCCTGTTCTTCTTCGAAATAGTGCCGTGGGATCTTTTACGTCCACCTGAGAGAGCAAACGGGGCCTTGG
Organism: Squalus acanthias; assembly: GCA_030390025.1. NCBI lineage: Eukaryota > Metazoa > Chordata > Chondrichthyes > Squaliformes > Squalidae > Squalus > Squalus acanthias. The sequence continues at coordinate 91,033,081 of CM059436.1, read as the reverse complement.
TTTAACGTCTCATCCGAAAGACGGCACCTCCGACAGTGCAGCACTCCCTCAGCACTGCACTGGAGTGTCAGCCTAGATTTTTACACTCAGGTGTCTGGGGTGGGACTTGAACCCACAACCTTCTGAATCAGAGGCGAGGGTGCTACCCACTGAGCCACGGCTGGCACTAAAATCACAAAGTGTTTTGATCGATTAAATAAGGAGAAACTGTTTCCACCGGCAGAAGGATCGGTAACCAGAGGACACAGATTTAAGATCATTGCCAAAGGACCCAGAGGTGAGATGAGGAGAATATTTTTTCACGCAGCGAGTTGTTGTGATCTGGAATGCGCTGCCTGAAGGGGTGGTGGAAGCAGATTCAATAGTAACTTTCAAAAGGGAATTGGAGGGGAGAAAATTGCACAACTATGGGGATGATGGACTGTTCTCTTTGGAGCAGAGAAGGTGGGAGGTGACCGGAAAGCGGTTTTCGAGATGATGAGAGGTTTTGATAGAGTAAATAGGAAACAAATATTTCCTCTGGCGAGTGGGTCAATGATTAGAGGTCATAGATTCAAATCAATGGAAAAAGATCTAAAGGGGAGATGGAGAAATGCTTTCACTCAGAGCGTTGTTGGGATCTGGAACGCTCTACCTGAAATGGTGGTGGAAGCTGATTCCATGAATAATTTCAAAGGGAGTTGGACAGCTATTTGAGGATGAGGATCTTACAGGGTTACGGACAAAAAGCGGGGATGTGGGACCATTAAATCATGCCATAGTGCTTACAAAAATAAACTAATCACACTTGTGCATTCCCTTAGTGCCTCTTCTGTGTGCCTTTGCCTGTCCTAGTGCTCCTACGAGGTGCTTCCCCAGTGGCTGCAGCATGGCTGGTGAAAGGCTGCTGACTTTAAATGGCGAAGACTGTAGATGGCCTTGGAGGGTGACCTCAAGCAGCTTTGGGCCTAGAAGGCCCGGCTGCAGACTGCAACATCTTGGCCTGGGCTGCAGCAGTCTGGGCTGGCTGACAGGCAATGTAAAGGGCACTGGTGGAGTGGCAGGGGTGGGAGCACGAATGCTATCACCCCGAGAGAGGACAGTAGGTTTGTACTCCATGGAGCCACTGCCCCTCTCCCGGGGTGGCATTTCAGCAATCCTCGTACTCTGTTGGAGAACAGATTGCTGGAGTGCTGTGATGTCCTGGAAGCCACTTTGAACACTGGTATCCAGAGCCATGATGGCAGCAGTCTGAGCTTCCACTGCAGCACTCAGACATTGAGTGGCTGCTGCTTGTGCTGCAATGGAATGTGGGACATCGGTCATCATGGTGGGCTCCACAGGTCTGTTGATGGAGGTGGTCATCCGTTCCATGTTGGAAAGGATGGGCTCCAAGCTCGGCACAAAGCCTTGTGCCAGGTTGGTGCTGGGCTCCTCCATGCGCCTTGACATTGAACGTAGGCTTTCCGGCAGGCTTCCCAGAGCACCAAGCATTTGTGTGCCTTCGTCTGTTGCCTGGCCCTTCGAAGTCCTCATCTGAGCCCTCTGCAGCAGAACTAGTGTGCAACCTCGCCCTCCAGCAAGCTGACTTCCACGCTATCCTTTCCCCTATCCTCTACCCTGGCTCCAGCACACTTGCCCCGGTGTCTCACCATGTGCAGAACCCGCCTCTATCCTATCTTCCAAATTCCCCGCGATCCCTGAACTCTTGCCTATCCCTTTGTTTTATTCATTCTCAAGATGTGGGCCTCGCTGGCATTTATTGCCCATCTCATGTTGCCCTGACAACTGAGTGACTTGCTATAACAACAGAAAACGCTGGAAAAACTCAGCAGGCCAGGCAGCATCCGTGGAGAGAGAAAGAGAGTTAACGTTTCAGGTCGATGACCTTTCGTCAGACAATGAGTGACTTGCTAGGCTACCTCAGAGTGTAGTTCAGAGTCACCCACCTTGGTGTGGGGACCGGAGTCACATATAGTCCAAACCTGGTCAGGACATCGGGCTTCCTTCCCTTAAGGATATTGGTGAACCAGTTGGATTTTTGCGACAATCCGACAGCCTTACCGTCAGTTTTACTGATACAAGCTTTTTATTTCCAGATTTTTAAAATTTAAACTGAAGTCAAATTCTCAAACCGCCATGATGAAATTTGAATGCAGGTTCTCTGGATTACTAGTCCAGAAACCTAACCACTATACTACCGTGCCCTCTTGTTGACACCCCTGGGGGTGATTTTGCCAATGGGGGCGCGTGGAGGCGGGACTGCTGCTTGGCGGGTCGATGTCCCATCTCCATCGACTTGTGGCCAACCCACGCTATTTTCCCTTGATTGACCTTGTTAAGCCCACCCAGCGGGCTTAGCAGGCCAATTAAGGGAAAGCCGGTTGTAGAGAATGTCAACGTATGACGTGTCATCTGTCAAAAATTTTTGACAGATGAATTGTCATAGTTTGACAGCTCTGTGAAGCTGTCAATCAGTGACATTCTCTGTAGTTTGATGAGGTCTTGAATTCAAGACCTCATCAAACCTCTTTCTTTTGCAGAAATGAGATGGTTGTTGTATTGGAGAATGCAACGGCCATCTGTCATCTCTACCGCGGAGGTGCGAGACTCTCCGCATACCCAACGATTGAAGCCTGCAGGAAGAAACAAAGGTAAGTAAACTTTTTCTAACACTTTGAACTTACCTCAGATACTCACCTCTCCACACTTGCACCCATCACTCACCTTCACAGCGCACTTTTGGACCCCTCCGACCCCCACAGACCCACTACTCGCCTCGGTGACCCTGGCGGGGTTCGCAGCCTTCTAGTAAGGGCATCAAGGGATATGGCGATAGGGCCGGTGAATGGAGTTAAGGCAGAAGATCAGCCATGATCTCATTGAATGATGGAGCAGGCTCGAAGGGCCGAATTGTCCTACTCCTGCTCCTATTTCTTATGTTCTTATGTTCTTACTTGTGTGGGCAAAATGGGGGTAATCCTCTTATCTGCCTGTTAACTACCTGTTAACAGGCAGTTAAGTGGCACTAATCCCCTTCCCGCCTCCAAGGAGACGGGACCCGGTGCGGGTCGGCTACCCGCCTCCTGGCAAGATGGCATGGAGGCGGGTTGGGCACCCGACCCCAAATTCTGAAGGTGCTCAATAGTTGGTGCTAATCCCTCTAATTTGTATCACGAAAAACTTTTGCACTAAGGCGCCCATAATGAATTCTTACTCCCTTGGGCAAGGCTGAAACCATTCTGAACGTCATTGGCTGTGAAGTGCTTTGGGATGTTCTAAGAGCAGGAAAGGCGCAAGTCATTTCTTTTATATAGTGTTCCCATCACCCCTGTGCTCGCTGACATACATTAGCTCCCGGTTCAGCAACACCGCGATTTCAAAATTCTCACCCTTGTTTTCAAATCCCTCCATGGCCTCGCCCCTCTCTACCTCTGTAACCTCCTCCAGCCCTACGAGATATCTGCACTCCTCCAATTCTGGCTTTTTGCGCATCCCCAATTTCCTTCGCCCCACAATTGGCGGCCGTGCCTTCAGCCATCTAGGCCCTCAGCTCTGGAATTCCCTCCCTAAATTACTCGAGCTCTCCACTCGCTCTCCCCTTTAGGTGGTTGCTGAAACCCTACCTCTTTGAGCCAGCTTTTGGTCACCTGTCCCAATATCTCTTTATGTGGCTCAAACTTTGTCCGATAATGCTCCTGTGAAGCTCCCTGGGATGTTTTACTGCATTAAAGGTACTATATAAATGCAAGTTGTTACTGTTTCAGTAGATAATGCATGAATTTTACTACATAAATATATTTTAGGGATTCCCCATTACAATATCAGTTTCATTCTCTGTGAATCTTTCTCTGTGAATCTAGTACCATAGCTGATATCTTACACTTTCAAAATCAGTTACAGCAATGATTGAAGTTCTGGACTTGAGAAAATTCAACATTTCTATTTGGTTTGCTGCATACTTCTAGGATCCCTACCTTCTCTATAAAAGAAAAAACTTGCATTTATATAGCGCCTTTCACGACCGTAGGAAGTCCCAAAGCAATTACGGCCAATGAAATACTTTTGAAGTGTAGTCACAGTTGTAATGTAGGAAATGCAGCAGCCAATTTGTGCACAGCAAGCTCCCACAAACAGCAATGTGATAATGACCAGGTAATCTGTTTAAGTGATGTTGGTTGAGGGATAAATATCGGCCAGGACACCGGGTAGAACTCCCCTGGTCTTCTTCGAAATGGAGTCATGGGATCTTTTATATCCACCTGAGAGAGCAGATGGGGCCTCGGTTTAATGTCTCATCCAAAACGGCGCCTCCGACAGTGCAGCACTCCCTCAGTACTGTACTGAAGGGGTGAAATTTAACCCTCAGAAATGGGTGGGTTGGGGTCGGGTGAGATGTTAACATTTTTAAAATCTCAAACCAGACCCCAACCCACATCAAACCCGCCCACTTCTGAGGTGAGACAAGGGGCGGGTTGGCAATTTAAATATTGATAATGAGGCTGGCAGCTTCTGATTTGACCTGCTTTGCAGGTTTAACCCTGTCCAGCCAGGATTCCCAGGCCTCGGGAAACCCGGCAGCTGAAGGGAGGCAAGGACAGCTTCGGGGAGAAGGTAAGTGCCTTTACAGCACTGCTTGTGGGCCAGGAGGAGCAGGAGTGCTTCCCTCCCGGACCCCCCAAGCTCACCTCTATCAGACCCCCCATACAAAGACCCCCAGGATTGGGGATCGGAACCCTCCCCAGATCGGAGATTGAACACCCACCCGGGATCGGACCCCCCACCCCGGGTTGGGGATTGGACCCCCCACGTTTCCAGTAGCAGCTCCCTACCTGGTCCTGCGGCCTGCTCCGGAGTCCTCCCCGCTCAACTGGACGGCAAGCCTGTTAATCTGGTTGACTTCCAGACGGGAAACCTGTCAAGGAGAAAAGTCGCACGCTGTGGTATTAAAACTCCACAGCATGCGGGTCCGTCCCAGACTCCTTCCCCCCCACCCTCACCCTGCCTACGTAACCCGCCCCTGTCAATATCGGGGCCGATGTGTCAGTTTGGATTTTGTGCTCAAGTCTTTGAAGTCTCTCTAAACCACAAGCTTCTGACTCAGAGGTGACACTGTGAAAGCATTGCAGTTGTCAGGGAGAATACAAAAACAACCTTCTCACATCACACTGTGAAGACACAACAAATGGTTTAGAATTGCAAACAAGAGGTCGTGGTTCACAGCAGCAGTTATTCACTCAGTGAAGCATGTCCAAAAGTTATATTGGCCCAGAAATTGATCTCGCTCTGTTCCCGCGGGGGTAAGCCTTTCCCGCGATGTCTCACCTCGCTTATGCTTTTTCTGATCCAGCTCGCACGAAATTGATGTTCCAGACATCAGCTGTGCTGGGCTTGCGTATCCCAGCGGCGTAGTTAATTCGTGCGAGCTGTGGGATCACGTGACTCAGTTAGAGCCAATGGCAGCACACCATCTTCCATTCATAAGTCTCACAGCATGGCTGAGAGACTTATGAATCTTACACCCCCCCAAAATAACAGCTAAACCTCAATTAAATTAAAAAAAAAACCCATCACATTAATAAAATAAGTATAGTTAATTAAATTAACCATTTTAAATAAAAAATTAAATTTTTGAAAAAATTTAAAATCTTTTAAAAAGTTATAAAAATAAACTTACCTGTCTTTAAAGTCTATAAAAAAGATATACCTGTAAAAAAAAATTCAAAAAAATACTTAATTCACTACTTACCTTCTTAAAAGCGGGTCTTACTCCTCCTTTTTACATTTCCAAAATCTTCAGTACTTACCTGCGCGTCCAAAGCATGAAGTGCACAGCGTGCGCGCAGCCTGTAGCGCGCACGCGATGCACTCCGGCCCCGCCCCCTTTTCGGAAGAGCAATTGCCGGTTTTCAGCACATGCGCAGGGCATGCAGAAAACCGGCAATTGGAGTGGGAATACGCGAGAGTATGCAGTGCGTACTCTCGCGTCCCGGGATCAATTTTCGGCCCATTATCACAGATACAAATACCCCACTGGGACTCATTTTAAAGCTCGCATTTCTACCCATTACTGTAAATGGAAATTGATTTGGGGTCTGTCAAAATAATAATTAATTTTTATGCTTTCTCAGGCCGGAATTTATTGCCCATTTCTAGCAGTTTTGATACAACTGAGAGGCTTGCTCGACCACCTCAGAGGGCAGTTAAGAGTCAACCGTGTTGGTGTGGGTCTGGAGTCACATATAGGCCCAGGCAGGTTTCCTTCCCACAAAAGGACATTAGTGAACCAGTTCGGTTTTTACGACAATCTGACAGCTTCAGGGTCACTTTTACTGGTGTCAGCTTTTTATTTCCAGATTTTTTAAAAACTGAATTAAACTTCTCAAACGGCCCTGGTGGGATTTGAACTGCCATTCTCTGGATCACTAGTCCAGCAACATGATCACTATACACAGTCGGCAAAATGAAGTACCGTTTTCTAACTATACCAGTGATCGGCAGGCATGTAGATACCAGAACCTCGGAGTTAGACTTCCGTGGAATAGTGGACCTACATTCGGGCGAAGAGGAAGGGACAGAGAACGGAAGCACAACAGTTGGTGCATCTATTGGTCACTGGTTCTCCCAAGGCAATAGAGCCTATAGTGGATGCAAAAGATAGAAAGAAAGCCTTGCATTTATATAGCGCCTTTCACGACCACCGGACATCTCAAAGTGCTTTACAGCCAATGAAGTGCATAAGATATAGGAGCAGGAGTAGGCCATTTGACCCTTCGAGCCTGCTCCGCCATTCAATAAGATCATGGCTGATCTTCTACCTCATCATCACTTTCCTGAACTATCCCCATATCTCTTGATTCCTTTAATATCCAAAAATCTATTGTTCTCAGTCTTGAATATACTCAACAACTGAGCATCCACAGCCCTCTGGGGTAGAGAATTCCAAAGATTCACCACCTTCTGAGTGAAGAAATTTCTCCTCATCTCAGTCCTAAATGGCCGACCCCTTATTCTGAGACTGTGACCCCTGGTTCTAGACTCCCCAGCCAGGGGAAACATCCTCCCTGTATCTATCCTGTCAAGCCCTGTAAGAATTTTGTATGTTTCAATGAGATCACCTCTCATTCTTCTAAACTCGAGAGAATATAGGCCTCGTCTACACAATCTCTCCTCATAGGACAATCCCCCCATCCCAGGAACCAGTCTGGTGAACCTTCATTGATTTGTGTACAAGGACAACAGGTCCCTCTGAACACCAACATTTCCCAATCTCTCACCATTTAAAAAATACTCTGCTTTTCTATTTTTCCTACCAAAGTGGATAACGTCACATTTCTCCACATTATATTCCATTTGCCATGTTCTTTCTCACTCACTTAGCCAGTCTATATCCCCTTGAAGCCTCCTTGAATCCTCCTCACAACTTACATTCCCACCCAGCTTTGTATCATCAGCAAACTTGGATATATTACATTTGGTCCCCTCATCCAAATCATTGATGTAGATTGTGAATAGCTGAGGCCCAAGCACTGATCCTTGTGGTACCCCACTAGTTACAGCCTGCCAACCCGAAAATGACCCGTTTATTCCTACTCTCTGTTTTCTGTCCATTAATCAGTCCTCAATCCATGCTAGTATATTACCCCCCAATCCCATGAGCCCTAATTTTGTTTAATAACCTCTTGTGTGGCACCTTATCGAATGCCTTCTGAAAATCCAAATACACCACATCCACTTGTGTCAAAAAATTTTCAACAGATGAAGCATCATACGCTGACGTCATCTGTCACTAGCTTTCCCTTAATTGGCCAGTAAGCCCACAGGGCAAGCTTAACAAGGCCAATCAAGGAAAAATAGTGTGGGTTGGTCAGACGTCGCTGGGGGCGGGACTGAAACCCAGAAACCAGAAGTCCCGGCTCTAGCACGTCTCCATTGAGAAAATCCAGGCCAAACTATTTGATTAATTTTTCTGCCATTTCCTTATTCTCCATTATAATTTCTCCTGTCTCAGCCTGTAAGGGACCCTCATTTACTTTCGCTAATCTTTACCTTTTTACATACCTATAGAAGCTTTTACAGTCTGTTTTTATGTCTCTCGCTAGTTTACTCTCATATTCTATTTTCCCTTTCTTTATTAATTTTTTGGTCCTCCTTTGCTGAATTCTAAAATCCTCCCAATCCTCAACCTTACTACTCTTTTTGGCAGCATTATAAACCTCTTCCTTTGATCTAATACTATCTTTAACTTCTCTTGTTAGCCATGGTTGGACCACTTTTCCTGTGGGGTTTTTGTGCCTTAAAGGAATGTATATTTGTTGTAAATTATGTGTTAATTCTTTAAATGCTAGCCATTGCTCATCCACTGTCATACCTTTTAATGTAGTTTCCTAATCTACCTTAGCCAACTCGCCCCTCATACCTATGTAGTTTGCTTTGTTTAGATTTAAGACCCTAGTTTCGGATTTAACTAAATCACTTTCAAACTCAATATAAAATTCTATCATATTATGGTCCCTCTTCCCTAAAGGCCCCTTTACTACAAGGTTATTAATGAACCCTTTCTCATTGCACAATACTAGATCTAAAATAGCCTGTTCCCTCGTTGGTTCCTCAACATACTGATCTAGAAAACTATCTTGCATACATTCCATGAATTCATCCCCCACACTATTACTACAAATTTGGTTTGCCCAGTCTATATCTAGATTAAAGACCCCCATGTTACATGAACCTCTAATTTCCTGATTTATACTCTGCCCTACATTACAGCTACTGTTTGGGGGCCTATAAACAACTCCCACCAATGTTTTCTGCCCCTTGCTGTTTCTTAGCTCCACCCAAACTGATTCTACTACTTGATTTTCGGAGCTAAGATCCTTTCTCTCTACTGTCTTTATCACATCCTTTATTATCAGGGCTACCCCTCCTCCTTTCTCATTTTGCCTATCCCTTCTAAAAGTTATGTATCCTGGAATATTTAGTTCCCAACCTTGGCCACTTTGCAACCACGTCTCCGTTATGGCTATTAGATCAAACCTATTAATTTCTATCTGCGCTATTAATTCATCTATTTTGTTATGAATGCTTCGCGCATTCAAATATAGTGCCTTTAGCTTTTATTTATTTCTCTTTTTCCCTGATGTCACCTCAGTCGCTGATGCTTTATTACCTTTGTTACTCTCTCTCTGTCCCTTCCTGTCCCACTCTGCCTAGTTTTACCTAAAACTCTACTCTGCTCTAGAGCCTTAACATTTCTCTCGCTGCTTATAAATTTACTCTTTCCTGAATCCTACCACCCCCCCTTCATTAGTTTAAAGCCCTGTCTACTGCCCTAGTTATTCGGTTCGCCAGGACACTGGTCCCAGCCTGGTTTAAGTGGAGCCCGTCCCAACGGAACAGCTCCCTCTTTTCCCAGTACTGGTGCCATTGCTCCATGAACTGAAACCCCTTCCTCCCACACCACTCTTTGAGCCACGCATTTAAACCTCTAATCTGTTTGTCCCTATGCCAATTTGCGCGTGGCTCAGTTAACAATCCAGAGATTATTACCTTTGAGGTTTTGCTTTTTAATTTGGATCCTAGCTCCTCAAACTCCCTTAGCAGAACCTCATTCCTAGTTTTACCTAGGTCGTTGTTTCCTACATAGACCACAACAACCAGATCCTCCCCCTTCCACTCCAAGTTCTTCTCCAGCCACGAGGAGATATCTTTAACCCTGGCACCAGGCAGGCAACATAACCTTCGGAACTCTCGGTGGCGGCTGCAGAGAACAGTATCTATCCCCCTGACTATACTGTCCCCTACCACAACTACATTCCCTTTCACTCTCCCCACTTGAATGGCCTCCTGCACCATGGTGCCATGGTCAGCTTGCTCATCCATCCTGCAGGCTTTTCCCTCATCCACACAGGCAGCAAGAACCTCATACCTGTTGGACAAGGGCAAAGGCTGAGGCTCCTCCAGCACTGCACCTGGGGTCCCCTTACCTGCCTGAGTTGCAGTCTCATCCTCCTGTCCCTGACCACTAACCAGACCTGTACCACTACCTAACCTAAGGGGAGTGACTGCCTCCTGAATCAAAGTGTCCAGATAACTCTCCTCATCCCTGATGCCCGCAATGTCTGCAGCTCAGACTCCAGCTCAAAAACTCTGAGCTGAAGTTCCTCAAGATGCAGGCACTTACTGCAAACGTGGTTGTCCGGGATCACAATGCTCTCCACAAACTCCCACATGTTGCAGTTGCGGCACACCACCTGCACTGCCATCCCTGTATGACCTTGTTTTATTTAATTAAATTTGTAATTAGTGTTTACAGTGTAGTTTCCTGACTACTTACTTGATCTAGATTAAGTTAAGGGCACTGAAATTAAATATCTACCTGTAACACAAAGCACTACAAGTAGTGTAGGCCAAAAGCAACAACTCCTTCCCCTCTCTTCTCCAAATTCCCAAATAAAACACTCTGTTCAAGCCCACTCTGTGCAGACCGCTTTTGAAGTGTAGTCACTGTTGTAATGTGGAATATGTGGCAGCCAATTTGTGCACAGCAAGCTCCCACAAACAGCAATGTGATAATGACCAGATAATCTGTTTTTGTTATGTTGGTTGAGGGATAAATATTGGCCAGGACACTGGGGATAACTCCCCTGCGCTTCTTCGAAATAGTGTCATGAGATCTTTTATGGCCACCTGAGAGGGCAGACGGGGCCTCGGTTTAATGTCTCATCCAAAAGACGGCACCTCCGACAGTGCAGCACTCCCTTAGCACTGCACTGGAGTGTCAGCCCAGATTATGTGATCAAGTCCCCACAACCTTCCGACTCAGAGGCGAGAGTGCTACCCACTGAGCTATAGCTGCACAAGGATGGTAATTTAATAGTCCCACAAATGAGCTGGACGGAAGCAGTCTTGCATGTGAATGCCAAAGAACAGGTTCAATTCAAATCACCGTGATCAGGCAGTGCTTTCCAGATCGTAACCCACTCGCTGCGTTAAAAAAAAAGACTCCTCGTCTCCCCTCTGGTTCTTTTACACGGGTCTCTACAGGGCTGTTGGACGTAGTGTCCTGTGTCAGTACACTGGTTCATGTCAACCAGCAAAAGGAATCTGCTGCCCTGCCCGCTGGTTATGGATGCGCCACTGATTGACAGCCACGGAGAAGTCCGTGACCCTTGACGGCCGCAGTTTCCACCGTGGCGGGACACGGCCTACAATCAAGGCACTAACATTGCTTCAAGATGTCGGACCAAACAGATAGCGGCCCGGAGTTAGGGCGAAGGCAGCTTCACTGGATCCACCGAGATTCCCGTGAGCAGAAATAAGCGGGGCAATGGTCCCCCTAATTCTTTTTGGGTGCGCGGCCCCTTTAAGGAGCTGCGCGGCCCAGTCACTGAAGAGCCAGTCCGGGGCTGCGCGGGACCAGCTGAGAGCTGCGCGGCCGTGCAGCTGTTAGAGGGAATGTTGGCGCGGGGGCGGCTTTAACTTCCAACGGAAAGGTGACGCTGGCGGAGTTAAAATCGAGGCGCCATTTTAACTTGCGCCTTCTGCTGGGTTGCTGAGCGCCTGCCTCAATCAGGCGGTGAGCCCCAGCAATCGACGCAAATCGGGTGTCCCGTGATGTACGCAGGACCCCCGCCTCCCCTCCCCCCACCCAACCCAGTGCGGTCTCAAGGGCCTGTTGGACTCAGTATGACGGTCAAGGGGTAGCGACCCCTAAAAGGTCAATATATTTGGATTGGTTAACTAATTGGACAGCTCTTTCAAAGAGCGGCTCAGGCATGGTGGTCTGCATGGCCTCCTTCCGTGGTGTAAGATTCTACGGCCTAGAAATTCAGGTGGTTTGTGCCACCTGTTAGCGGCATGAAATGGTGAAAAAATGGCGGTCAGTGCTCTTCCGCCAGCTGGTGGCGGGTACCGCGGAGGCTGCCATTTTTGGCAGGTCGTCAGCGCTGTCGTTAACTGACATCAGCGAGAGTGTGTTAACGAGGTGGAGCATGACGTCAATCGGCGGGCAACGCCAGGTTGACACCAGCTCATCCATTTTGCAGTTCTCTGCTCGCACTGCCGCCCGTGCTAAATCACGCCAGTGAGTGCTGCGGCTAAAGGATCGTTAACGGCCATGAGGAGTCTGGCAGGACTTATGAGGATGGACGTCAGAACTTCAAACGCCTGCTTTGTCAGGGTTCTTCTTTTAAACTTTCATTTTGAGCTCATCAGTGGCTGGGGGGGGGTTGCATTTTCTGGCAGCTTTCCGGGAGGCCGACAGTGTTTGTGGGTCAGTAAATCAACGGGTGATCTCCATTGCAACGACTGAAAATGATCTGTGATAAAATCTCCTTTATCTTCATTCATGTCATGAACAAGCAAAAGATTGCTAAAGATCGGGTGGCCGCTAATATTTTTGGAGCACGTGCGGCAACCGTTCGGTTCGCTCCTTTCCTTCCCGACACCGCGAGCGGGAGACTGAGGTGACCTTTGGCCTCCTTCTGAGATTAGCGCTGCAATGAGCACGTTGCACTGGCAAATCGCCGCCACACTGATGATAATGAGCAGGCAGTACCAAAATGCCGGTACTGCCTGCACTCTCTCGGCCGGCGGCCGTTTTCCTTGGCCACCAATGTTACCAGCGTTCCCCAATTTCTAGGCCAAAGATCCTTATGTTTATGCGGGGCGAGGAGGAGCAAGAGTGCTCCTCTGGGCTCCACAAGAATGCTGTGGGCTGCTGCCGACCCGGGCTTCCCTCTCCTCCCCTCTTCTCTTCGAGGGCCTGCTGACAGGGTCATCTTCCGAGCCGCCCAATATTGCACAGGCCTGAAGATGGAAAGCCTCAGCGGTAGGCCCGTTATGGGGGGTGCAGCACCTGAATAAAAGGCGTGCTCTCAAAATCGGCCCAATGGAGTCATGGTGACTCTTTCGGTTCAAAATGAATAATAATTTGTAAACTTTTTTTTACCTCAAAGAATATCTATTCCACACAGGTTGATGTTTGCAGTCCAGTTGGCGTTTGCTTGGCTCGCTTTGACAAATCGGACTGCTGTTCAGTGTATTGGAAATGCTGCACTTCAAGACAAACATCATGAACAAGCCTTGGAGAATTAAGGGCTGCGACTGCTTGTACCTTCTGCCGCTCAGGCTCTCCAGCTCTTTGTTGCAGGGGAGGAGTCAAAGTTCATGGAAAAAGGGAAGGGAAAATCCAAAAATGGAACGAGCAAACAGTTTCCCAAAACGTGATGTGAACGCTTGCCTTTCTTTGAAGCTTGTAATATAAGAGGGCTCTAGCGTTGATTGTCTCCCAGGAGACGAACTTGGTAATGAAGTGTTGTGGAAGCAGACAGATCAGGAGGTATAGCTGTTGGAGACAATAGCCCTCGGGGAGCCATCTTACATTAGAAGCACCTTTATTTCTCCTTCAGTACTCAGTCATAACAGTGTCAGCTGTGGCTCACTGGGTAGCACTGTTCTCCTTCTGAGTCTGAAGGTCATGGGTTCAAGCCCCACTCTAGAGATTCAAGCACAAAATCCAGGCTGACGCTCCCAGTGCCAGGACTGAGGGAGTGCTGCACTGTCGGAGGTGCCATCTTTCAGTCAGGACACTAAACCAAAGCCCCATCTGCACCCTCAGGTGGACGTAACAAAATTCAATGGCACTATTTCGAAGAAGAGCAGGGGAATTCTCCAGTATTTGGCCAACATTATCCTGTGCAATATTTATCCCTCCACCACCATCACTAAAACACGATGCGGAGATGCCGGTGTTGGACTGGGGTGGACAAAAATGAGAAGTCGCACAACACCAGGTTATAGTCCAACAGATTTATTTAAAATTACAAGCTTTTGGAGCTGTCGCCCCTTCCTCAGGTAAAGTTACAATAAGTGAATCTACAATATTTCACAGTATATAAACACAGAGACTGCAGAGATACAATCTTTCAGGGAAGGTGTCCTTACATCAAAGACACACCAAGAGCACAGCCAAGACAATGAGATGTGTCACAGGGGGTCCAACGTGTCAAATCCTGCTGTCTGCAGTGTTTTTTTTTTGTGTTTTTTTTGTGTTTTAAAAAAAAAAACTGGAAAGACAGACAACGATGTCGAGTCACGTTCTGTAGCGTAACATGAACCCGATATCCCTATTGAGGCCATCCTCATGGGTGTGGAACTTGGCTATCAGTTTCTGCTTGATGATTTTGCGTTGTCGTGTGTCTCGAAGGCTGCCTTGGAGAACGCTAACCCGCAGATCCGAGGCTGAATGTCCTTGACTGCTGAAGTGTTCCCCGACTGGGAGGCAACAATCCTGCCTGGCGATTGTTGCACGGTGTCCGTTCATACGTTGTCTCAGTGTCTGCAGGGTCTCGCCGATGTACCATGCTCTGGGGCATCCTTTCCTGCAACGTATCAGGTAGACAACGTTGGCCGAGTCACATGCGTATGTACCATGTACAGGAAACTCTTTATTAACCGGCACCGACGGGACCGGTGTGGTGCCGGTTAATCAAAAAGTCCGGATAATGGAGAGTTATATCTCCCAACGTACGAGAGCCCCGTACACACTGACATGCGCCTGCATTTGGAGCTCCGTCTCCCCGGGGACCGCCAGCTGACCATCTGTCGTGTCTGCTGCCTACCCGGGCTGCACATTCCCCTCCCAATCTACACGCTCCGATACAAGGCAAACGCTTTGGGTTTTTTTTTAAAGTTATTTTTAAAGGAGAGATGAAGGAAAACCCCGGTTACCTACTCAAGAATTTTGCCGGTTAAGAGAGATTTCCGGTTATTTGGGTGCCGGTTAAAAGAGAGTTTCATGTACCTGGTGGGTAGTGTCCTCACGTGCGATGACGGTAAAACAGATTGTCTGGTCATTATTGCATTACTGTTTGCAGGAGCTTGCTGTGCGCAGATTGGCTGCTGTGTTTCCTACATTACATAAGAACATAAGAAATAGGAGCAGGAGTCGGCCATTTAGCCCCTCGAGCCTGCTCCGCCATTCAATAACATCATGGCTGAAATTCGACCTCAACTCCACTTTCCTGAACTATCCCCATATCCCTTGATTCCCATAATATCCAAAAATCTATCAGTCTCTGTCTTGAATATACTCAACGACTGAGCCTCCACAGCCCTCTGGGGCAGAGAATTCCAAAGATTCACCACCCTCTGAGTGAAGAAATTTCTCCTCATCTCAGTCCTTAATGGCCGAGCCCTTATTCTGAGACTGTGACCCCTGGTTCTAGACTCCCCAGGCAGGGGAAACATCCTCCCTGTCAAGCCCTGTAAGAATTTTGTATGTTTCAGTGAGATTACAACAGTGACTACACTTCAAAAGTACTTCAATGGCTGTAAAGTGCTTTGGGATGTTCTGAGGTCAGGAAGGGCACTATAGAAATGCGAGTTCTTTCTTTTCAGACAAGAGAAGTGTAATTGCTGCAAGGTGCTTACTCCTGCTATGGGGCCATCTAGTGTTCAGTTAAGAAACATAGAAACACAGAAGATAGGAGCAGGAGTAGGCCATTCATCCCCTCGAGCCTGTTCCGCCATTTAATGATATCATGGCTGATCATCCAAATTCAGTACCCTGTCCCTGCTTTCTCCCCATATCCCTCGATCCCTTTAGCCTTAAGAAATATATCTAACTCCTTCTTGAATATATTTAATGAATTGGCCTCAACTGCCTTCTGTGGTAGAGAATTCCACAGGTTCACCACTCTCTGGGTGAAGAAATTCCTCCTCATCTCAGTCCTAAATGGCTTACCCCTTATCCTTAGACTGTGACCCCTGGTTCTGGACTCCCCCGCCATCGGGAACATTCTTCCTGCATCTAGTCTGTCTAGTCCTGTTAGAATTTTATAAGTTTCAATGAGATCCCCTCTCATTCTTCTAAACTCTAGCGAATACAAGCCCAATCGATCCAATCTCTCTTCATACGTCATTCCTGCCATCCCAGGTATCAGTCTGGTGAATCTTCGCTGCACTCTCTCCATGGCAAGAACATCCTTCCTCAGATAAGGTGACCAAAACTGCACACAATACTCAAGGTGTGGTCTCACCAAGGCCTTGTACAACTGCAGCAAGACATCCTGCTCCTGTACTCGAATCCTCTCGCTCTGAAGGCCAACATACCATTTGCCTTCTTAACCGTCTGCTGCACCTGCATGCTTACCTTCAGCGACTGGTGCACAAGGACACCCAGGTCTCGTTGCACTTCCCCTTTTCCCAATCTATTGCCGTTCAGATAATAATCTGTCTTCCTGTTTTTGCCACCGAAGTGGATAACCTCACATTTAGCCTTCAATCCCATCAATTTTCCTAACACCATTTCCCTACAAATACTGATTTCATTCAGTTCCTCCCTCTCATTAGACCCTATGTTCCCCGACATCTCTGGGAGGTTATTTGTGTCCTCCTTTGTGAAGACAGAACCAAAGTAAGTATTTAATTGGTCTGCCATTTCTTTGTTCCCCATTATAAATTCACTTGATTCTGACTGCAAGGGACCTACGCTTGACTTCACCAATCTTTTTCTCTTCACATATCTATAGAAGCTTTTACAGTCAGTTTTTATGTTCCCTGCAAGTTTACTCTCAGACTCTATTTCCCCCCTCTTAATTAATCCCTTTGTCCTCCTTTGCTGAATCCTAAACTGTTCCCAATCCTCAGGTTTGCTGCTTTTTCTGGCCAATTTATATGTCCCCTCCTTGGATCTTATGCTAACCCTAAGTTCCCTTGTTAGCCACGGTTGGGTCACCTTTTTTGTTTTATTTTTATGCCAAACAGGGATGAACAAATTCTGTAGTTCATCCATGCGATCTTTAAATGTTTGCCGTTGCCTATCCACCGTCAACCCTTTAAGTAACGTTCCCCAAACCATCCTAGCCAACTCGCGCCTCATACCATCAAAGTTTCCTTTATTTAAATTCAGGACCCTATTCTCTGAGTCAACTACATCACTCTCCATCTTAATGAAGAATTCTATCATATTATGATCGCTCCTCCCCAAGGGGCCTCGCACAACAAGCTTGCTAATTAATCCTTTCTCATTACATAATACCCAGTCTAAGATGGCCTGATCTCTAGTTGGTTCCTCGACATATTGGTCCAGGAAAGCATCCCGTATGCACTCTAGGAATTCCTCCTCCACAGTATTGTTACTAATTTGATTAGCCCAATCTATATGCAGATTAAAGTCACCCATGATAACTGCTGTGCCCTTATTGCACGCATCTCTAATTTCCCGTTTAATGCCATCCCCAACCTCAGCATTACTGTTTGGGGGTCTGTATACAACTCCCGCTAACGTTTTCTGCCCCTTGGTATTTCTCAGCTCTGCCCATACAGATTCCACATCATCAGAGCTAATAACCTTCCTTACTATTGTGTTAATCTCCTCTTTAACCTGCAATGCTACCCCACCCCCTTTTCCTTTTTGCCTGTCCTTCCTGAATATTGAATACCCCTGGATGTTGAATTCCCAGCCCTGAACACCCTGGAGCCATGTCTCCGTAATCCCAATTATATCATATCCGTTTACATCTATTTGTGCAGCTAATTCATCCACCTTATTACGAATGCTCCTTGCATTAAGACACAGAGCCTTCAGGCTTGTTTTTTTTAACACTCTTCGACCATTTCGAATTATTGTTTACTGTGGCCATGTTTGATTTACACCCTTGATTTCTCTGCCTTCCACTTTTGCTTTTCTCCTTACTGTCTTGTGTTTCTATCCTTGCTTCCCTTTCCTCTGTCTCCCTGCACAGGTTCCCAACCCCCTGCCATTTTAGTTTAAACCCTCCCCAACACTCCCCCTAGGACATTGGTCCCGGCCCTGCCCAGGTGCAAACCGTCCAGTTTGTACTGGTCCCACCTCCCCCAGAACTGGTTCCAATGTCCCAGGAATTTGAATCCCTCCCTCTTGCATGATTCCTCTAGCTACGTATTCATCTGAAATATCCTTCTATTTCTACTCTGACTAGTACGTGGCACTGGTAGCAATCCTGAGATTACTACCTTTGATGTCCTATTTTTTAATTTACCTCCTAACTCCCTATATTCAGCTTTTAGGACCTCATCCCATTTTTTTACATATATCGTTGGTACCTATATTCACCACGACAACTGGCTGTTCACCTCCCCCCCTCCAGAATGCCCTGCAGCTGCCCCGAGACATCCTTGACCCTTGCACCAGGAAGGCAACATACCATCCTGGAGTCTCGTTTGCGGCCGCAGAAACACCTATCTATTCCCCTTACAATAGAATCCCCTATCACTATAGCGCTCCCGCTCTTTTTCCTCCCTTCCTGTGCAGCAGAACCACTCATGGTGCCAGGAAGTTGGTTGCTGCTGCCTTTCCCCGATAAGCCATCCCCCTCAACAATATCCAAAGTGGTATATCTGTTTGAGAGGGGGATGGCCACAGGGGACCCCTGCACTACCTGCCTGTGCCTACTACTCTGCCTGGCGGTCACCCATTCCCTTCCTGCCTGTGCAGCCTTTACCTGCGGTGTGACCAACTCATTAAACGTGCTATCCACGATGTCCTCAGCATCGCGAATGCTCCAGTATGTATCCATTCACAGCTCCAGCACTGCAATGCGGTCTGTCAGTAGATGCAGCTGGATACACTTCCCACACACATGGTCATCAGGGACACAGGAAGTGTCCCTGATTTCCCACATAGTGCAGGAGGAGCATGCCACGGGGCTGAGCTGTGCTGCCATGACTTACCCTTTAATTAATCTAAATTAAATCAAATCAATACCACTAATTACACTACAATTAAATGATATACTCAAGGGCCCTTGTTTACTAGCACTCCCCGCTACACAACAGAGACCCTAGAAACTATAAACCACAAAAATTAAGTTTGGAAAAAAGCGAGAAAGAGAGAAATACTCACCAACCAATCACTTACCTGCTTTCTGATGACGTCACACTTCGATTATTCTTTACTTCTCGCTGCTGCCGCCGGTGAGTCTGGGCCACTCTCTCTCTGTCTGCTCCTTAACTCCTCGGTCTCCACGTCAGTCTCCACCCAGGGCCGCTCTCTCTGCCGCCGGTGAGTCTGGGCCACTCTCTCTCTGTCTGCTCCTTAACTCCTCGGTCTCCACGTCAGTCTCCACCCAGGGCCGCTCTCCCTGCTGCCGCCGGTGAGTCTGGGCCGCTCTCTCTCTCTCTCCGCTCCTTAACTCCTCGGTCTCCGCGCTCAGTCTCCACCCAGGGCCGCTCTCGCTGCTGCCGCCGGTGATTCTCTAATGTGAGCACCGTACATATCAGGACCCTTTCCATGGTGAGGACGTAACATGGCTGCTGTGAGATAGAGAATTCACCAGTCCTTCTGCGCCTTTCAATTACTTGTCGTGTGAAATAGTAACAAATTAAGAATTAGAATTAATGTGCACCTCAGATTATAAAAAAAACATTCCAGTATGTCTGGCACTACTTATCTGTATGGGAAATAAAAGCTGAGAAATACACAGTAGGGTCTCTCCCTGGAACGTTAACCATTGGTTTCAATTTCAGATGATGAGAGACGTATTGTTATATTTCCAGCATTTTCTGCTTTTACTTCAAATATCTAGCAGTTTTTTTCCCCTCATTTAAATCCTTTATTAAATTCCCTATGAATGACGGGTTACAATTCTTCACTCCTTACTTACATCTCTGGTTGACACACATTAGCAGCAGCAGCAGCGGCGGCAGAGCGGAGCGGGGAGGAGCGGTGAGGCGGCACCAACTCAGCACAGGCAGAATTTTCAAAAAGTGACGTCAGAAGTCAAAAGTGACATCGGCACAAGGACAGGGAGCTGATTGGTGAGTATCTGGTAAGTATTTTTACTTGGCTTTATTAAAGTTTGAAGTTTATTCCAGCTAGGTTAGTAAATAGTCTGTTAATTAGAGGTATGGCAGGGCAGCTCACACCCGTGGAATGCACATCCTGTGCCATGTGGGAAGTCCTGGACACCTCCCGTGGTCTGGACGACCACATGTGCAGGAAGTGTCGCCAGCTACAGCAGCTCGAGCACCGGGTTACGGAGCTTGAGCGGCGGCTGCAGTCACTGCTGTGCATCCGCGAGGCTGAGAGCTACGTGGATAGCACGTTTCGGGAGGTGGTCACCCCGCAGCTTAAGAGTGTGCAGGCAGAGAGGGTATGGGTGACCGTCAGACAGAAGAGGAGGACCAGGCAGGTAGTGCAGGATTCCCCTGAGCCCATCTTGCTCACCAACCAGTATTCGGTGCTGAGTATTGGTGAGGGCGATGGTTCCTCTGGGGAGTGCAGCCAGAGCCAAGTCTACAGCACCATGGAAGGCTCAGCTGCACAGGCAGGGGGGAAGAGGAGAGGTAGAGCAATAGTGATAGGGGATTCAATAGTTAGGGGAGCAGACAGGCGTTTCTGCAGCCGCAGATGTGACTCCAGGATGGTATGTTGCCTCCCTGGTTCCAGGGTCAAGGATGTCACTGAACGGCTGCAGGGCATTCTGAGGGGGGAGGGTGAACAGCCAGAGGTCGTGGTCCATATCGGTACCAACGACATAGGTAGAAAGAGAGATGAGGTCCTGCAGGCAGAGTTTAGGGAGCTAGGAAAGAGGTTAAAAAGCAGGAACTCAAAGGTAGTAATCTCCGGATTACTACCAGTGCCACGTGCTAGTGAGTACAGAAATAGGAAGATAGAGCAGATGAATGCATGGCTGGAGAGATGGTGTAGGAGGGAGGGCTTTAGATTCCTGAGGAATTGGAACTGTTTCTGGGGGAGGTGGGACCTCTACAAGCCAGACGGGTTGCACCTCAACGGGAACGAGACCAATATCCTCGCGGGAGGGTTTACTAGTGTTGGGGAGGGTTTAAACTAGCTTGGTAGGGGGATGGGAACCTAAGAGTAGAGTCAGTAGGGAGGGAAGAAAAACTGGAATTGGAAAACAAAAACGTAGAAAGTAAAATGGAAGGACAGAGGAATCAAGGGCTAGATAGTAGTCAACAAGGAGGTTTGCCTGTACTAAATGGTATATACTTCAATGCAAGGTGTATAGCGAACAAGGCAGATGAGCTGAGGGCACAGGTAGATATTTGGGACTATGATATTATAGCTATTACAGAGACGTGGCTGAAAGAGGGGCAGGTATGGCAGCTCAACATTCCTGGTTACAGGATTTTCAGACGGGATAGAGAGGGAGTTAAAAAGGGAGGGGGGGTCGCGGTATTGATTAAAGAAACTATTACAGCTGTGAGGAGGGATGATATGTTGGAGGGATCATCAAACGAGGCCATATAGGTTGAATTGAAAAACAAAAAAGGGGCGATCACACTCCCGGGAGTGTACTACAGACCCCCAAACAGTGAGAGGGAGATAGAAGAACAAATATGGAGACAAATTTCTGAGAAGTGCAAAAACTATAGGGCAGTAATAGTAGGGGATTTCAACTACCCCAATATTAACTGGGATAAAATTAGTGTGAAGGGTATAGAGGGTGCGGAATTCCTAAAATGCATCCAGGAGAAATTTTTTAGCCAGGATGTAGCAAGCCCAACCAAGGAGGGGGCGGTTCTGGACTTAGTTCTAGGGAATGAAGCTGGGCAGGTAGAAGGCGTATCAGTGGGGGAGCATTTTGGTGCTAGTGACCATAATTCAGTTAGATTTAAGGTAGTTATGGAAAAGGACAAGGATAGACCAGGAATAAAAATTCTAAATTGGGGAAAAGCAAATTTTGCTAAGCTCAGAGGGGATTTAGCCATAGTGGACTGGAAACAGCTATTTGAAGGTAAATCAGTGTCAGAGCAGTGGGAGGCATTCAAGGAGGAGGTCCGGAGGGTTCAGACCAAACATGTGCCCTTAAAGAAAAAAGGTGGGACTAACAAATCTAGAGCCCCCTGGATGTCTAGGGACAAACAGGGTAGGATAAAGAAAAAAAGGGAGGCGTATGACAGATACAGAGGGCTAAATACTCCAGAATCTTTAGAGGAGTACAGAAAGTGCAGGGGTGCACTTAAAAAGGATATTAGGAAAGCAAAGAGAGAGCATGAAAAATTCTTGGCAAGTAAAATCAAGGAAAACCCAAAGATGTTTTATAAATATATTAAGAGTAAGAGGATAACTAAAGAAAGGGTAGGGCCTATTAGAGATCATGAGGGCAATGTGTGTGGAGGCGGGAGATGTCGGTAGGGTTCTTAATGAATACTTTGCGTCTGTTTTCACAAAGGAGAGGGGCGAAGCAGACATTGCTATCAGGGGGGAGGAGTGTGAAATATTAGATGAAATAAACATAGCGAGAGAGGACGTATTAAGGGATTTAGCAGCTTTAAAAGTGGATAAATCCCCAGGCCTGGATGAAATGTATCCCAGGCTGTTAAGCGAAGCAAAAGAGGAAATAGCAGAGGCCCTGACCATCATTTTTCAATCCTCTCTGGCTTCAGGTGTGGTGCCGGAGGACTGGAGGACTGCTAATGTGGTACCCTTGTTTAAAAAAGGAGAAAAGGTTAGACTGAGTAATTACAGGCCAGTCAGCGTAACCTCGGTGGTGGGAAAATTATTGGAAAGAATTCTGAAGGACAGGATAAATCTTCATTTAGAAAGACACAGATTAATCAAGGATAGTCAGCACGGATTTGTTAAGGGAATGTCGTGTCTGACAAACTTGATTGAATTTTTTGAGGAGGTAACAAGGAGGGTAGATGAGGGTAGTGTATTTGATGTAGTGTATGGACTTTAGCAAGGCTTTTGACAAGGTTCCACATGGCAGGCTGATCACGAAGTTAAAAGCCCATGGATCCAGGGCAAAGTGTCAAGTTGGATTCAAAACTGGCTCGGAGTCAGGAAGCAGAGGGTAATGGTTGATGGGTGTTTTTGTGACTGGAAGGCTGTTTCCAGTGGGGTTCCGCAGGGCTCAGTACTAGGTCTCTTGCTTTTTGTGGTATATATCAATGATCGAGACTTGAATATAGGGGGTATGATTAAGAAGTTTGCAGATGATACTAAAATCGGCTGTGTAGTTGATACTGAAGAAGGAAGCTGTACACTGCAGGAAGATATCAATAAATTGGTCAGGTGGGCAGAACAGTGGCAAATGGAATTCAATCTGGAGAAGTGTGAGGTAATGCATTTGGGGAGGGCTAACAAGGAAAGGGAATACACATTAAATGGTGGGACACTGAGTAGTGTAGAGGCACAAAGGGACCTTGGAGTGCATGTCTACAGATCCCTGAAGGTAGCAGGCCAGGTAGATAAGGTGGTTAAGAAGGCATACGGAATGCTTGCCTTTATTAGCTGTGGCATAGAATACAAGAGCAGGGGGGGTTATGCTTCAACTGTATAAAACACTAGTTAGGCCTCAGCTAGAGTATTGCTTGCAGTTCTGGTCACGACATTGCAGGAAAGATGTGATTGCACTAGAGATGGTACAGAGGAGATTTACAAGGATGTTGCCGGGAGTAGAGAATCTTAGCTATGAGGAAAGACTGGATAGGCTGGGTTTGTTTTCCTTGGAACAGAGGAGGCTGAGGGGAGACCTTATTGAGGTGTATAAAATTATGAAGGGCCTAGATAAAGTGGATAGAAAGGGCCTATTTCCCTTAGCAGAGGGGTCAAAAACCAGGGGGCACAGATTTAAAGTAATTGTTGGAAGGTTTAGAGGGGATTTGAAGGGAAATTTCTTCACCCAGAGGGTTGTGGGGGTCTGGAACTCGCTACCTGAAAGAGTGGTAGAGGCAGGAACCCTAACCACATTTAAAAAGTACTTGGATGTGCACTTGGGATGCTCTAACCTGCAGGGCTATGGACCAAGAGCTGGGAAGTGGGATTAGGCTGGATAGCTCTTTGTTGGCCGGCGTGGACACGATGGGCCGAAATGGCCGCCTTCTGTGCTGTAACTTTCTAAGATTCATTGATTCTATGATTACACGACTTAATTTCACAGTTTTGAAAAAATTCTGACCTGTTTTAAGAGTGGGTGTACGCATAGCCAGTGATAAGCTGTACGAAAAGGACAGCAGAGCATTCTCACAAATCTTTATCAGCATGAACTAATTCACGATCTCCTGGGTACACCTGGTATGAACTAATTCACGATCTCCTGGGTACACCTGGTATGAACTAATTCACGATCTCCTGGGTACACCTGGTATGAACTAATTCACGATCTCCTGAGCTAATGAAGGGTTTTCTCGCATCATCTTGGCTCAGTTAGTAGCACTCTCACCTGAGTCAGATGTTGTGCATTCACAGCCTCATTTCAGGACTTTTGCCCATAGCCTAGGCTAACACCGTGGTTCATTTCTGAGGGAGTGTTGCATTGTCTTTTGGAGGAGACGTTAAATAAAAGCTCCATCAGCTTGCCCAAGTGAATGTAAAGGATCCCACAATGCTGTTTGGACAAGAAAATGGAGTTCTAATGATTTCCTCGCTAATATTTATCCCTCAATCAATACAATCAAAATAACTGGTCTCCATTCATTCCCGGTTTTTGGGACCTTGTTGCGTGCAAATTAGTACCACATTTGCCAACAACTTAATAGTAACTGCACTTCCACAAAAAATAAATTCCTCAGCTGTGAAACACTTTGGGATGTTCCGAGGATGTGAATGGTGCTATATAAATGCAGGTTGCTCATACAGCAGGTTTCCCACACTCGTACCTGAGCCAATCAGAATTAAAAGCACGTGGCCTTGAATGGACAACTAGCCAACTTGCAGAATAAGTTGCCTTTTGTAGGTTTGGTCTCATTAGCCACTTGACCAGTGGCTAATTTACACACAGCAAGGTTCCACAAACAGCAGTGTGATAATGGCTAGATAACCTGTTTTAGTGATGTTGGCTGAGGGATAAATATTGATCAGGGCAACACGGTGGCATAGTGGTTAGCACTGGTGCCTCACAGCACCAGAGACCCGGGTTCGAATCTGACCTCGGGTGACTGTCTGTGTGGAGTTTGCACATTCTCCCCGTGTCTGCGTGGGTTTCCTCCGGGTGCTCCGGTTTCCTCCCACAGTCCAAAAATGTGTGGGTTAGGTTGATTTGGCTATGATAAATTGACCCTTAGTGTTAGGAGGGGATTAAATATGTGGGGTTATGGGGATAGGATGGGATATGTTAGGGGGAATTAAATACGTGGGGTTACGGGGGTAGGGTGGGGTATGTGTACTGTGGGGATTAAAGCAGGGACAGGGTACTGGATTTGGATGATCAGCCATGATCGTATTGAATGGCGGAGCAGGCTCGACGGGCCGAATGGCCTACTCCTGCTCCTAGATTCTATGTTTCTATGTTTCTATGTAGGACACCGGGGAGAACTCCCCTGGCTCTTCTTCGAAATGGAGCTTTTACACCCACCTGAGAGGACAGACAAAGCCTCAGTTTAACATCTGATCCAAAATACAGCACCTCCAACAGTGCAGCACTCCCTCAGTGTCAGCCTAGACTTTGTGCTCGAGTCTCTGGAGCGGGACTTCGAACCTACGACCATCTGACTCAGAGGCATGGGTGCTACCCACTGAGCCAGGGCTGACACTCCACCAGTGCACTGAGTATAACTCACCCCCTACAATCGGTTAAATGCGCTTGTGGCAACATTGAAGGTGCACTCACCAAGTAGGGAGACAATAAAATGAAAATAACCATTGCTTTTTGTTCGACACAGCTGCATCTGCTAATTCAGTAACTAGGTTGCGGTGATGCCAAATCCCTAAAACTTAAAGCTGCAACCCAAATGCAAACTGTGTCAATAAACCAGTAACTTTCGGTCATAATATACAGGGAGTGAGTAACTGTCTAACTATAAGGGCTCGATTTTGCCAGGCCCGAGGAGACGGGAATGGAGGCGTGTGGGGTGTTAAAATAGCAAAAAATGGCGGGCGGGCCCAACCCCGCCTCCATGCAATTTTCCCCAAATGCGTGGTTTCTGATCCCGTCTCCCGTCTCCAAGAGGCGGGATAGGCCCTTAACAAACACTTAATTGCCTCTATAATCCCATTTTGAGAGGCCTTTCTGATTTTAACACTTTTCCGACGTGATGCATGCCTCCTCTGAAAGACGACGGTGAAACCTGGCGGTAGCACACTTGGATTGCTGATCCACCATTAAGAAGGTGGTGGTGGTAAAAAACAATTCTGGGAGCAGACTTAGGTCTCCTGCTGCTCATTTTGCCTCCAGGTCCCTCTCACAGCAAAGGCCAAAAGCTTCCCAGTCTTTGCAGACCTTAAATGCAGCAGCAATGATGACATCATCAGAGGCGACTTTCAGACTGAAAAAACTAATTGGGTCATGGGTTCCCACATGCTGGAACTCAATTGCCCAATTAGGAGGAAATCGAATAATTCTCCCACATCCAATTGGAGTTGGGTGGCTAACACGAAAAGCGGATGACATGACCCCAGCCCGCCCCATGACAAAATTGAGCCCTGTGTCTCGTTTAAGAACTGTGCTGCTTAGTTCAATGGCCTGGAGGGGATCTGAATGAGTTTAATGAATGAGCCCACTAAGTGGCTGATAATAGAATTACCTTTATTTTTCTACGGTGAGACTACATTAAAATATGGACTAATTAATTATTACTTATGTCGGTCGGAGGCAAAGATAAACCCATGTATTCATTTCCAAAATGTTAAAAGACTCACAATATTAATGAGGCCTCGTATTGTTGCTGCTCACCATTCCGTCTTCTCTGGATAGCATTTATGAAAGAAAGAAAGAACTTGTATTTCCATAGCGCCTTTCACGATCTCAGAGTGAACCAAAGTTCACAGCTAATGAAGTGCTTTTGAAGAGTAGGCACTTCATAATGTAGGAAACATGGCAGCCAATTTGCACACAGCAAGATCCCACAAACAGCAATGTGATAGATGTCCAGATCATCCGTTTTAGTGAAATAAAACAATAGAAAATGCTGGAAATACTCAGCAAGTCAGGCAACATCCGTGGAGAGAGAAACAGAGTTAACATTTCAGGTTGTTAACCTTTTGTCAGAACTGGAAAAAGTTAGAGATGTAACAGGTTTTAAGCAAGTGCAGGGAAAGGAGGGAGGGGAGGAAAGAATAAAAGGAACGGTCTGTGATAGGGTGGAAGGCAGGAGAGATTAAATGACAAAAGGGAGGATGGTGCAAGGCAATGGGGGGGAGGGGGGGGGGTGGTAATGGAACAAGTAAAGAAACAAAAGCTGGGTCCAGAGGAGGTGTAAATGGCAACAGCAGAATCATTACCAACACCTGCTGTCCAGAAAATTGGGAGCAGTGGTTATGATCTGAAATTGGTGTACTTGATGTTGAGTCCGGAAGGTTGTAAAGTGCCTAATTGAAAGATGAGCTGCTGTTCCTGGAGCTTCTGTTGAGCTTCATTGGAACAGTGTAAGAGGCCGAGGACAGAGAGGTCAGAGTGGGAGTGGGACGGAGAATTAAAATGGCAAGTGACCGGAAGCTCAGGGTCACACTAGCGGATGGACTGAACAGAGGTGCTCAGCAAAGTGATCACCCAATCTGCGTTTGGTCTCCCCAGTGTAGAGGAGACCACATCATGAGCAGCCAATACAGTATACTAAATTGCAAGAAGTACAAGTAAATCGCTGTTTCACCTGGAAGGAGTGTTTGAGGCCCTGGAGGGTGGGAAGAGAGTAGGTGAAAGGGCAGGTCTTACATCCCCTGCGCTTGCCTGGGAAGGTGCTGTGGGAAGGGGAGTGGGTGCTGGGAGTGATTGAAGAGTGGACCAGGATGTCACGTGGGGAACGGTTCCTTTGGAATGCTGAAAGGGACGGGGCGGGGAAGATGTGCTCGGTGGTGGGATCATGCTGGAGGTGGTGAAATTGGCGGAGGATGATCCGTTGAAAATGGAGGCTGGTGGAGTGGAAGGTGAATGGAAGGAGAACCCTATCATGATTTTGGGAGGGAGGGGAAGGGGTGAGGGCAGAAGTGCAGGAAATGGGATGGACATGGTCGAGCACCATGTCAACCACAATGGAGGAGAATCCGCAGTTGAGAAAAGAGGAAGACATATCGGAAGCACTGGTGTGGAAGGTGGCATTGTCAGAGCAGATGTGACAGAGACAGAGAAACTGGGAGAATGGAATAGAGTCCTTAGAGGAAGTGGGGTGGGAGGAAGTGTAGTGAAGGTAGCTATGGGAGTCATTGGGCTTATAGTAGATATTGGCTGACAATCTATCTCCCGAAATGGAGATAGAGAAGTCGAGGAAGGGAAGGGAAGACCGGAGATGAACCATGTGAAGGCGAGGGAAGAGTGGAAATTGGAAGCAAAGTGGGTGAAATTTTCCAGTTTGAGAGAAGGAAGCGGCACCGATACAATCATCAACGTACTGGAAAAAGAGGTGGAGGAGGGGACCTAAGTAGGACTGCAACAAAGATTTTATCCCACGAAAAGGCAGGCATAGCTAGGAACCATATGGCTTCCCATAGCAACACCTTTTATTTGGAGGAAGTGAATGGAGTCAAAGGAGAAGTTGTTCAATGTGAGAACAAGTTCAGCCAGGCGGAGGAGGGTGGTGGTGGATGGGGCTGTTCGGGCCTCCATTAAAGGAAGAAGCGGAGCGCCCTCAGGCCGTCCTGGTGGGGGATGGAGGTGTAAAGAGACTTAACAGCTGTTCGTCTCTAACATAGAATCACTTCACCTGACGAAGGAGCAGCAGCTCCGAAAGCTTGTGATTTCAAATAAAACTGTTGGACTATAACCTGGTGTTGTGCGACTTCTCACAATAGAATCATACAGCACAGAAGGAGGTCATTCAGCCCATCGTGACTCTGCCGGCACTTTGAAAGAGCTGTCCAATTAGTCCCACTCTTCTGCTCTTACCCCATAGCCCTGCAAATTTGTTCTTTCCAAGTATATATCCAATTCCCTTTTGAATGGTATGATTGAACCTGCATTAAAAAAATCTCCTTATATCCCTTCTGTGTCTTTTGCCAATTAACTTAAATCTGATTACTGACCCTCTTGTCAGTGGAAACACTTATTTATTCTACATAAATGAAGTCCCTCATCCATGGTACAATTCTGGTAAATCCCCTCTGCACCCTCTCCAAGGCCCTGACATCCTTGCTAAAGTATGGTGCTCAGAATTGGATAGAATTCTTCCAGTTCTGTTGAAAGTTCATTGACCTGAAACATTAACTCTGTTTCACTCTCCAAAGATGCTGCCGGACCTGCTGTGTTTTTTTCTACATTTTCTGATTTTTTTATTTGATTCCTATTAATTATCTGAACATAAAACAGTGCATATTCCATGGTTTAACACCTATCAGCATAAAATGAAAAACTGAACAGCAGATGTGCTGTGAACTGATGGCACAGAAAATGTCTGGTGCGTGTTATTTAGAGAGATATGCAATATAGTGTATGAAGGAGAATTAAAGAAAGGGACAGAATCAGAAAGGAACAATGTATCCGATGGAACTAAGATTTTAATGAGACATTGTAGTACAGAATAGTTTGTATCCCTATGGGATTGAGGCAGTAACGATACATTGGAACACAAGATAGAGTGGATCCCTATGGGATTGAGATAGTAATGATACATTGTAGTACCGGATAGTCTGTTGCCCTATGGAACTGAGATAGTAATCATACATTGCAGTACAGGATATCATAGAATCATAGAAAGTTACAGCATGGAAGGAGGCTATTTCAGCCCATCGTGTCCGCGCCGGCCAACAAAGAGCTATCCAGCCTAATCCCACTTCCCAGCTCTTGGTCCGTAGCCCTGCAGGTTAGAGCATCCCAAGTGCACATTCAAGTACTTTTTAAATATGGTTAGGGTTCCTGCCTCTACCACCCTTTCAGGCAGTGAGTTCCAGACACCCCACAACCCTCTGGGTGAAGAAATTTCCCCTCAAATCCCCTCTAAACCTTCCACCAATTACTTTAAATCTGTGCATCCTGGTTTTTGACCCCTCTGCTAAGGGAAATAGGTCCTTTCTATCCACTTTATCTATGCCCCTCATAATTTTATACACCTCAATAAGGTCTCCCCTCAGCCTCCTCTGTTCCAAGGAAAACAGACCCAGCCTATCCAATCTTTCCTCATAGCTAAGATTCTCTACTCCTGGCAACATCCTTGTAAATCTCCTCTGTACCCTCTCTAGTGCAATCACATCTTTCCTGTAATGTGGTGACCAGAACTGCACGCAGTACTCTAGCTGAGGCCTAACTAGTGTTTTATACAGTTGAAGCATAACTCCCCTGCTCTTGTATTCTATGATGCGGAGATGCCGGTGTTGGACTGGGGTGGACAAAATTGAGAGCTCGCACAACACCAGGTTATAGTCCAACAGTTTTATTTGAAATCACAAGCTTTCGGAGCTTACTACTCCTTCGTCGGGTGAAGTAAAAAGATACAGAATCGCCAAAGCATATATAGATAGAGAACAATGCATGTGTACCTTACAATTGCAGACAACTAAATTAAATCATCCTGACTATCTGCCGAGGTGTGATAAAGTTAATCAGGTCAGCCAGGAAGGTACCACATCAAAGACATAGCAAGATACAACTGAGACAATGAGGTGGAGTCGCAGGGGGTCTAACGTGTCAAAAGCTGCCGTCTGTATGTAAAACAAAAAGCTTTAAAACTTTTACTTTTTTACTGGGAAAATTTTTACTTTTTTACTGGGAATCACATCTGTGAACAAGCCAACGACGACTCAAGTCCGGATCACGCCATGTATCGTGACATAAACCCAAGATCCCGGTTGAGACCGTCTTCATGAGTGCGGAACTTGGCTATCAGTTTCTGCTCGATGATTTTGCGTTGTCGTGTGTTTCTAAGGTTGCCTTGGAGAACGCTTACCCGCAGATCCGAGGCTGAATGTCCTTGACTGCTGAAGTGTTCCCCGACTGGGAGGTAACAATCCTGCCTGGCGATTGTTGCGCGGTGCTCGTTCATACGTTGTCTCAGTGTCTGCATGGTCTCGCCGATGTACCATGCCGCGGTGCATTCTTTCCTGCAACGTATGAGGTAGACAACGTTGGCCGAGTCACATGAGTATGTACCATGTACCTGGTGGGTAGTGTCCTCACGTGTGATGGTGGTATCTGTGTTGATGATCTGGCATGTCTTGCAGAGTTTGCCGTGGCAGGGTTGTGTGGTGTCGTGGTCGCTGTTATCCTGAAAGCTGGGTAATTTGCTGCGAACGATGGTACTTCTGAGGTTAGGCGGCTGTTTGAAGGCAAGTAGTGGAGGCGTGGGGATGGCCTTAGCGAGGTGTTTGTCGTCATCGATGACATGTTGAAGGCTGCGAAGAACATGGCGTAGTTTCTCCGCTCCGGGGAAGTACTGGACGACGTAGGGTACCCTGTTGGTTGTGTCCCGTGTTTGCCTTCTGAGGAGGTCTATGCGATTTTTCGCTGTGGCCCGTCGGAACTGTCGATCGATGAGTCGAGCGTCATATCCCGTTCTTACGAGGGTGTTTTTCAGCGTCCGTAGGTGTCCATCGCGTTCCTCCTCGTCTGAGCAGATCCTGTGTATTCGCAGGGCTTGTCCATAGGGAATGGCTTCTTTAACGTGGTTAGGGTGGAAGCTGGAGAAGTGGAGCATCGTGAGGTTGTCCGTGGGCTTGCGGTAGAGTGAAGTGCTGAGGTGTCCGTCTTTGATGGAGATTCGTGTGTCCAGGAATGAAACCGATTCTGAGGAGTAGTCCATGGTGAGTTTGATGGTGGGATGGAACTTGTTTATGTTATCGTGTAGTCTTTTCAGTGATCCTTCGCCATGGGTCCAAAGGAAGAAAATGTCGTCGATGTATCTGGTGTACAGCGTTGGCTGGAGGTCCTGTGCAGCGAAGAAGTCTTGCTCGAACTTGTGCATGAAGATGTTGGCGTATTGGGGTGCGAATTTGGTCCCCATGGCTGTTCCGTGAGTTTGGGTAAAAAAATGGTTGTCGAAGGTGAAGACATTGTGGTCAAGGATGAAGCAGATGAGTTGTAGGATGGCGTCTGGAGATTGACTGTTGTTGGTGTTGAGTACTGAGGCTGTCGCAGCGATGCCGTCATCGTGGGGGATACTGGTGTAGAGTGCCGATACGTCCATCGTGGCGAGGAGTGTTCCTGGTTCAACTGGTCCGTGGGTGCTGAGTTTCTGTAAGAAGTCTGTAGTGTCGCGACAGAAGCTGGGGGTTCCCTGTACGATGGGTTTCAGAATGCCCTCGACGTATCCAGAGAGGTTCTCACATCAGGGTTCCATTGCCTGATACGATAGGACATCCGGGTGTGTTGGCTTTGTGTATCTTTGGGAGGCAGTAGAAGTCTCCCATGCGGGGAGTACGTGGGATGAGAGCGCGTAGGATGTTTTGAAGGTCTGGATCGAAGGTCTTGATCAGTCTATTGAGTTGGTGGGTGTGTTCTTTGGTCGGATCTGCGGGTAGCTGTCTGTAGTGTTCCTGGTTGTCCAGTTGTCGGTATGCTTCTTTACAATAGTCCGTTCTGTTCTGTATGACGATGGCTCCTCCTTTGTCCGCTGGTTTGATGACGATGTTGCGGTTGGTCTTGAGAGCGTGGATGGCATTGCGTTGTGCTCGGGTGACATTCTGGACTGTCTTGTGAGTGCGGCTGATGAATCTGGCGTTGATGCATCTCCTGACAGCTTGAGCATACATGTCAAGCTTGGGGCAGCGACCCTCCGGAGGGGTCCAGTTTGACTCTTTTTTCTTCGGTTGCTGCACTGCGAGTCCCTCTGTCTGCTGTTCTGGATCATTGATTGTCTCATTGGGTTTGTTGCTGACATCTTGGGATTTGTGGAAGTATTCCCGGAGCCTCATTCTCCTGATGAATTCCTCCATGTCTGCCCAACCACCAAAATGGACCCCATCGGTCTCGCGGCAGACACGTCGTCCAGTACTTCCCCGGAGCGGAGAAACTACGCCATGTTCTTCGCAGCCTTCAACATGTCATCGATGACGACAAACACCTCGCTAAGGCCATCCCCACGCCTCCACTACTTGCCTTCAAATAGCCGCCTAACCTCAGAAGTACCATCGTTCGCAGCAAATTACCCAGCTTTCAGGATAACAGCGACCACGACACCACACAACCCTGCCACGGCAAACTCTGCAAGACATGCCAGATCATCAACACAGATACCACCATCACACGTGAGGACACTACCCACCAGGTACATGGTACATACTCATGTGACTCGGCCAACGTTGTCTACCTCATACGTTGCAGGAAAGAATGCACCACGGCATGGTACATCGGCGAGACCATGCAGACACTGAGACAACGTATGAACGAGCACCGCGCAACAATCGCCAGGCAGGATTGTTACCTCCCAGTCGGGGAACACTTCAGCAGTCAAGGACATTCAGCCTCGGATCTGCAGGTAAGCGTTCTCCAAGGCAACCTTAGAAACACACGACAACGCAAAATCATCGAGCAGAAACTGATAGCCAAGTTCCGCACTCATGAAGACGGTCTCAACCGGGATCTTGGGTTTATGTCACGATACATGACGTGATCCGGACTCGAGTCGTCGTTGGCTTGTTCACAGATGTGATTCCCAGTAAAAAAGTAAACATTTTCCCAGTAAAAAAGTAAAAGTTTTAAAGCTTTTTGTTTTACATACAGACGGCAGCTTTTGACACGTTAGACCCCCTGCGACTCCACCTCATTGTCTCAGTTGTATCTTGCTATGTCTTTGATGTGGTACCTTCCTG
Organism: Squalus acanthias; assembly: GCA_030390025.1. Classification (NCBI taxonomy): domain Eukaryota; kingdom Metazoa; phylum Chordata; class Chondrichthyes; order Squaliformes; family Squalidae; genus Squalus; species Squalus acanthias. The sequence continues at coordinate 90,999,477 of CM059436.1, read as the reverse complement.
GCTGACCGGATTAACTTTATCACACCTCGGCAGATAGTCAGGATGATTTAATTTAGTTGTCTGCTATTGTAAGGTATACATGCATTGTTCTCTATCTATATATGCTTTGGCGATTCTGTATCTTTTTACTTCACCTGACGAAGGAGTAGTAAGCTCCGAAAGCTTGTGATTTCAAATAAAACTGTTGGACTATAACCTGGTGTTGTGCGACCTCTCAATCTTGTATTCTATGCCACGGCTAATAAAGGCAAGCATTCCATATGCCTTCTTAACCACCTTATCTACCTGGCCTGCTACCTTCAGGGAGCTGTGGACATGCACTCCAAGGTCCCTTTGTTCCACAACACTACTCAGTGTCCCTATGTTATTGTTCATCCCTATGGCAATGAGTCAGTAATGATACATTGTACTACAGGATAGAGAATATCCATATTAGACTGAGACAATAATGTTACATTGCAATACAGGCTAAAATGTATCCCTATGGGATTGAGACAATAATGATACATCATAGTACAATTTAGGGTGTATCTCCTATGGGATTGAGATGGTAATGCTACATTGCAGTACTGGATAGTCTGTTGCCCTATGGGACTGAGACAGTAATGATACATTGCAGTACAGGATACAGAGCATCCCCAATGATGTGAGACAGTAATGATACAATGTAGTACAGGATAGTCTGTTGCCCTATGGGACTGAGGCTATAATGATACAGTGTAGTACATGATAGAGTTTATCCCTATTGGACTGAGACAAGAATGCTACATTGTAGTACAGGATATTCTGTTGTCCTATGGGATTGAGACAGTAATGATACAGTGCATCCCTTTGGAATTGATGCAGTTGGACTGAGAGAGTAGTGATACATTGTGGTACGGTTTACAATGTATCACCATGGGATTGAGGCAATAATGTTCCATTGTACTACAGGCTAGAGAGTATCCCAAGGTTTTGAGATAGGAATGACACATTCATAGAATCACAGAAATTAACAGCACAGAAGAAGTCCATTCAGCCCATCGCATCTGTGCTGCCCAGAAAAGTGCTATCTAACCTAATCCCACTTTCCATTCTTGGTCTGTAGCCCTGTAGGTTACAGCACTTCAAGTGCATATCCAAGTACTGTTTAAATGCAATGAGGGTTCTGCCCTTTCCACACTTTCAGGTACTGAGTTCCAGACCCCCACCACCCTCTGGGTGAAACAAGTTCTCCTCAATCCCCTCTAACCCTTCTACCAATTACTTTAAATCTATGCCCCCTGGTTATTGACCTCTCTGCTAACGGAAATAGATCCTTCCTATCCACGCTATCTAGGCCCCTCATAATTTTATACACCTCCATCAAGTCTCCCCTCAACCTTCTCTGCTCCAAAGAAAAAAACCCCAGCCTATCCAATGTTTCCTCATAGTTAAAATTCTCCAGTACTGGCAACATCCTCTTCAATCTCCTCTGTACCCTCTCTAGTGCAATCACATCCTTCCTGTAATGTGGTGACCAGAACTGCATGCAGTACTCTAGCTGCGGTCTAACTAGTGTTTTATACAGTTCAAGCATAACCTCCCTGCTCTTATACTCTATGCCTCAGCTAGTAAAGGAAAGTATCCCGTATGCCTTCTTAACCACCTTATTTACCTGTCCTGCTACCTTCAGGAATCTGTGGATGTGCAGTCCAAGATGCCTCTGTTCCTCTACACTTCTCAGTGTCCTACCATTTATAGTGTATTCTCTTGCCTTGTTAGCCCTCCCCAAATGCATTACCTCACACTTCTCCAGATTGAATTCCATTTGGCACTTTTCTGCCCACCTGACCAGCCCACTGATGTCTACAGCTTTCTTCCTCACTATCAACCACATGGCCAATTTTTGGATCGCCTGCAAACTTCTTTATCATGCCCCCTACATTGAAGTCTAAATCATTGATATATACCATGAAATGCAAAGGACCAAGTACTGAGCCCTGTGGAACCTTACTGGAAGCAGCCATCCAGTCACAAAAACACCCGTCGACCATTACCCTTTGTTTCCTGCCACTGAGCCAAATTTAGATCTAACTTGCCACTTTCCCTTGGATCCCATGGGCTTTTACTTTTCTGACCAGTCTGCCATGTGGGACCTTGTCAAAAGCCTTGCTAAAATTCATGTAGACTACATCAAACACGCTACCCTCATCAACCCTCCTTGTTACCTCCTCAAAAAATTCAATCAAGTTAGTCAAACACGAACTTCCCTTAACAAATTGATGCTGACTGTCCTTGATAAATCTGTGCCTTTCTAAATGATGGTTAATACTGTCCCTCAGAATTTTTTGCAATAATTTGCCCACCACTGAAGTTAGGACATTGTAGTAGAGGATAAAGTATATTCCTATGGAATTGAGACAATAATCATAGAAATTTATGCCACAGAAGGAGGCCATTTGTCCCATCGTGTCTGCGCCGGTCGAAAAAGAGCTATCCAGCCTAATCCCACTTTCCAGCTCTACAGCTTTCTTCCTCACTATCAACCACATGGCCAATTTTTGTATAATCTGCAAACTTCTTAATCATGCCCCCTACAATAGTGATACATTGTATACAGAATAGTTTTTATTGTTATGGGACTGAAAAAGTAATGATGCATTGTAGTACAGGATAGATTGTATCACCATGGGATTGAGATTGTAAATTATGCTGTTGAGGATGGAACCTATTCCTATGGGACTGAGGGCGGTAATGATGCATAGTAATACTGGATACAGTGTATCCCTATGGAATTTAGACAGTAATGATATATTGATGCATAGGATAGTTTGTATCCCTATAGGAACGAGACAATGGGCCTGAAATTGCGGTTGGAGGCTTCCTGCGGGCGGATACCTCTGACCTGTAAAATATCTGCGAATGTACCTGGTGGCCCGGGAGATATGGAGGCTTACGATCCTGGGCTTCTCCGGGTCCGTGCGGGCAGAGCCCCATGTATCCCAGGGGCGCATGCGGTTCACAAGCGCCCCAGGGATCACGTGGGCCGGTCCAACCAATAAAAGTAGGGAATCCCCATTCATACTTATGGGAGTTGCGTATGTACGGAATCCCCATAAGTATGAATGGGGATTACTTAAAAAATCCACCAAAACATTGAAATACATGTAAAAAAAATTACATATTTAAAATTAATTAAAATGCCATTTAATTAAATATTTTAAACGAAAATTTAATTTTTTGAACTTTTTTTAAAGTATGTTTTAACAGGGCTAAAAATAAACTTACCTTATTGGACAGGGTTTTTAAATGTATAAATGAGTGATGACATTTTATTTTTCTATTTTTTAAAACTCTTATACTGGTACCTGCTTTTACCAGGCGTAAGAATTTCACAGGCATTCAGTGGGCAGAAGTTGGGCAAATAGCGCAACTCTCCACCTGCAGAGGCCCTTCTCCCGGGGATGTGGAGGATCTGTCAAGAAGATTCTTGACAGATCGCAAGTTCCTGATTTTCGCGCATGTGCTTCGCATGCCTAAACTCGGAACTTGCACGGCCCCTACGGGCGTATGCACACCTTGTGCACACCTGTGGGGGTCGCAATATACGGCCCGTTGATTTTACACTGTAATGCATGATAAAATGTATCTCTGTGGGATTGAGACTGCAATGATACATTATAGTACAGAATAGAGTGTATCCCTATGGGACTGAGATGATAATGATACTTTGTAGCACTGGATAGAGTGTATTGCTAGAGACTGATATTATTACATTATCGTAGAAGATAGAGGTTACCGCTAAGGGATTGAGAAAATATTAAATATTGTATTATAGAATAGCATGCATCCCTATTGGCCTATTGGATTGAAACATGAGTGATGCATGGTAGTACAGAATAGTTTTATCCCTATGGGACTAAGACAGTAATAATACATTGTAGTAAGGGATGAGGTGTATTCCTATGGGACTGAGACAGTAATGATACATTGTAGTAGAGGATAAGTTGCACCCCTATAGGATTGAGTCAGCAATCATATATTGTAGTACAGGAAAGTGCGTATCCCTTAGGGACTGACACAATTATGAGACATTAAAGTAGAGGATAGAGTTTATCCCTTTGGAACTGAGACAGTAATGATACATTGTAGTAGAGGATAAGGTGTGTCCCTATCTGATTGATTCAGCAATGATACATTGTAGTACTGGATAGTGTGCATCCCAAGGGACTGAGACAGTAATGAGACATTGAAGTCACAGATAGAGTATTTCTCTATGGAATTGTGACAGTAATGATATATTGAAGTTGAGGATAGAGTTTATCCCTATGGGACTGAGATGGAAATGATACATTGCAGTACAAGGATAGAGTGTAACCCTATGGGATTGAGACAGTAACAATACATTGTAGTAACGGATAAGGCGTCTCGCTATTGGATTGACACAGTAATCATACATTGTAGTACAGGATAGAGCATATCCCAAGGGACTAAGACAGTAATGACACATGGAAGTAGAGGATAGAGAGTATCCCTATGGGACTGAGATGGTAAAGATACATTGCAGTACAGGATAGAGCGAAACCCTATACAACTGAGACATTAATGACACATTGTGCTACAGGATAGAGTGTATCCATGTGGGGTTGAGACAGTAATGATACACTGTAGTACATGGCCCAGAAATTTGGCTGAATACGGGAGAGTACGCACTGTGTACTCACCCGTATTCGGTCCCGAAGTGCCGGTTTCCTGCATGCACTGCGCATGCACGGGAAACCGGCACTTCCGATATTGCGAAGGGGGCGGTTCCTAAGTGAACCGCGTGTGCACTACAGGCTGTGCGCACGCAGCACACTTAGGTTTTTTTTCAGGTTTGAACGCGAGGGTAAGTATGGAAGATTTTACACATGAAAAAAGGAGGCGTAAGACCCCCCTTTTAACAAGGTAAGTAGTTAATTAAGTATTATTTTAAATTTTTTTCAACAGGTTTATCTTTTTTAGAGACTTTAAAGAAAGGTAAGTTTATTTTTATAACTTTTAAAAAGAATTTAAATTTTTTCAAAAATTTAAATTTTTGTTTAAAGTGGTTAATTTATTTAACTATAGTTATTTTATTAATGTGATGGTTTTTTTTTTAAATTTAATTGAGGTTTAGCTGTTCTTTTGGGGGCAAGTTGTATTCATAGTTTTGACAGTTCTCCTGTCAAAACTATGAATGAAAGATGGTGTGCTGCCATTGGCTCTAACTGGCCCACGTGATCCCAGAGGTCGCATCGAACTAACTGCGCCTCTGGGACACGCACACACTGCGCGCCGGCACCAGGGAGAGGCCCAGGACCAGAAGTTCGTGTGGGCCCGAACCATAAAGGCAGGCGCGGTAGGTAAGATCGCGCCGGATCCTTACCCCCGCGGCAACCATCGAAGTCTAATTTCTGGGCCAATGTGTATTTCTCTTAGACTGAGACTGTAATGATACATTGTAGTAGAGGATAAATTGCACCCCGGATAGAATTGATCCCAAAGAGATTGAGAAAAAAATGATACATTGTTGTACAGGATAGTGAGCATCACAGGGGAGTGAAACAGAACTTATACATTGTAGTACAGGATAGAGCCTAAGCCAAGGGATTGAGTCAGTATTAATACAATGTAGTACAGGATAGAGTCTATGGGGAGGGTTCAATTGAGGGGAAATTTAGAAAGTTAAAGAGAAAGGACAGGGCAATAGTGCAGGGTAGCGATATGGGCAATGAAAACCAGAGTGTGACAGGAAGGGACAGAGCGTACAAACACAAGAGTGCACCAGCAAATAAGGTCAGAGTAGGGAAAAATGATAAAAAGACAAAATT